>OV816030.1:14439419-15039419 GCA_929113105.1 Agrypnus murinus | reverse complement strand
TGGAAAGAGGTTAGGGTACAAAGAGATTTGTATAAGCGCAAATCTATCCTATAGCATATTTTGCAGAAAATTGTGATTAGGATCACATCAATGGAAAGAGGTTAGGGTACAAAGAGATTTGTATAAGCGCAAATCTATCCCATAGCACATTTTGCAGAAAATTGTGATTAGGATCATATAAATGAAAAGAGGTTAGGGTACGAAGAAATTTGTAAAATCGCAAATCACTCCCATAACACATTTTTCAGAAAATTGTGATTAGGATCACATCAATGGAAAGAGGTTAGGGTACAAAGAGATTTGTATAAGCGCAAATCTATCCCATAGCACATTTTGCAGAAAATTGTGATTAGGATCATATAAATGAAAAGAGGTTAGGGTACGAAGGAATTTGTGAAATCGCAAATCACTCCCATAACACATTTTGCAGAAAATTGTGATTATGATCACATAAATGGAAAGAGGTTAGGGTACAAAGAGATTTGTATAAGCGCAAATCTATCCCATAGCACATTTTGCAGAAAATTGTGATTAGGATCATATAAATGAAAAGAGGTTAGGGTACGAAGAAATTTCTAAAATCGCAAATCACTCCCATAACACATTTTTCAGAAAATTGTGATTATGATCACATAAATGGAAAGAGGTTAGGCTACAAAGAGATTTGTATAAGCGCAAATCTATCCCATAGCACATTTTGCAGAAAATTGTGATTAGGATCATATAAATGAAAAGAGGTTAGGGTACGAAGGAATTTGTAAAATCGCAAATCACTCCCATAACACATTTTGCAGAAAATTGTGATTATGATCACATAAATGGAAAGAGGTTAGGGTACAAAGAGATTTGTAAAAGCGCAAATCTATCCCATAGCACATTTTTCAGAAAATTGTAATTAGGATCACATCAATGGAAAGAGGTTACGGTGCAAAGAGATTTGTATAAGCGCAAATCTATCCCATAGCACATTTTGCAGAAAATTGTGATTAGGATCACATAAACGGAAAGAGGTTAGGGTACAAAGAGATTTGTAAAAGCGCAAATCTATCCCATAGCACATTTTGCAGAAAATTGTGATCAGGATCAAATCAATGAAAAGAGGTTAGGGTACAAAGAGATTTGTATAAGCGCAAATCACTCCCATAGCACATTTTGCAGAAAATTGTGATTAGGATCACATCAATGGAAAGAGGTTAGGGTACAAATTGATTTGTAAAAGCGCAAATCTATCCCATAGCACATTTTTCAGAAAATTGTGATTAGGATCACATCAATGGAAAGAGGTTAGGGTACAAAGAGGTTTGTAAAAGCGCAAATCTATCCCATAGCAAATTTTTCAGAAAATTGTGATAAGGATCACATCAATGGAAAGAGGTTAGGGTACAAAGAGATTTGGAAAAGCGCAAATCTATCCCATAGCACATTTTTCAGAAAATTGTGATTAGGATCACATCAATGGAAAGAGGTTAGGGTACAAAGAGATTTGTATAAGCGCAAATGTATCCCATAGCACATTTTTCAGAAAATTGTGATTAGGATCACATCAATGGAAAGAGGTTAGGGTACAAAGAGATTTGTATAAGCGCAAATCTATCCCATAGCACATTTTTCAGAAAATTGTGATTAGGTACACATCAATGGAAAGAGGTTAGGGTACAAAGAGATTTGTAAAAGCCAAATCTATCCCATAGCACATTTTTCAGAAAATTGTGATTAGGATCACATCAATGGAAAGAGGTTAGGGTACAAAGAGATTTGTATAAGCGCAAATGTATCCCATAGCACATTTTTCAGAAAATTGTGATTAGGATCACATCAATGGAAAGAGGTTAGGGTACAAAGAGATTTGTATAAGCGCAAATCTATCCCATAGCACATTTTTCAGAAAATTGTGATTAGGATCACATCAATGGAAAGAGGTTAGGGTACAAAGAGATTTGTAAAAGCCAAATCTATCCCATAGCACATTTTGCAGAAAATTGTGATTAGGATCACATCAATGGAAAGAGGTTAGGGTACAAAGAGGTTTGTAAAAGCGCAAATCTATCCCATAGCACATTTTTCAGAAAATTGTGATTATGATCACATCAATGGAAAGAGGTTAGGGTACAAAGAGATTTGTAAAAGCGCAAATCTATCCCATAACACATTTTTCAGAAAATTGTGATTAGGTTCACATCAATGGAAAGAGGTTAGGGTACAAAGAGGTTTGTAAAAGCGCAAATCTATCCCATAGCACATTTTGCAGAAAATTGTAATTAGGATCACATCAATGGAAAGAGGTTAGGGTACAAAGAGGTTTGTAAAAGCGCAAATCTATTCCATAGCACATTTTGCAGAAAATTGTGATTAGGATCACATCAATGGAAAGAGGTTAGGGTACAAAGACATTTGTAAAAGCGCAAATCTATCCCATCGCACCTTTTTCAGAAAATTGTGATTAGGATCACATCAATGGAAAGAGGTTAGGGTACAAAGAGATTTGTAAAAGCGCAAATCTATCCCATAGCACATTTTTCAGAAAATTGTGATTAGGATCACATCAATGGAAAGAGGTTAGGGTACAAAGAGGTTTGTAAAAGCCAAATCTATCCCATAGCACATTTTGCAGAAAATTGTGATTAGGATCACATCAATGGAAAGAGGTTAGGGTACAAAGAGATTTGTAAAAGCGCAAATCTATCCCATAGCACATTTTTCAGAAAATTGTGATTAGGATCACATCAATGGAAAGAGGTTAGGGTACAAAGAGATTTGTAAAAGCGCAAATCTATCCCATAGCACATTTCTCAGAAAATTGTGATTAGGATCACATCAATGGAAAGAGGTTAGGGTACAAAGAGGTTTGTAAAAGCCAAATCTATCCCATAGCACATTTTGCAGAAAATTGTGATTAGGATCACATCAATGGAAAGAGGTTAGGGTACAAAGAGGTTTGTAAAAGCGCAAATCTATCCCATAGCACATTTTTCAGAAAATTGTGATTAGGATCACATCAATGGAAAGAGGTTAGGGTACAAAGAGATTTGTAAAAGCGCAAATCTATCCCATAGCACATTTTGCAGAAAATTGTGATTAGGATCACATCAATGGAAAGAGGTTAGGGTACAAAGAGATTTGTAAAAGCGCAAATCTATCCCATAGCACATTTTGCAGAAAATTGTGATTAGGATCACATCAATGGACAGAGGTTAGGGTACAAAGAGATTTGTATAAGCGCAAATCTATCCCATAGCACATTTTGCAGAAAATTGTGATTAGGATCACATCAATGGAAAGAGGTTAGGGTACAAAGAGATTTGTATAAGCGCAAATCTATCCCATAGCACATTTTGCAGAAAATTGTGATTAGGATCACATCAATGGAAAGAGGTTAGGGTACAAAGAGATTTGTAAAAGCGCAAATCTATCCCATAGCACATTTTTCAGAAAATTGTGATTAGGATCACATCAATGGAAAGAGGTTAGGGTACAAAGAGATTTGTAAAAGCGCAAATCTATCCCATAGCACATTTTTCAGAAAATTGTGATTAGGATCACATCAATGGAAAGAGGTTAGGGTACAAAGAGATTTGTAAAAGCGCAAATCTATCCCATAGCACATTTTTCAGAAAATTGTGATTAGGATCACATCAATGGAAAGAGGTTAGGGTACAAAGAGATTTGTATAAGCGCAAATCTATCCCATAGCACATTTTGCAGAAAATTGTGATTAGGATCACATCAATGGAAAGAGGTTAGGGTACAAAGAGATTTGTAAAAGCGCAAATCTATCCCATAGCACATTTTTCAGAAAATTGTGATTAGGATCACATCAATGGAAAGAGGTTAGGGTACAAAGAGATTTGTAAAAGCGCAAATCTATCCCATAGCACATTTTTCAGAAAATTGTGATTAGGATCACATCAATGGAAAGAGGTTAGGGTACAAAGAGATTTGTAAAAGCGCAAATCTATCCCATAGCACATTTTTCAGAAAATTGTGATTAGGATCACATCAATGGAAAGAGGTTAGGGTGCAAAGAGATTTGTATAAGCGCAAATCTATCCCATAGCACATTTTGCAGAAAATTGTGATTAGGATCACATCAATGGAAAGAGGTTATGGTACAAAGAGATTTGTAAAAGCGCAAATCTATCCCATAGCACATTTTTCAGAAAATTGTGATTAGGATCACACCAATGGAAAGAGGTTAGGGTACAAAGAGATTTGTAAAAGCGCAAATCTATCCCATAGCACATTTTTTAGGAAATTGTGATTAGGATCACATCAATGGAAAGAGGTTAGGGTACAAAGAGATTTGTAAAAGCGCAAATCTATCACATAGCACATTTTTCAGAAAATTGTGATTAGGATCACATCAATGGAAAGAGGTTAGGGTACAAAGAGATTTGTATAAGCGCAAATCTATCCCATAGCACATTTTGCAGAAAATTGTGATTAGGATCACATCAATGGAAAGAGGTTAGGGTACAAAGAGATTTGTGAAAGCGCAAATCTATCCCATAGCACATTTTTCAGAAAATTGTGATTAGGATCACATCAATGGAAAGAGGTTAGGGTACAAAGAGATTTGTATAAGCGCAAATCTATCCCATAGCACATTTTGCAGAAGATTGTGATTAGGATCACATCAATGGAAAGAGGTTAGGGTACAAAGAGATTTGTAAAAGCGCAAATCTATCCCATAGCACATTTTTCAGAAAATTGTGATTAGGATCACATCAATGGAAAGAGGTTAGGGTACAAAGAGATTTGTATAAGCGCAAATCTATCCCATAGCACATTTTGCAGAAAATTGTGATTAGGATCGCATCAATGGAAAGAGGTTAGGGTACAAAGAGATTTGTAAAAGCACAAATCTATCCCATAGCACATTTTTCAAAAAATTGTGATTAAGATCATATAAATGAAAAGAGGTTAGGGTACGAAGGAATTTGCAAAAGCGCAAATCACTCCCATAGCACATTTTGCAGAAAAGTGTGATCAGGATCACATCAATGGAAAGAGGTTAGGGTACAAAGAGATTTGTAAAAGCGCAAATCTATCCCAAAGCACATTTTGCAGAAAATTGTGATTAGGATCGCATCAATGGAAAGAGGTTAGGGTACAAAGAGATTTGTAAAAGCACAAATCTATCCCATAGCACATTTTTCAAAAAATTGTGATTAAGATCATATAAATGAAAAGAGGTTAGGGTACGAAGGAATTTGCAAAAGCGCAAATCACTCCCATAGCACATTTTGCAGAAAAGTGTGATCAGGATCACATCAATGGAAAGAGGTTAGGGTACAAAGAGATTTGTAAAAGCGCAAATCTATCCCAAAGCACATTTTTCAGAAAATTGTGATTAGGATCACATCAATGGAAAGAGGTTAGGGTACAAAGAGATTTGTAAAAGCGCAAATCTATCCCATAGCACATTTTTCAGAAAATTGTGATTAGGATCACATCAATGGAAAGAGGTTAGGGTACAAAGAGATTTGTATAAGCGCAAATCTATCCCATAGCACATTTTGGAAAAAATTGTGATTATGATCACTTAAATGCAAAGAGGTTATGGTACAAAGAGATTTGTATAAGCGCAAATCACTCCCATAGCACATTTTGCAGAAAATTGTGATTAGGATCACATCAATGGAAAGAGGTTAGGGTACAAAGAGATTTGTAAAAGCGCAAATTTATCCCATAGCACATTTTTCAGAAAATTGTGATTAGGATCAAATCAATGGAAAGAGGTTAGGGTACATAGAGATTTGTATAAGCGCAAATCTATCCCATAGCACATTTTGCAGAAAATTGTGATTTGGATCATATAAATGAAAAGAGGTTAGGGTACGAAGGAATTTGTAAAAGCGCAAATCACTCCCATAACACATTTTGCAGAAAATTGTGATTATGATCACATAAATGGAAAGAGGTTAGGGTACAAAGAGATTTGTATAAGCGCAAATCTATCCCATAGCACATTTTGCAGAAAATTGTGATTAGGATCACATCAATGGAAAGAGGTTAGGGTACAAAGAGATTTGTAAAAGCGCAAATCTATCCCATAGCACATTTTTCAGAAAATTGTGATTAGGATCAAATCAATGGAAAGAGGTTAGGGTACATAGAGATTTGTATAAGCGCAAATCTATCCCATAGCACATTTTGCAGAAAATTGTGATTTGGATCATATAAATGAAAAGAGGTTAGGGTACGAAGGAATTTGTAAAAGCGCAAATCACTCCCATAACACATTTTGCAGAAAATTGTGATTATGATCACATAAATGGAAAGAGGTTAGGGTACAAAGAGATTTGTATAAGCGCAAATCTATCCCATAGCACATTTTGCAGAAAATTGTGATGAGGATCTTATCAATGGAAAGAGGTTAGGGTACAAAGAGATTTGTAGAAGCGCAAATCTATCCCATAGCACATTTTTCAGAAAATTGAGATTAGGATCACATCAATGGAAAGAGGTTAGGGTACAAAGAGATTTGTAAAAGCGCAAATCTATCCCATAGCACATTTTTCAGAAAATTGTGATTAAGATCACATCAATGGAAAGAGGTTAGGGTACAAAGAGATTTGTAAAAGCGCAAATCTATCCCATAGCACATTTTTCAGAAAATTGTGATTAGGATCACATCAATGGAAAGAGGTTAGGGTACAAAGAGATTTGTAAAAGCGCAAATCTATCCCATAGCACATTTTGCAGAAAATTGTGATCAGGATCAAATAAATGAAAAGAGGTTAGTGTACAAAGAGATTTGTATAAGCGCAAATCACTCCCATAGCACATTTTGCAGAAAATTGTGATTAGGATCACATCAATGGAAAGAGGTTAGGGTACAAAGAGGTTTGTAAAAGCCAAATCTATCCCATAGCACATTTTGCAGAAAATTGTGATTAGGATCACATCAATGGAAACAGGTTAGGGTACAAAGAGATTTGTAAAAGCGCAAATCTATCCCATAGCACATTTTTCAGAAAATTGTGATTAGGATCACATCAATGGAAAGATGTTAGGGTACAAAGAGATTTGTAAAAGCGCAAATCTATCCCATAGCACATTTTTCAGAAAATTGTGATTAGGATCACATCAATGGAAAGAGGTTAGGGTACAAAGAGATTTGTAAAAGCGCAAATCTATCCCACAGCACATTTTTCAGAAAATTGTAATTAGGATCACATCAATGGAAAGAGGTTAGTGTACAAAGAAATTTGTATAAGCGCAAATCTATCCCATAGAAAATTTTGCAGAAAATTGTGATTAGGATCACATCAATGGAAAGAGGTTAGGGTACAAAGAGATTTGTAAAAGCGCAAATCTATCCCATAGCACATTTTTCAGAAAATTGTTATTAGGATCACATCAATGGAAAGAGGTTAGGGTACAAAGAGATTTGTAAAATCGCAAATCTATCCCATAGCACATTTTTCAAAAAATTGTGTTTAGGATCATATAAATGAAAAGAGGTTAGGGTACGAAGGAATTTGTAAAAGCGCAAATCACTCCCATAGCACATTTTGAAGAAAAGTGTGATCAGGATCACATCAATGGAAAGAGGTTAGGGTACAAAGAGATTTGTAAAAGCGCAAATTCATCCCATAGCACATTTTTCAGAAAATTGTGATTAGGATCACATCAATGGAAAGAGGTTAGGGTACAAAGAGATTTGTAAAAGCGCAAATCTATCCCATAGCACATTTTCCAGAAAATTGTGATCAGGATCAAATCAATGAAAAGAGGTTAGGGTACAAAGAGATTTGTATAAGCGCAAATCACTCCCATAGCACATTTTGCAGAAAATTGTGATTAGGATCACATCAATGGAAAGAGGTTAGGGTACAAATTGATTTGTAAAAGCGCAAATCTATCCCATAGCACATTTTTCAGAAAATTGTGATTAGGATCACATAAACGGAAAGAGGTTAGGGTACAAAGAGATTTGTAAAAGCGCAAATCTATCCCATAGCACATTTTGCAGAAAATTGTGATCAGGATCAAATCAATGAAAAGAGGTTAGGGTACAAAGAGATTTGTATAAGCGCAAATCACTCCCATAGCACATTTTGCAGAAAATTGTGATTAGGATCACATCAATGGAAAGAGGTTAGGGTACAAAGACATTTGTAAAAGCGCAAATCTATCCCATAGCACATTTTTCAGAAAATTGTGATTAGGATCACATCAATGGAAAGAGGTTAGGGTACAAAGAGGTTTGTAAAAGCGCAAATCTATCCCATAGCAAATTTTTCAGAAAATTGTGATAAGGATCACATCAATGGAAAGAGGTTAGGGTACAAAGAGATTTGGAAAAGCGCAAATCTATCCCATAGCACATTTTTCAGAAAATTGTGATTAGGATCACATCAATGGAAAGAGGTTAGGGTACAAAGAGATTTGTATAAGCGCAAATGTATCCCATAGCACATTTTTCAGAAAATTGTGATTAGGATCACATCAATGGAAAGAGGTTAGGGTACAAAGAGATTTGTATAAGCGCAAATCTATCCCATAGCACATTTTTCAGAAAATTGTGATTAGGTACACATCAATGGAAAGAGGTTAGGGTACAAAGAGATTTGTATAAGCGCAAATCTATCCCATAGCACATTTTGCAGAAAATTGTGATTAGGATCACATCAATGGAAAGAGGTTAGTGTACAAAGAGATTTGTAAAAGCGCAAATCTATCCCATAGCACATTTTTCAAAAAATTGTGATTAGGATCAAATCAATGGAAAGAGGTTAGGGTACAAAGAGATTTGTATAAGCGCAAATCTATCCCATAGCACATTTTGGAAAAAATTGTGATTATGATCACTTAAATGCAAAGAGGTTATGGTACAAAGAGATTTGTATTAGCGCAAATCTATCCCATAGCACATTTTGCAGAAAATTGTGATTAGAATCACATCAATGGAAAGAGGTTAGGGTACAAAGAGATTTGTAAAAGCGCAAATCTATCCCATAGCACATTTTTCAGAAAATTGTGATTAGGATCACATCAATGGAAAGAGGTTAGGGTACATAGAGATTTGTATAAGCGCAAAACTATCCCATAGCACATTTTGCAGAAAATTGTGATTAGGATCATATAAATGAAAAGAGGTTAGGGTACGAAGGAATTTGTAAAAGCGCAAATCACTCCCATAACACATTTTGCAGAAAATTGTGATTATGATCACATAAATGGAAAGAGGTTAGGGTACAAAGGGATTTGTATAAGCGCAAATCTATCCCATAGCACATTTTGCAGAAAATTGTGTTGAGGATCTTATAAATGGAAAGAGGTTAGGGTACAAAGAGATTTGTAAAAGCGCAAATCTATCCCATAGCACATTTTGCAGAAAATTGTGATTAGGATCACATCAATGGAAAGAGGTTAGGGTACAAAGAGATTTGTAAAAGCGCAAATCTATCCCATAGCACATTTTTCAGAAAATTGTGATTAGGATCACATCAATGGAAAGAGGTTAGGGTACAAAGAGATTTGTATAAGCGCAAATCTATTCCTTAGCACATTTTGCAGAAAATTGTGATTAGGATCATATAAATGAAAAGAGGTTAGGGTACGAAGGAATTTGTAAAAGCGCAAATCACTCCCATAACACATTTTGCAGAAAATTGTGATTATGATCACATAAATGGAAAGAGGTTAGGGTACAAAGAGATTTGTATAAGCGCAAATCTATCCCATAGCACATTTTGCAGAAAATTGTGATTAGGATCGCATCAATGGAAAGAGGTTAGGGTACAAAGAGATTTGTAAAAGCACAAATCTATCCCATAGCACATTTTTCAAAAAATTGTGATTAAGATCATATAAATGAAAAGAGGTTAGGGTACGAAGGAATTTGCAAAAGCGCAAATCACTCCCATAGCACATTTTGCAGAAAAGTGTGATCTGGATCACATCAATGGAAAGAGGTTAGGGTACAAAGAGATTTGTAAAAGCGCAAATCTATCCCAAAGCACATTTTTCAGAAAATTGTGATTAGGATCACATCAATGGAAAGAGGTTAGGGTACAAAGAGATTTGTAAAAGCGCAAATCTATCCCATAGCACATTTTGCAGAAAAGTGTGATCAGGATCAAATCAATGAAAAGAGGTTAGGGTACAAAGAGATTTGTAAAAGCGCAAATCTATCCCATAGCACATTTTTCAGAAAATTGTGATTAGGATCACATCAATGGAAAGAGGTTAGGGTACAAAGAGATTTGTAAAAGCGCAAATATATCTCATAGCACATTTTTCAGAAAATTGTGATTAGGATCACATCAATGGAAAGAGGTTAGGGTACAAAGAGATTTGTATAAGCGCAAATCTATCCCATAGCACATTTTGGAAAAAATTGTGATTATGATCACTTAAATGCAAAGAGGTTATGGTACAAAGAGATTTGTATAAGCGCAAATCACTCCCATAGCACATTTTGCAGAAAATTGTGATTAGGATCACATCAATGGAAAGAGGTTAGGGTACAAAGAGATTTGTAAAAGCGCAAATCTATCCCATAGCACATTTTTCAGAAAATTGTGATTAGGATCAAATCAATGGAAAGAGGTTAGGGTACATAGAGATTTGTATAAGCGCAAATCTATCCCATAGCACATTTTGCAGAAAATTGTGATTTGGATCATATAAATGAAAAGAGGTTAGGGTACGAAGGAATTTGTAAAAGCGCAAATCACTCCCATAACACATTTTGCAGAAAATTGTGATTATGATCACATAAATGGAAAGAGGTTAGGGTACAAAGAGATTTGTATAAGCGCAAATCTATCCCATAGCACATTTTGCAGAAAATTGTGATGAGGATCTTATAAATGGAAAGAGGTTAGGGTACAAAGAGATTTGTAAAAGCGCAAATCTATCCCATAGCACATTTTTCAGAAAATTGAGATTAGGATCACATCAATGGAAAGAGGTTAGGGTACAAAGAGATTTGTAAAAGCGCAAATCTATCCCATAGCACATTTTTCAGAAAATTGTGATTAAGATCACATCAATGGAAAGAGGTTAGGGTACAAAGAGATTTGTAAAAGCGCAAATCTATCCCATAGCACATTTTTCAGAAAATTGTGATTAGGATCACATCAATGGAAAGAGGTTAGGGTACAAAGAGATTTGTATAAGCGCAAATCTATCCCATAGCACATTTTTCAGAAAATTGTGATTAGGATCACATCAATGGAAAGAGGTTAGGGTACAAAGAGATTTGTAAAAGCCAAATCTATCCCATAGCACATTTTGCAGAAAATTGTGATTAGGATCACATCAATGGAAAGAGGTTAGGGTACAAAGAGGTTTGTAAAAGCGCAAATCTATCCCATAGCACATTTTTCAGAAAATTGTGATTATGATCACATCAATGGAAAGAGGTTAGGGTACAAAGAGATTTGTAAAAGCGCAAATCTATCCCATAACACATTTTTCAGAAAATTGTGATTATGATCACATCAATGGAAAGAGGTTAGGGTACAAAGAGGTTTGTAAAAGCGCAAATCTATCCCATAGCACATTTTGCAGAAAATTGTAATTAGGATCACATCAATGGAAAGAGGTTAGGGTACAAAGAGGTTTGTAAAAGCGCAAATCTATTCCATAGCACATTTTGCAGAAAATTGTGATTAGGATCACATCAATGGAAAGAGGTTAGGGTACAAAGACATTTGTAAAAGCGCAAATCTATCCCATAGCACCTTTTTCAGAAAATTGTGATTAGGATCACATCAATGGAAAGAGGTTAGGGTACAAAGAGATTTGTAAAAGCGCAAATCTATCCCATAGCACATTTTTCAGAAAATTGTGATTAGGATCACATCAATGGAAAGAGGTTAGGGTACAAAGAGGTTTGTAAAAGCCAAATCTATCCCATAGCACATTTTGCAGAAAATTGTGATTAGGATCACATCAATGGAAAGAGGTTAGGGTACAAAGAGATTTGTAAAAGCGCAAATCTATCCCATAGCACATTTTTCAGAAAATTGTGATTAGGATCACATCAATGGAAAGAGGTTAGGGTACAAAGAGATTTGTAAAAGCGCAAATCTATCCCATAGCACATTTCTCAGAAAATTGTGATTAGGATCACATAAATGGAAAGAGGTTAGGGTACAAAGAGGTTTGTAAAAGCCAAATCTATCCCATAGCACATTTTGCAGAAAATTGTGATTAGGATCACATCAATGGAAAGAGGTTAGGGTACAAAGAGGTTTGTAAAAGCGCAAATCTATCCCATAGCACATTTTTCAGAAAATTGTGATTAGGATCACATCAATGGAAAGAGGTTAGGGTACAAAGAGATTTGTAAAAGCGCAAATCTATCCCATAGCACATTTTGCAGAAAATTGTGATTAGGATCACATCAATGGAAAGAGGTTAGGGTACAAAGAGATTTGTAAAAGCGCAAATCTATCCCATAGCACATTTTGCAGAAAATTGTGATTAGGATCACATCAATGGAAAGAGGTTAGGGTACAAAGAGATTTGTATAAGCGCAAATCTATCCCATAGCACATTTTGCAGAAAATTGTGATTAGGATCACATCAATGGAAAGAGGTTAGGGTACAAAGAGATTTGTATAAGCGCAAATCTATCCCATAGCACATTTTGCAGAAAATTGTGATTAGGATCACATCAATGGAAAGAGGTTAGGGTACAAAGAGATTTGTAAAAGCGCAAATCTATCCCATAGCACATTTTTCAGAAAATTGTGATTAGGATCACATCAATGGAAAGAGGTTAGGGTACAAAGAGATTTGTAAAAGCGCAAATCTATCCCATAGCACATTTTTCAGAAAATTGTGATTAGGATCACATCAATGGAAAGAGGTTAGGGTACAAAGAGATTTGTAAAAGCGCAAATCTATCCCATAGCACATTTTTCAGAAAATTGTGATTAGGATCACATCAATGGAAAGAGGTTAGGGTACAAAGAGATTTGTATAAGCGCAAATCTATCCCATAGCACATTTTGCAGAAAATTGTGATTAGGATCACATCAATGGAAAGAGGTTAGGGTACAAAGAGATTTGTAAAAGCGCAAATCTATCCCATAGCACATTTTTCAGAAAATTGTGATTAGGATCACATCAATGGAAAGAGGTTAGGGTACAAAGAGATTTGTAAAAGCGCAAATCTATCCCATAGCACATTTTTCAGAAAATTGTGATTAGGATCACATCAATGGAAAGAGGTTAGGGTACAAAGAGATTTGTAAAAGCGCAAATCTATCCCATAGCACATTTTTCAGAAAATTGTGATTAGGATCACATCAATGGAAAGAGGTTAGGGTGCAAAGAGATTTGTATAAGCGCAAATCTATCCCATAGCACATTTTGCAGAAAATTGTGATTAGGATCACATCAATGGAAAGAGGTTATGGTACAAAGAGATTTGTAAAAGCGCAAATCTATCCCATAGCACATTTTTCAGAAAATTGTGATTAGGATCACACCAATGGAAAGAGGTTAGGGTACAAAGAGATTTGTAAAAGCGCAAATCTATCCCATAGCACATTTTTTAGGAAATTGTGATTAGGATCACATCAATGGAAAGAGGTTAGGGTACAAAGAGATTTGTAAAAGCGCAAATCTATCACATAGCACATTTTTCAGAAAATTGTGATTAGGATCACATCAATGGAAAGAGGTTAGGGTACAAAGAGATTTGTATAAGCGCAAATCTATCCCATAGCACATTTTGCAGAAAATTGTGATTAGGATCACATCAATGGAAAGAGGTTAGGGTACAAAGAGATTTGTGAAAGCGCAAATCTATCCCATAGCACATTTTTCAGAAAATTGTGATTAGGATCACATCAATGGAAAGAGGTTAGGGTACAAAGAGATTTGTATAAGCGCAAATCTATCCCATAGCACATTTTGCAGAAGATTGTGATTAGGATCACATCAATGGAAAGAGGTTAGGGTACAAAGAGATTTGTAAAAGCGCAAATCTATCCCATAGCACATTTTTCAGAAAATTGTGATTAGGATCACATCAATGGAAAGAGGTTAGGGTACAAAGAGATTTGTATAAGCGCAAATCTATCCCATAGCACATTTTGCAGAAAATTGTGATTAGGATCGCATCAATGGAAAGAGGTTAGGGTACAAAGAGATTTGTAAAAGCACAAATCTATCCCATAGCACATTTTTCAAAAAATTGTGATTAAGATCATATAAATGAAAAGAGGTTAGGGTACGAAGGAATTTGCAAAAGCGCAAATCACTCCCATAGCACATTTTGCAGAAAAGTGTGATCAGGATCACATCAATGGAAAGAGGTTAGGGTACAAAGAGATTTGTAAAAGCGCAAATCTATCCCAAAGCACATTTTGCAGAAAATTGTGATTAGGATCGCATCAATGGAAAGAGGTTAGGGTACAAAGAGATTTGTAAAAGCACAAATCTATCCCATAGCACATTTTTCAAAAAATTGTGATTAAGATCATATAAATGAAAAGAGGTTAGGGTACGAAGGAATTTGCAAAAGCGCAAATCACTCCCATAGCACATTTTGCAGAAAAGTGTGATCAGGATCACATCAATGGAAAGAGGTTAGGGTACAAAGAGATTTGTAAAAGCGCAAATCTATCCCAAAGCACATTTTTCAGAAAATTGTGATTAGGATCACATCAATGGAAAGAGGTTAGGGTACAAAGAGATTTGTAAAAGCGCAAATCTATCCCATAGCACATTTTTCAGAAAATTGTGATTAGGATCACATCAATGGAAAGAGGTTAGGGTACAAAGAGATTTGTATAAGCGCAAATCTATCCCATAGCACATTTTGGAAAAAATTGTGATTATGATCACTTAAATGCAAAGAGGTTATGGTACAAAGAGATTTGTATAAGCGCAAATCACTCCCATAGCACATTTTGCAGAAAATTGTGATTAGGATCACATCAATGGAAAGAGGTTAGGGTACAAAGAGATTTGTAAAAGCGCAAATTTATCCCATAGCACATTTTTCAGAAAATTGTGATTAGGATCAAATCAATGGAAAGAGGTTAGGGTACATAGAGATTTGTATAAGCGCAAATCTATCCCATAGCACATTTTGCAGAAAATTGTGATTTGGATCATATAAATGAAAAGAGGTTAGGGTACGAAGGAATTTGTAAAAGCGCAAATCACTCCCATAACACATTTTGCAGAAAATTGTGATTATGATCACATAAATGGAAAGAGGTTAGGGTACAAAGAGATTTGTATAAGCGCAAATCTATCCCATAGCACATTTTGCAGAAAATTGTGATTAGGATCACATCAATGGAAAGAGGTTAGGGTACAAAGAGATTTGTAAAAGCGCAAATCTATCCCATAGCACATTTTTCAGAAAATTGTGATTAGGATCAAATCAATGGAAAGAGGTTAGGGTACATAGAGATTTGTATAAGCGCAAATCTATCCCATAGCACATTTTGCAGAAAATTGTGATTTGGATCATATAAATGAAAAGAGGTTAGGGTACGAAGGAATTTGTAAAAGCGCAAATCACTCCCATAACACATTTTGCAGAAAATTGTGATTATGATCACATAAATGGAAAGAGGTTAGGGTACAAAGAGATTTGTATAAGCGCAAATCTATCCCATAGCACATTTTGCAGAAAATTGTGATGAGGATCTTATCAATGGAAAGAGGTTAGGGTACAAAGAGATTTGTAGAAGCGCAAATCTATCCCATAGCACATTTTTCAGAAAATTGAGATTAGGATCACATCAATGGAAAGAGGTTAGGGTACAAAGAGATTTGTAAAAGCGCAAATCTATCCCATAGCACATTTTTCAGAAAATTGTGATTAAGATCACATCAATGGAAAGAGGTTAGGGTACAAAGAGATTTGTAAAAGCGCAAATCTATCCCATAGCACATTTTTCAGAAAATTGTGATTAGGATCACATCAATGGAAAGAGGTTAGGGTACAAAGAGATTTGTAAAAGCGCAAATCTATCCCATAGCACATTTTGCAGAAAATTGTGATCAGGATCAAATAAATGAAAAGAGGTTAGTGTACAAAGAGATTTGTATAAGCGCAAATCACTCCCATAGCACATTTTGCAGAAAATTGTGATTAGGATCACATCAATGGAAAGAGGTTAGGGTACAAAGAGGTTTGTAAAAGCCAAATCTATCCCATAGCACATTTTGCAGAAAATTGTGATTAGGATCACATCAATGGAAACAGGTTAGGGTACAAAGAGATTTGTAAAAGCGCAAATCTATCCCATAGCACATTTTTCAGAAAATTGTGATTAGGATCACATCAATGGAAAGATGTTAGGGTACAAAGAGATTTGTAAAAGCGCAAATCTATCCCATAGCACATTTTTCAGAAAATTGTGATTAGGATCACATCAATGGAAAGAGGTTAGGGTACAAAGAGATTTGTAAAAGCGCAAATCTATCCCACAGCACATTTTTCAGAAAATTGTAATTAGGATCACATCAATGGAAAGAGGTTAGTGTACAAAGAAATTTGTATAAGCGCAAATCTATCCCATAGAAAATTTTGCAGAAAATTGTGATTAGGATCACATCAATGGAAAGAGGTTAGGGTACAAAGAGATTTGTAAAAGCGCAAATCTATCCCATAGCACATTTTTCAGAAAATTGTTATTAGGATCACATCAATGGAAAGAGGTTAGGGTACAAAGAGATTTGTAAAAACGCAAATCTATCCCATAGCACATTTTTCAAAAAATTGTGTTTAGGATCATATAAATGAAAAGAGGTTAGGGTACGAAGGAATTTGTAAAAGCGCAAATCACTCCCATAGCACATTTTGAAGAAAAGTGTGATCAGGATCACATCAATGGAAAGAGGTTAGGGTACAAAGAGATTTGTAAAAGCGCAAATTCATCCCATAGCACATTTTTCAGAAAATTGTGATTAGGATCACATCAATGGAAAGAGGTTAGGGTACAAAGAGATTTGTAAAAGCGCAAATCTATCCCATAGCACATTTTTCAGAAAATTGTGATTAGGATCACATCAATGGAAAGAGGTTAGGGTACAAAGAGATTTGTATAAGCGCAAATCTATCCCATAGCACATTTTGCAGAAAATTGTGATTAGGATCACATCAATGGAAAGAGGTTAGTGTACAAAGAGATTTGTAAAAGCGCAAATCTATCCCATAGCACATTTTCCAGAAAATTGTGATCAGGATCAAATCAATGAAAAGAGGTTAGGGTACAAAGAGATTTGTATAAGCGCAAATCACTCCCATAGCACATTTTGCAGAAAATTGTGATTAGGATCACATCAATGGAAAGAGGTTAGGGTACAAATTGATTTGTAAAAGCGCAAATCTATCCCATAGCACATTTTTCAGAAAATTGTGATTAGGATCACATAAACGGAAAGAGGTTAGGGTACAAAGAGATTTGTAAAAGCGCAAATCTATCCCATAGCACATTTTGCAGAAAATTGTGATCAGGATCAAATCAATGAAAAGAGGTTAGGGTACAAAGAGATTTGTATAAGCGCAAATCACTCCCATAGCACATTTTGCAGAAAATTGTGATTAGGATCACATCAATGGAAAGAGGTTAGGGTACAAAGACATTTGTAAAAGCGCAAATCTATCCCATAGCACATTTTTCAGAAAATTGTGATTAGGATCACATCAATGGAAAGAGGTTAGGGTACAAAGAGGTTTGTAAAAGCGCAAATCTATCCCATAGCAAATTTTTCAGAAAATTGTGATAAGGATCACATCAATGGAAAGAGGTTAGGGTACAAAGAGATTTGGAAAAGCGCAAATCTATCCCATAGCACATTTTTCAGAAAATTGTGATTAGGATCACATCAATGGAAAGAGGTTAGGGTACAAAGAGATTTGTATAAGCGCAAATGTATCCCATAGCACATTTTTCAGAAAATTGTGATTAGGATCACATCAATGGAAAGAGGTTAGGGTACAAAGAGATTTGTATAAGCGCAAATCTATCCCATAGCACATTTTTCAGAAAATTGTGATTAGGTACACATCAATGGAAAGAGGTTAGGGTACAAAGAGATTTGTATAAGCGCAAATCTATCCCATAGCACATTTTGCAGAAAATTGTGATTAGGATCACATCAATGGAAAGAGGTTAGTGTACAAAGAGATTTGTAAAAGCGCAAATCTATCCCATAGCACATTTTTCAAAAAATTGTGATTAGGATCAAATCAATGGAAAGAGGTTAGGGTACAAAGAGATTTGTATAAGCGCAAATCTATCCCATAGCACATTTTGGAAAAAATTGTGATTATGATCACTTAAATGCAAAGAGGTTATGGTACAAAGAGATTTGTATTAGCGCAAATCTATCCCATAGCACATTTTGCAGAAAATTGTGATTAGAATCACATCAATGGAAAGAGGTTAGGGTACAAAGAGATTTGTAAAAGCGCAAATCTATCCCATAGCACATTTTTCAGAAAATTGTGATTAGGATCACATCAATGGAAAGAGGTTAGGGTACATAGAGATTTGTATAAGCGCAAAACTATCCCATAGCACATTTTGCAGAAAATTGTGATTAGGATCATATAAATGAAAAGAGGTTAGGGTACGAAGGAATTTGTAAAAGCGCAAATCACTCCCATAACACATTTTGCAGAAAATTGTGATTATGATCACATAAATGGAAAGAGGTTAGGGTACAAAGGGATTTGTATAAGCGCAAATCTATCCCATAGCACATTTTGCAGAAAATTGTGTTGAGGATCTTATAAATGGAAAGAGGTTAGGGTACAAAGAGATTTGTAAAAGCGCAAATCTATCCCATAGCACATTTTGCAGAAAATTGTGATTAGGATCACATCAATGGAAAGAGGTTAGGGTACAAAGAGATTTGTAAAAGCGCAAATCTATCCCATAGCACATTTTTCAGAAAATTGTGATTAGGATCACATCAATGGAAAGAGGTTAGGGTACAAAGAGATTTGTATAAGCGCAAATCTATTCCTTAGCACATTTTGCAGAAAATTGTGATTAGGATCATATAAATGAAAAGAGGTTAGGGTACGAAGGAATTTGTAAAAGCGCAAATCACTCCCATAACACATTTTGCAGAAAATTGTGATTATGATCACATAAATGGAAAGAGGTTAGGGTACAAAGAGATTTGTATAAGCGCAAATCTATCCCATAGCACATTTTGCAGAAAATTGTGATTAGGATCGCATCAATGGAAAGAGGTTAGGGTACAAAGAGATTTGTAAAAGCACAAATCTATCCCATAGCACATTTTTCAAAAAATTGTGATTAAGATCATATAAATGAAAAGAGGTTAGGGTACGAAGGAATTTGCAAAAGCGCAAATCACTCCCATAGCACATTTTGCAGAAAAGTGTGATCTGGATCACATCAATGGAAAGAGGTTAGGGTACAAAGAGATTTGTAAAAGCGCAAATCTATCCCAAAGCACATTTTTCAGAAAATTGTGATTAGGATCACATCAATGGAAAGAGGTTAGGGTACAAAGAGATTTGTAAAAGCGCAAATCTATCCCATAGCACATTTTGCAGAAAAGTGTGATCAGGATCAAATCAATGAAAAGAGGTTAGGGTACAAAGAGATTTGTAAAAGCGCAAATCTATCCCATAGCACATTTTTCAGAAAATTGTGATTAGGATCACATCAATGGAAAGAGGTTAGGGTACAAAGAGATTTGTAAAAGCGCAAATATATCTCATAGCACATTTTTCAGAAAATTGTGATTAGGATCACATCAATGGAAAGAGGTTAGGGTACAAAGAGATTTGTATAAGCGCAAATCTATCCCATAGCACATTTTGGAAAAAATTGTGATTATGATCACTTAAATGCAAAGAGGTTATGGTACAAAGAGATTTGTATAAGCGCAAATCACTCCCATAGCACATTTTGCAGAAAATTGTGATTAGGATCACATCAATGGAAAGAGGTTAGGGTACAAAGAGATTTGTAAAAGCGCAAATCTATCCCATAGCACATTTTTCAGAAAATTGTGATTAGGATCAAATCAATGGAAAGAGGTTAGGGTACATAGAGATTTGTATAAGCGCAAATCTATCCCATAGCACATTTTGCAGAAAATTGTGATTTGGATCATATAAATGAAAAGAGGTTAGGGTACGAAGGAATTTGTAAAAGCGCAAATCACTCCCATAACACATTTTGCAGAAAATTGTGATTATGATCACATAAATGGAAAGAGGTTAGGGTACAAAGAGATTTGTATAAGCGCAAATCTATCCCATAGCACATTTTGCAGAAAATTGTGATGAGGATCTTATAAATGGAAAGAGGTTAGGGTACAAAGAGATTTGTAAAAGCGCAAATCTATCCCATAGCACATTTTTCAGAAAATTGAGATTAGGATCACATCAATGGAAAGAGGTTAGGGTACAAAGAGATTTGTAAAAGCGCAAATCTATCCCATAGCACATTTTTCAGAAAATTGTGATTAAGATCACATCAATGGAAAGAGGTTAGGGTACAAAGAGATTTGTAAAAGCGCAAATCTATCCCATAGCACATTTTTCAGAAAATTGTGATTAGGATCACATCAATGGAAAGAGGTTAGGGTACAAAGAGATTTGTAAAAGCGCAAATCTATCCCATAGCACATTTTGCAGAAAATTGTGATCAGGATCAAATCAATGAAAAGAGGTTAGTGTACAAAGAGATTTGTATAAGCGCAAATCACTCCCATAGCACATTTTGCAGAAAATTGTGATTAGGATCACATCAATGGAAAGAGGTTAGGGTACAAAGAGGTTTGTAAAAGCCAAATCTATCCCATAGCACATTTTGCAGAAAATTGTGATTAGGATCACATCAATGGAAACAGGTTAGGGTACAAAGAGATTTGTAAAAGCGCAAATCTATCCCATAGCACATTTTTCAGAAAATTGTGATTAGGATCACATCAATGGAAAGATGTTAGGGTACAAAGAGATTTGTAAAAGCGCAAATCTATCCAATAGCACATTTTTCAGAAAATTGTGATTAGGATCACATCAATGGAAAGAGGTTAGGGTACAAAGAGATTTGTAAAAGCGCAAATCTATCCCACAGCACATTTTTCAGAAAATTGTAATTAGGATCACATCAATGGAAAGAGGTTAGTGTACAAAGAAATTTGTATAAGCGCAAATCTATCCCATAGAAAATTTTGCAGAAAATTGTGATTAGGATCACATCAATGGAAAGAGGTTAGGGTACAAAGAGATTTGTAAAAGCGCAAATCTATCCCATAGCACATTTTTCAGAAAATTGTTATTAGGATCACATCAATGGAAAGAGGTTAGGGTACAAAGAGATTTGTAAAAACGCAAATCTATCCCATAGCACATTTTTCAAAAAATTGTGTTTAGGATCATATAAATGAAAAGAGGTTAGGGTACGAAGGAATTTGTAAAAGCGCAAATCACTCCCATAGCACATTTTGAAGAAAAGTGTGATCAGGATCACATCAATGGAAAGAGGTTAGGGTACAAAGAGATTTGTAAAAGCGCAAATTCATCCCATAGCACATTTTTCAGAAAATTGTTATTAGGATCACATCAATGGAAAGAGGTTAGGGTACAAAGAGATTTGTAAAAGCGCAAATCTATCCCATAGCACATTTTTCAGAAAATTGTGATTAGGATCACATCAATGGAAAGAGGTTAGGGTACAAAGAGATTTGTATAAGCGCAAATCTATCCCATAGCACATTTTGCAGAAAATTGTGATTAGGATCACATCAATGGAAAGAGGTTAGTGTACAAAGAGATTTGTAAAAGCGCAAATCTATCCCATAGCACATTTTGCAGAAAATTGTGATTAGGATCACAGAAATGCAAAGACGTTAGGGTACAAAGAGATTTGTAAAAGCGCAAATCTATCCCATAGCACATTTTTCAGAAAATTGTGATTAGGATCACATCAATGGAAAGAGGTTAGGGTACAAAGAGATTTGTATAAGCACAAATCTATCCCATAGCACATTTTGCAGAAAATTGTGATTAGGATCACATCAATGGAAAGAGGTTAGGGTACAAAGAGATTTGTATAAGCACAAATCTATCCCATAGCACATTTTGCAGAAAATTGTGATTAGGATCACATCAATGGAAAGAGGTTAGGGTACAAAGAGTTTTGTATAAGCGCAAATCTATCCCATAGCACATTTTGCAGAAAATTGTGATTAGGATCACATCAATGGAAAGAGGTTAGGGTACAAAGAGATTTGTAAAAGCGCAAATTCATCCCATAGCACATTTTTCAGAAAATTGTGATTAGGATCACATCAATGGAAAGAGGTTAGGTTACAAAGAGATTTGTAAAAGCGCAAATCTATCCCATAGCACATTTTTCAGAAAATTGTGATTAGGATCACATCAATGGAAAGAGGTTAGGGTACAAAGAGATTTGTATAAGCGCAAATCTATCCCATAGCACATTTTGCAGAAAATTGTGATTAGGATCACATCAATGGAAAGAGGTTAGTGTACAAAGAGATTTGTAAAAGCGCAAATCTATCCCATAGCACATTTTGCAGAAAATTGTGATTAGGATCACATCAATGGAAAGAGGTTAGGGTACAAAGAGATTTGTATAAGCGCAAATCTATCACATAGCACATTTTGCAGGAAATTGTGATTAGGATCACATCAATGGAAAGAGGTTAGTGTACAAAGAGATTTGTAAAAGCGCAAATCTATCCCATAGCACATTTTGCAGAAAATTGTGATTAGGATCACATCAATGGAAAGAGGTTAGTGTACAAAGAGATTTGTAAAAGCGCAAATCTATCACATAGCACATTTTGCAGGAAATTGTGATTAGGATCACATCAATGGAAAGAGGTTAGGGTACAAAAAGATTTGTAAAAGCACAAATCTATCCCATAGCACATTTTACAGAAAATTGTGATTAGGATCACATCAATGGAAAGAGGTTAGGGTACAAAGAGATTCGTAAAAGCGCAAATCTATCCCATAGCACATTTTGCAGAAAATTGTGATTAGGATCACATCAATGGAAAGAGGTTAGGGTACAAAGAGGTTTGTAAAAGCTAAATCTATCCCATAGCACATTTTGCAGAAAATTGTGATTAGGATCACATCAATGGAAAGAGGTTAGGGTACAAAGAGATTTTTAAAAGCGCAAATCTATCCCATAGCACATTTTTCAGAAAATTGTGATTAGGATCACATCAATGGAAAGAGGTTAGTGTACAAAGAGATTTGTAAAAGCGCAAATCTATCCCATAGCACATTTTTCAGAAAATTGTGATTAGGATCACATCAATGGAAAGAGGTTAGGGTACAAAGAGATTTGTATAAGCGCAAATCTATCGCATAGCACATTTTGCAGAAAATTGTGATTAGGATCACATCAATGGAAAGAGGTTAGGGTACAAAGAGATTTGTATAAGCGCAAATCTATCGCATAGCACATTTTGCAGAAAATTGTGATTAGGATCACATCAATGGAAAGAGGTTAGGGTACAAAGAGATTTGTAAAAGCGCAAATCTATCTCATAGCACATTTTTCAGAAAATTGTGATTAGGATCACATCAATGGAAAGAGGTTAGGGTACAAAGAGATTTGTATAAGCGCAAATCTATCGCATAGCACATTTTGCAGAAAATTGTGATTAGGATCACATCAATGGAAAGAGGTTAGGGTACAAAGAGATTTGTAAAAGCGCAAATCTATCTCATAGCACATTTTTCAGAAAATTGTGATTAGGATCACATCAATGGAAAGAGGTTAGGGTACAAAGAGATTTGTATAAGCGCAAATCTATCCCATACCACATTTTGCAGAAAATTGTGATTAGGATCACATCAATGGAAAGAGATTTGTAAAAGCACAAATCTATCCCATAGCACATTTTTCAAAAAATTGTGATTAAGATCATATAAATGAAAAGAGGTTAGGGTACGAAGGAATTTGTAAAAGCGCAAATCACTCCCATAGCACATTTTGCAGAAAAGTGTGATCAGGATCACATCAATGGAAAGAGGTTAGGGTACAAAGAGATTTGTAAAAGCGCAAATCTATCCCATAGCACATTTTTCAGAAAATTGTGATTAGGATCACATCAATGGAAAGAGGTTAGGGTACAAAGAGATTTGTAAAAGCGCAAATCTATCCCATAGCACATTTTGCAGAAAAGTGTGATCAGGATCAAATCAATGAAAAGAGGTTAGGGTACAAAGAGATTTGTAAAAGCGCAAATCTATCCCATAGCACATTTTTCAGGAAATTGTGATTAGGATCACATCAATGGAAAGAGGTTAGGGTACAAAGAGATTTGTAAAAGCGCAAATCTATCCCATAGCACATTTTTCAGAAATTTGTGATTAGGATCACATCAATGGAAAGAGGTTAGGGTACAAAGAGATTTGTATAAGCGCAAATCTATCCCATAGCACATTTTGGAGAAAATTGTGATTATGATCACTTAAATGCAAAGAGGTTATGGTACAAAGAGATTTGTATAAGCGCAAATCTATCCCATAGCACATTTTGCAGAAAATTGTGATTAGGATCACATCAATGGAAAGAGGTTAGGGTACAAAGAGATTTGTAAAAGCGCAAATCTATCCCATAGCACATTTTTCAGAAAATCGTGATTAGGATCACATCAATGGAAAGTGGTTAGTGTACATAGAGATTTGTATAAGCGCAAATCTATCCCATAGCACATTTTGCAGAAAATTGTGATTAGGATCATATAAATGAAAAGAGGTTAGGGTACGAAGGAATTTGTAAAAGCGCAAATCACTCCCATAACACATTTTGCAGAAAATTGTTATTATGATCACATAAATGGAAAGAGGTTAGGGTACAAAGAGATTTGTATAAGCGCAAACCTATCCCGTAGCACATTTTGCAGAAAATTGTGATGAGGATCTTATAAATGGAATGAGGTTAGGGTACAAAGAGATTTGTAAAAGCGCAAATCTATCCCATAGCACATTTTTCAGAAAATTGTGATTAGGGTCACATCAATGGAAAGAGGTTAGGGTACAAAGAGATTTGTAAAAGCGCAAATCTATCCCATAGAACATTTTTCAGAAAATTGTGATTAGGATCACATCAATGGAAAGAGGTTAGGGTACAAAGAGATTTGTATAAGCGCAAATCTATCCCATACCACATTTTGCAGAAAATTGTGATTAGGATCACATCAATGGAAAGAGGTTAGGGTACAAAGAGATTTGTAAAAGCACAAATCTATCCCATAGCACATTTTTCAAAAAATTGTGATTAAGATCATATAAATGAAAAGAGGTTAGGGTACGAAGGAATTTGTAAAAGCGCAAATCACTCCCATAGCACATTTTGCAGAAAAGTGTGATCAGGATCACATCAATGGAAAGAGGTTAGGGTACAAAGAGATTTGTAAAAGGGCAAATCTATCCCATAGCACATTTTTCAGAAAATTGTGATTAGGATCACATCAATGGAAAGAGGTTAGGGTACAAAGAGATTTGTAATAGCGCAAATCTATCCCATAGCACATTTTTCAGGAAATTGTGATTAGGATCACATCAATGGAAAGAGGTTAGGGTACAAAGAGATTTGTAAAAGCGCAAATCTATCCCATAGCACATTTATCAGAAAATTGTGATTAGGATCACAACAATGGAAAGAGATTAGGGTACAAAGAGATTTGTAAAAGCGCAAATCTATCCCATAGCACATTTTGGAGAAAATTGTGATTATGATCACTTAAATGCAAAGAGGTTATGGTACAAAGAGATTTGTATAAGCGCAAATCTATCCCATAGCACATTTTGCAGAAAATTGTGATTAGGATCACATCAATGGAAAGAGGTTAGGGTACAAAGAGATTTGTAAAAGCGCAAATCTATCCCATAGCACATTTTTCAGAAAATCGTGATTAGGATCACATCAATGGAAAGTGGTTAGTGTACATAGAGATTTGTATAAGCGCAAATCTATCCCATAGCACATTTTGCAGAAAATTGTGATTAGGATCATATAAATGAAAAGAGGTTAGGGTACGAAGGAATTTGTAAAAGCGCAAATCACTCCCATAACACATTTTGCAGAAAATTGTGATTATGATCACATAAATGGAAAGAGGTTAGGGTACAAAGAGATTTGTATAAGCGCAAATCTATCCCATAGCACATTTTGCAGAAAATTGTGATGAGGATCTTATAAATGGAATGAGGATAGGGTACAAAGAGATTTGTAAAAGCGCAAATCTATCCCATAGCACATTTTTCAGAAAAATGCGATTAGGGTCAAATCAATGGAAAGAGGTTAGGGTACAAAGAGATTTGTAAAAGCGCAAATCTATCCCATAGCACATTTTTCAGAAAATTGTGATTAGGATCACATCAATGGAAAGAGGTTAGGGTACAAAGAGATTTGTATAAGCGCAAATCTATCCCATAGCACATTTTGCAGAAAATTGTGATTAGGATCACATCAATGGAAAGAGGTTAGTGTACAAAGAGACTTGTAAAAGCGCAAATCTATCCCATAGCACATTTTTCAGAAAATTGTGATTAGGATCACATCAATGGAAAGAGGTTAGGGTACAAAGAGATTTGTAAAAGCGCAAATTCATCCCATAGCACATTTTTCAGAAAATTGTGATTAGGATCACATCAATGGAAAGAGGTTAGGGTACAAAGAGATTTGTAAAAGCGCAAATCTATCCCATAGCACATTTTTCAGAAAATTGTGATTAGGATCACATCAATGGAAAGAGGTTAGGGTACAAAGAGATTTGTATAAGCGCAAATCTATTACATACCACATTTTGCAGAAAATTGTGATTAGGATCACATCAATGGAAAGAGGTTAGGGTACAAAGAGATTTGTAAAAGCGCAAATCTATCCCATAGCACATTTTTCAGAAAATTGTGATTAGGATCACATCAATGGAAAGAGGTTAGGGTACAAAGAGATTTGTATAACCGCAAATCTATCCCATAGCACATTTTTCAGAAAATTGTGATTAGGATCACATCAATGGAAAGAGGTTAGGGTACAAAGAGATTTGTATAAGCGCAAATTTATCCCATAGCACATTTTGCAGAAAATTGTGATTAGGATCACATCAATGGAAAGAGGTTAGTGTACAAAAAGATTTGTAAAAGCGCATATCTATCACATAGCACATTTTGCAGGAAATTGTGATTAGGATCACATCAATGGAAAGAGGTTAGGGTACAAAAAGATTTGTAAAAGCACAAATCTATCCCATAGCACATTTTGCAGAAAATTGTGATTAGGATCACATCAATGGAAAGAGGTTAGGGTACAAAGAGATTTGTAAAAGCGCAAATCTATCCCATAGCACATTTTTCAGAAAATTGTGATTAGGATCACATCAATGGAAAGAGGTTAGGGTACAAAGAGATTTGTAAAAGCGCAAATCTATCCCATAGCACATTTTTCAGAAAATTGTGATTAGGATCACAACAATGGAAAGAGGTTAGGGTACAAAGAGATTTGTATAAGCGCAAATCTATCCCATAGCACATTTTGCAGAAAATTGTGATTATGATCACATAAATGCAAAGAGGTTAGGGTACAAAGAGATTTGTATAAGCGCAAATCTATCCCATAGCACATTTTACAGAAAACTGTGATTAGGATCACATCAATGGAAAGAGGTTAGGGTACAAAGAGATTTGTAAAAGCGCAAATCTATCCCATAGCACATTTTTCAGAAATTGTGATTAGGATCACATCAATGGAAAGAGGTTAGGGTACAAAGAGATTTGTATAAGCGCAAATCTATCCCATAGCACATTTTGCAGGAAATTGTGATTAGGATCACATCAATGGAAAGAGGTTAGTGTACAAAGAGATTTGTAAAAGCGCAAATCTATCCCATAGCACATTTTACAGAAAACTGTGATTAGGATCACATCAATGGAAAGAGGTTAGGGTACAAAGAGATTTGTAAAAGCGCAAATCTATCCCATAGCACATTTTTCAGAAAATTGTGATTAGGATCACATCAATGGAAAGAGGTTAGGGTACAAAGAGATTTGTATAAGCGCAAATCTATCCCATAGCACATTTTGCAGAAAATTGTGATTAGGATCACATCAATGGAAAGAGGTTAGTGTACAAAGAGATTTGTAAAAGCGCAAATCTATCCCATAGCACATTTTTTAGAAAATTGTGATTAGGATCACATCAATGGAAAGAGGTTAGGGTACAAAGAGATTTGTAAAAGCGCAAATTCATCCCATAGCACATTTTTCAGAAAATTGTGATTAGGATCACATCAATGGAAAGAGGTTAGGGTACAAAGAGATTTGTATAACCGCAAATCTATCCCATAGCACATTTTTCAGAAAATTGTGATTAGGATCACATCAATGGAAAGAGGTTAGTGTACAAAGAGATTTGTAAAAGCGCAAATCTATCACAGCACATTTTGCATGAAATTGTGATTAGGATCACATCAATGGAAAGAGGTTAGGGTACAAAGAGATTTGTATAAGCGCAAATTTATCCCATAGCACATTTTGCAGAAAATTGTGATTAGGATCACATCAATGGAAAGAGGTTAGTGTACAAAAAGATTTGTAAAAGCGCATATCTATCACATAGCTCATTTTGCAGGAAATTGTGATTAGGATCACATCAATGGAAAGAGGTTAGGGTACAAAAAGATTTGTAAAAGCACAAATCTATCCCATAGCACATTTTGCAGAAAATTGTGATTAGGATCACATCAATGGAAAGAGGTTAGGGTACAAAGAGATTTGTAAAAGCGCAAATCTATCCCATAGCACATTTTTCAGAAAATTGTGATTAGGATCACATCAATGGAAAGAGGTTAGGGTACAAAGAGATTTGTAAAAGCGCAAATCTATCCCATAGCACATTTTTCAGAAAATTGTGATTAGGATCACAACAATGGAAAGAGGTTAGGGTACAAAGAGATTTGTATAAGCGCAAATCTATCCCATAGCACATTTTGCAGAAAATTGTGATTATGATCACATAAATGCAAAGAGGTTAGGGTACAAAGAGATTTGTATAAGCGCAAATCTATCCCATAGCACATTTTACAGAAAACTGTGATTAGGATCACATCAATGGAAAGAGGTTAGGGTGCAAAGAGATTTGTAAAAGCGCATATCTATCCCATATCACATTTTTCAGAAAATTGTGATTAGGATCACATCAATGGAAAGAGGTTAGGGTACAAAGAGATTTGTAAAAGCGCAAATCTATCCCATAGCACATTTTTCAGAAAATTGTGATTAGGATCACATCAATGGAAAGAGGTTAGGGTACAAAGAGATTTGTATAAGTGCAAATCTATCCCATAGCACATTTTGCAGAAAATTGTGATTAGGATCACATCAATGGAAAGAGGTTAGGGTACAAAGAGATTTTTAAAAGCGCAAATCTATCCCATAGCACATTTTTCAGAAAATTGTGATTAGGATCACATCAATGGAAAGAGGTTAGGGTACAAAGAGGTTTGTAAAAGCTCAAATCTATCCCATAGCACATTTTGCAGAAAATTGTGATTCAGATCACATCAATGGAAAGAGGTTAGGGTACAAAGAAATTTGTAAAAGCCAAATCTAACCCATAGCACATTTTGCAGAAAATTGTGATTAGGATCACATCAATGGAAAGAGGTTAGGGTACAAAGAGATTTGTATAAGCGCAAATCTATCCCATAGCACATTTTGCAGAAAATTGTGATTAGGATCACATCAATGGAAAGAGGTTAAGGTACAAAGAGATTTGTAAAAGCGCAAATCTATCCCATAGCACATTTTTCAGGAAATTGTGATTAGGATCACATCAATGGAAAGAGGTTAGGGTACAAAGAGATTTGTATAAGCGCAAATCTATCCCATAGCACATTTTTCAGAAAATTGTGATTAGGATCGCATCAATGGAAAGAGGTTAGGGTACAAAGAGAGTTGTAAAAGCGCAAGTCTATCCCATAGCACATTTTGCAGAAAATTGTGATTAGGATCGCATCAATGGAAAGAGGTTAGGGTACAAAGAGTTTAGTATAAGCGCAAATCACTCCCATAGCACATTTTGCAGAAAGTTGTGATTAGGATCACATAAATGCAAAGACGTTAGGGTACAAAGAGATTTGTAAAAGCGCAAATCTATCCCATAGCACATTTTGCAGAAAATTGTGATTAGGATCACATAAATGCAAAGAGGTTAGGGTACAAAGAGATTTGTAAAAGCGCAAATCTATCCCATAGCACATTTTGTAGAAAATTGTGATAAGGATCACATAAATGGAAAGAGGTTAGGGTACTAAGAGACTTGTAAAAGCGCAAATCTATCCCATAGCACATTTTGCAGAAAATTGTGATTAGGATCACATAAATGGAAAGAGGTTAGGGTACAAAGAGATTTGTAAAAGCACAAATCTATCCCATAGCACATTTTGCAGAAAATTGTGATCAGGATCAAATCAATGAAAAGAGGTTAGGGTACAAAGAGATTTGTATAAGCGCAAATCACTCCCATAGCACATTTTGCAGAAAATTGTGATTAGGATCACATAAATGCAAAGAGGTTAGGGTACAAAGAGATTTGTAAAAGCGCAAATCTGTCCCATAGCACATTTTTCAGAAAATTGTGATTAGGATCACATCAATGGAAAGAGGTTAGGGTACAAAGAGATTTGTATAAGCGCAAATCTATCCCATAGCACATTTTGGAAAAAATTGTGATTAGGATCATATAAATGAAAAGAGGTTATGGTACAAAGAGATTTGTATAAGCGCAAATCTATCCCATAGCACATTTTGCAGAAAATTGTGATTAGGATTACATCAATGGAAAGAGGTTAGGGTACAAAGAGATTTGTAAAAGCGCAAATCTATCCCATAGCACATTTTTCAGAAAATTGTGATTAGGATCACATCAATGGAAAGAGGTTAGGGTACAAAGAGATTTGTATAAGCGCAAATCTATCCCATAGCACATTTTCAGAAAATTGTGATTAGGATCATATAAATGAAAAGAGGTTAGGGTACGAAGGAATTTGTAAAAGCGCAAATCACTCCCATAACACATTTTGCAGAAAATTGTGATTATGATCACATAAATGGAAAGAGGTTAGGGTACAAAGAGATTTGTATAAGCGCAAATCTATTCCATAGCACATTTTGCAGAAAATTGTGATGAGGATCTTATAAATGGAAAGAGGTTAGGGTACAAAGAGATTTGTAAAAGCGCAAATCTATCCCATAGCACATTTTTCAGAAAATTGTGATTAGGATCACATCAATGGAAAGAGGTTAGGGTACAAAGAGATTTGTAAAAGCGCAAATCTATCCCATAGCACATTTTTCAGAAAATTGTGATTAGGATCACATCAATGGAAAGAGGTTAGGGTACAAAGAGATTTGTATAAGCGCAAATCTATCCCATAGCACATTTTGCAGAAAATTGTGATTAGGATCACATCAATGGAAAGAGGTTAGGGTACAAAGAGATTTGTAAAAGCGCAAATCTATCCCATAGCACATTTTTCAGAAAATTGTGATTAGGATCACATCAATGGAAAGAGGTTAGGGTACAAAGAGATTTGTATAAGCGCAAATCTATCCCATAGCACATTTTGCAGAAAATTGTGATTAGGATCGCATCAATGGAAAGAGGTTAGGGTACAAAGAGATTTGTAAAAGCACAAATCTATCCCATAGCACATTTTTCAAAAAATTGTGATTAAGATCATATAAATGAAAAGAGGTTAGGGTACGAAGGAATTTGTAAAAGCGCAAATCACTCCCATAGCACATTTTGCAGAAAAGTGTGATCAGGATCACATCAATGGAAAGAGGTTAGGGTACAAAGAGATTTGTAAAAGCGCAAATCTATCCCATAGCACATTTTTCATAAAATTGTGATTAGGATCATATCAATGAAAAGAGGTTAGGGTACAAAGAGATTTGTAAAAGCGCAAATCTATCCCATAGCACATTTTGCAGAAAAGTGTGATCAGGATCAAATCAATGAAAAGAGGTTAGGGTACAAAGAGATTTGTAAAAGCGCAAATCTATCCCATAGCTCATTTTTCAGAAAATTGTGATTAGGATCACATCAATGGAAAGAGGTTAGGGTACAAAGAGATTTGTAAAAGCGCAAATCTATCTCATAGCACATTTTTCAGAAAATTGTGATTAGGATCACATCAATGGAAAGAGGTTAGGGTACAAAGAGATTTGTATAAGCGCAAATCTATCCCATAGCACATTTTGGAGAAAATTGTGATTATGATCACTTAAATGCAAAGAGGTTATGGTACAAAGAGATTTGTATAAGCGCAAATCTATCCCATAGCACATTTTGCAGAAAATTGTGATTAGGATCACATCAATGGAAAGAGGTTAGGGTACAAAGAGATTTGTAAAAGCGCAAATCTATCCCATAGCACATTTTTCAGAAAATTGTGATTAGGATCAAATCAATGGAAAGAGGTTAGGGTACATAGAGATTTGTATAAGCGCAAATCTATCCCATAGCACATTTTGCAGAAAATTGTGATTAGGATCATATAAATGAAAAGAGGTTAGGGTACGAAGGAATTTGTAAAAGCGCAAATCACTCCCATAACACATTTTGCAGAAAATTGTGATTATGATCACATAAATGGAAAGAGGTTAGGGTACAAAGAGATTTGTATAAGCGGAAATCTATCCCATAGCACATTTTGCAGAAAATTGTGATGAGGATCTTATAAATGGAAAGAGGTTAGGGTACAAAGAGATTTGTAAAAGCGCAAGTCTATCCCATAGCACATTTTTCAGAAAATTGTGATTAGGATCACATCAATGGAAAGAGGTTAGGGTACAAAGAGATTTGTAAAAGCGCAAATCTATCCCATAGCACATTTTTCAGAAAATTGTGATTAGGATCACATCAATGGAAAGAGGTTAGGTTATAAAGAGATTTGTAAAAGCTCAAATCTATCCCATAGCACATTTTTCAGAAAATTGTGATTAGGATCACATCAATGGAAAGAGGTTAGGGTGCAAAGAGATTTGTAAAAGCGCATATCTATCCCATAGCACATTTTTCAGAAAATTCTGATTAGGATCACATCAATGGAAAGAGGTTAGGGTACAAAGAGATTTGTAAAAGCGCAAATCTATCCCATAGCACATTTTTCAGAAAATTGTGATTAGGATCACATCAATGGAAAGAGGTTAGGGTACAAAGAGATTTGTATAAGCGCAAATCTATCCCATAGCACATTTTGCAGAAAATTGTGATTAGGATCACATCAATGGAAAGAGGTTAGTATACAAAGAGATTTGTAAAAGCGCAAATCTATCCCATAGCACATTTTTCAGAAAATTGTGATTAGGATCACATCAATGGAAAGAGGTTAGGGTACAAAGAGATTTGTATAAGTGCAAATCTATCCCATAGCACATTTTGCTGAAAATTGTGATTAGGATCACATCAATGGAAAGAGGTTAGGGTACAAAGAGATTTGTAAAAGCGCAAATCTATCCCATAGCACATTTTTCAGAAAATTGTGATTAGGATCACATCAATGGAAAGAGGTTAGGGTACAAAGAGATTTGTAAAAGCTCAAATCTATCCCATAGCACATTTTGCAGAAAATTGTGATTCAGATCACATCAATGGAAAGAGGTTAGGGTACAAAGAGATTTGTAAAAGCCAAATCTAACCCATAGCACATTTTGCAGAAAATTGTGATTAGGATCACATCAATGGAAAGAGGTTAGGTTATAAAGAGATTTGTAAAAGCGCAAATCTATCCCATAGCACATTTTTCAGAAAATTGTGATTAGGATCACATCAATGGAAAGAGGTTAGGGTGCAAAGAGATTTGTAAAAGCGCATATCTATCCCATATCACATTTTTCAGAAAATTCTGATTAGGATCACATCAATGGAAAGAGGTTAGGGTACAAAGAGATTTGTAAAAGCGCAAATCTATCCCATAGCACATTTTTCAGAAAATTGTGATTAGGATCACATCAATGGAAAGAGGTTAGGGTACAAAGAGATTTGTATAAGTGCAAATCTATCCCATAGCACATTTTGCAGAAAATTGTGATTAGGATCACATCAAAGGAAAGAGGTTAGGGTACAAAGAGATTTGTAAAAGCGCAAATCTATCCCATAGCACATTTTTCAGAAAATTGTGATTAGGATCACATCAATGGAAAGAGGTTAGGGTACAAAGAGGTTTGTAAAAGCTCAAATCTATCCCATAGCACATTTTGCAGAAAATTGTGATTCAGATCACATCAATGGAAAGAGGTTAGGGTACAAAGAGATTTGTAAAAGCCAAATCTAACCCATAGCACATTTTGCAGAAAATTGTGATTAGGATCACATCAATGGAAAGAGGTTAGGGTACAAAGAGATTTGTATAAGCGCAAATCTATCCCATAGCACATTTTGCAGAAAATTGTGATTAGGATCACATCAATGGAAAGAGGTTAAGGTACAAAGAGATTTGTAAAAGCGCAAATCTATCCCATAGCACATTTTTCAGGAAATTGTGATTAGGATCACATCAATGGAAAGAGGTTAGGGTACAAAGAGATTTGTATAAGCGCAAATCTATCCCATAGCACATTTTTCAGAAAATTGTGATTAGGATCGCATCAATGGAAAGAGGTTAGGGTACAAAGAGAGTTGTAAAAGCGCAAGTCTATCCCATAGCACATTTTGCAGAAAATTGTGATTAGGATCGCATCAATGGAAAGAGGTTAGGGTACAAAGAGTTTTGTATAAGCGCAAATCACTCCCATAGCACATTTTGTAGAAAATTGTGATAAGGATCACATAAATGGAAAGAGGTTAGGGTACTAAGAGACTTGTAAAAGCGCAAATCTATCCCATAGCACATTTTGCAGAAAATTGTGATTAGGATCACATAAATGGAAAGAGGTTAGGGTACAAAGAGATTTGTAAAAGCACAAATCTATCCCATAGCACATTTTGCAGAAAATTGTGATCAGGATCAAATCAATGAAAAGAGGTTAGGGTACAAAGAGATTTGTATAAGCGCAAATCACTCCCATAGCACATTTTGCAGAAAATTGTGATTAGGATCACATAAATGCAAAGAGGTTAGGGTACAAAGAGATTTGTAAAAGCGCAAATCTATCCCATAGCACATTTTTCAGAAAATTGTGATTAGGATCACATCAATGGAAAGAGGTTAGGGTACAAAGAGATTTGTATAAGCGCAAATCTATCCCATAGCACATTTTGGAAAAAATTGTGATTATGATCACTTAAATGCAAAGAGGTTATGGTACAAAGAGATTTGTATAAGCGCAAATCTATCCCATAGCACATTTGGCAGAAAATTGTGATTAGGATCACATCAATGGAAAGAGGTTAGGGTACAAAGAGATTTGTAAAAGCGCAAATCTATCCCATAGCACATTTTTCAGAAAATTGTGATTAGGATCACATCAATGGAAAGAGGTTAGGGTACATAGAGATTTGTATAAGCGCAAATCTATCCCATAGCACATTTTCAGAAAATTGTGATTAGGATCATATAAATGAAAAGAGGTTAGGGTACGAAGGAATTTGTAAAAGCGCAAATCACTCCCATAACACATTTTGCAGAAAATTGTGATTATGATCACATAAATGGAAAGAGGTTAGGGTACAAAGAGATTTGTATAAGCGCAAATCTATTCCATAGCACATTTTGCAGAAAATTGTGATGAGGATCTTATAAATGGAAAGAGGTTAGGGTACAAAGAGATTTGTAAAAGCGCATATCTATCCCATATCACATTTTTCAGAAAATTCTGATTAGGATCACATCAATGGAAAGAGGTTAGGTTATAAAGAGATTTGTAAAAGCGCAAATCTATCCCATAGCACATTTTTCAGAAAATTGTGATTAGGATCACATCAATGGAAAGAGGTTAGGGTACAAAGAGATTTGTAAAAGCGCAAATCTATCCCATAGCACATTTTTCAGAAAATTGTGATTAGGATCACATCAATGGAAAGAGGTTAGGGTACAAAGAGATTTGTATAAGCGCAAATCTATCCCATAGCACATTTTGCAGAAAATTGTGATTAGGATCACATCAATGGAAAGAGGTTAGGGTACAAAGAGATTTGTAAAAGCGCAAATCTATCCCATAGCACATTTTTCAGAAAATTGTGATTAGGATCACATCAATGGAAAGAGGTTAGGGTACAAAGAGATTTGTATAAGCGCAAATCTATCCCATAGCACATTTTGCAGAAAATTGTGATTAGGATCGCATCAATGGAAAGAGGTTAGGGTACAAAGAGATTTGTAAAAGCACAAATCTATCCCATAGCACATTTTTCAAAAAATTGTGATTAAGATCATATAAATGAAAAGAGGTTAGGGTACGAAGGAATTTGTAAAAGCGCAAATCACTCCCATAGCACATTTTGCAGAAAAGTGTGATCAGGATCACATCAATGGAAAGAGGTTAGGGTACAAAGAGATTTGTAAAAGCGCAAATCTATCCCATAGCACATTTTTCAGAAAATTGTGATTAGGATCACATCAATGAAAAGAGGTTAGGGTACAAAGAGATTTGTAAAAGCGCAAATCTATCCCATAGCACATTTTGCAGAAAAGTGTGATCAGGATCAAATCAATGAAAAGAGGTTAGGGTACAAAGAGATTTGTAAAAGCGCAAATCTATCCCATAGCTCATTTTTCAGAAAATTGTGATTAGGATCACATCAATGGAAAGAGGTTAGGGTACAAAGAGATTTGTAAAAGCGCAAATCTATATCATAGCACATTTTTCAGAAAATTGTGATTAGGATCACATCAATGGAAAGAGGTTAGGGTACAAAGAGATTTGTATAAGCGCAAATCTATCCCATAGCACATTTTGGAGAAAATTGTGATTATGATCACTTAAATGCAAAGAGGTTATGGTACAAAGAGATTTGTATAAGCGCAAATCTATCCCATAGCACATTTTGCAGAAAATTGTGATTAGGATCACATCAATGGAAAGAGGTTAGGGTACAAAGAGATTTGTAAAAGCGCAAATCTATCCCATAGCACATTTTTCAGAAAATTGTGATTAGGATCAAATCAATGGAAAGAGGTTAGGGTACATAGAGATTTGTATAAGCGCAAATCTATCCCATAGCACATTTTGCAGAAAATTGTGATTAGGATCATATAAATGAAAAGAGGTTAGGGTACGAAGGAATTTGTAAAAGCGCAAATCACTCCCATAACACATTTTGCAGAAAATTGTGATTATGATCACATAAATGGAAAGAGGTTAGGGTACAAAGAGATTTGTATAAGCGCAAATCTATCCCATAGCACATTTTGCAGAAAATTATGATGAGGATCTTATAAATGGAAAGAGGTTAGGGTACAAAGAGATTTGTAAAAGCGCAAATCTATCCCATAGCACATTTTTCAGAAAATTGTGATTAGGATCACATCAATGGAAAGAGGTTAGGGTACAAAGAGATTTGTAAAAGCGCAAATCTATCCCATAGCACATTTTTCAGAAAATTGTGATTAGGATCACATCAATGGAAAGAGGTTAGGTTATAAAGAGATTTGTAAAAGCGCAAATCTATCCCATAGCACATTTTTCAGAAAATTGTGATTAGGATCACATCAATGGAAAGAGGTTAGGGTGCAAAGAGATTTGTAAAAGCGCATATCTATCCCATAGCACATTTTTCAGAAAATTCTGATTAGGATCACATCAATGGAAAGAGGTTAGGGTACAAAGAGATTTGTAAAAGCGCAAATCTATCCCATATCACATTTTTCAGAAAATTGTGATTAGGATCACATCAATGGAAAGAGGTTAGGGTACAAAGAGATTTGTATAAGCGCAAATCTATCCCATAGCACATTTTGCAGAAAATTGTGATTAGGATCACATCAATGGAAAGAGGTTAGTGTACAAAGAGATTTGTAAAAGCGCAAATCTATCCCATAGCACATTTTTCAGAAAATTGTGATTAGGATCACATCAATGGAAAGAGGTTAGGGTACAAAGAGATTTGTATAAGTGCATATCTATCCCATAGCACATTTTGCAGAAAATTGTGATTAGGATCACATCAATGGAAAGAGGTTAGGGTACAAAGAGATTTTTAAAAGCGCAAATCTATCCCATAGCACATTTTTCAGAAAATTGTGATTAGGATCACATCAATGGAAAGAGGTTAGGGTACAAAGAGATTTGTAAAAGCTCAAATCTATCCCATAGCACATTTTGCAGAAAATTGTGATTCAGATCACATCAATGGAAAGAGGTTAGGGTACAAAGAGATTTGTAAAAGCCAAATCTAACCCATAGCACATTTTGCAGAAAATTGTGATTAGGATCACATCAATGGAAAGAGGTTAGGGTACAAAGAGATTTGTATAAGCGCAAATCTATCCCATAGCACATTTTGCAGAAAATTGTGATTAGGATCACATCAATGGAAAGAGGTTAAGGTACAAAGAGATTTGTAAAAGCGCAAATCTATCCCATAGCACATTTTTCAGGAAATTGTGATTAGGATCACATCAATGGAAAGAGGTTAGGGTACAAAGAGATTTGTAAAAGCGCAAATTCATCCCATAGCACATTTTTCAGAAAATTGTGATTAGGATCACATCAATGGAAAGAGGTTAGGGTACAAAGAGATTTGTAAAAGCGCAAATCTATCCCATAGCACATTTTTCAGAAAATTGTGATTAGGATCACATCAATGGAAAGAGGTTAGGGTACAAAGAGATTTGTATAAGCGCAAATCTATTACATAGCACATTTTGCAGAAAATTGTGATTAGGATCACATCAATGGAAAGAGGTTAGGGTACAAAGAGATTTGTATAACCGCAAATCTATCCCATAGCACATTTTGCAGAAAATTGTGATTAGGATCACATCAATGGAAAGAGGTTAGTGTACAAAGAGATTTGTAAAAGCGCAAATCTATCACAGCACATTTTGCATGAAATTGTGATTAGGATCACATCAATGGAAAGAGGTTAGGGTACAAAGAGATTTGTATAAGCGCAAATTTATCCCATAGCACATTTTGCAGAAAATTGTGATTAGGATCACATCAATGGAAAGAGGTTAGTGTACAAAAAGATTTGTAAAAGCGCATATCTATCACATAGCACATTTTGCAGGAAATTGTGATTAGGATCACATCAATGGAAAGAGGTTAGGGTACAAAAAGATTTGTAAAAGCACAAATCTATCCCATAGCACATTTTGCAGAAAATTGTGATTAGGATCACATCAATGGAAAGAGGTTAGGGTACAAAGAGATTTGTAAAAGCGCAAATCTATCCCATAGCACATTTTTCAGAAAATTGTGATTAGGATCACATCAATGGAAAGAGGTTAGGGTACAAAGAGATTTGTAAAAGCGCAAATCTATCCCATAGCACATTTTTCAGAAAATTGTGATTAGGATCACAACAATGGAAAGAGGTTAGGGTACAAAGAGATTTGTATAAGCGCAAATCTATCCCATAGCACATTTTGCAGAAAATTGTGATTATGATCACATAAATGCAAAGAGGTTAGGGTACAAAGAGATTTGTATAAGCGCAAATCTATCCCATAGCACATTTTACAGAAAACTGTGATTAGGATCACATCAATGGAAAGAGGTTAGGGTACAAAGAGATTTGTAAAAGCGCAAATCTATCCCATAGCACATTTTTCAGAAAATTGTGATTAGGATCACATCAATGGAAAGAGGTTAGGTTACAAAGAGATTTGTATAAGCGCAAATCTATCCCATAGCACATTTTGCAGAAAATTGTGATTAGGATCACATCAATGGAAAGAGGTTAGTGTACAAAGAGATTTGTAAAAGCGCAAATCTATCCCATAGCACAGAAAATTGTGATTAGGATCACATCAATGGAAAGAGGTTAGGGTACAAAGAGATTTGTAAAAGCGCAAATTCATCCCATAGCACATTTTTCAGAAAATTGTGATTAGGATCACATCAATGGAAAGAGGTTAGGGTACAAAGAGATTTGTAAAAGCGCAAATCTATCCCATAGCACATTTTGCAGAAAATTGTGATCAGGATCAAATCAATGAAAAGAGGTTAGGGTACAAAGAGATTTGTATAAGCGCAAATCACTCCCATAGCACATTTTGCAGAAAATTGTGATTAGGATCACATAAATGCAAAGAGGTTAGGGTACAAAGAGATTTGTAAAAGCGCAAATCTATCCCATAGCACATTTTTCAGAAAATTGTGATTAGGATCACATCAATGGAAAGAGGTTAGGGTACAAAGAGATTTGTATAAGCGCAAATCTAGCCCATAGCACATTTTGGAAAAAATTGTGATTATGATCACTTAAATGCAAAGAGGTTATGGTACAAAGAGATTTGTATAAGCGCAAATCTATCCCATAGCACATTTGGCAGAAAATTGTGATTAGGATCACATCAATGGAAAGAGGTTAGGGTACAAAGAGATTTGTAAAAGCGCAAATCTATCCCATAGCACATTTTTCAGAAAATTGTGATTAGGATCACATCAATGGAAAGAGGTTAGGGTACATAGAGATTTGTATAAGCGCAAATCTATCCCATAGCACATTTTCAGAAAATTGTGATTAGGATCATATAAATGAAAAGAGGTTAGGGTACGAAGGAATTTGTAAAAGCGCAAATCACTCCCATAACACATTTTGCAGAAAATTGTGATTATGATCACATAAATGGAAAGAGGTTAGGGTACAAAGAGATTTGTATAAGGGCAAATCTATTCCATAGCACATTTTGCAGAAAATTGTGATGAGGATCTTATAAATGGAAAGAGGTTAGGGTACAAAGAGATTTGTAAAAGCGCAAATCTATCCCATAGCACATTTTTCAGAAAATTGTGATTAGGATCACATCAATGGAAAGAGGTTAGGGTACAAAGAGATTTGTAAAAGCGCAAATCTATCCCATAGCACATTTTTCAGAAAATTGTGATTAGGATCACATCAATGGAAAGAGGTTAGGGTACAAAGAGATTTGTATAAGCGCAAATCTATCCCATAGCACATTTTGCAGAAAATTGTGATTAGGATCACATCAATGGAAAGAGGTTAGGGTACAAAGAGATTTGTAAAAGCGCAAATCTATCCCATAGCACATTTTTCAGAAAATTGTGATTAGGATCACATCAATGGAAAGAGGTTAGGGTACAAAGAGATTTGTATAAGCGCAAATCTATCCCATAGCACATTTTGCAGAAAATTGTGATTAGGATCGCATCAATGGAAAGAGGTTAGGGTACAAAGAGATTTGTAAAAGCACAAATCTATCCCATAGCACATTTTTCAAAAAATTGTGATTAAGATCATATAAATGAAAAGAGGTTAGGGTACGAAGGAATTTGTAAAAGCGCAAATCACTCCCATAGCACATTTTGCAGAAAAGTGTGATCAGGATCACATCAATGGAAAGAGGTTAGGGTACAAAGAGATTTGTAAAAGCGCAAATCTATCCCATAGCACATTTTTCAGAAAATTGTGATTAGGATCACATCAATGAAAAGAGGTTAGGGTACAAAGAGATTTGTAAAAGCGCAAATCTATCCCATAGCACATTTTGCAGAAAAGTGTGATCAGGATCAAATCAATGAAAAGAGGTTAGGGTACAAAGAGATTTGTAAAAGCGCAAATCTATCCCATAGCTCATTTTTCAGAAAATTGTGATTAGGATCACATCAATGGAAAGAGGTTAGGGTACAAAGAGATTTGTAAAAGCGCAAATCTATCTCATAGCACATTTTTCAGAAAATTGTGATTAGGATCACATCAATGGAAAGAGGTTAGGGTACAAAGAGATTTGTATAAGCGCAAATCTATCCCATAGCACATTTTGGAGAAAATTGTGATTATGATCACTTAAATGCAAAGAGGTTATGGTACAAAGAGATTTGTATAAGCGCAAATCTATCCCATAGCACATTTTGCAGAAAATTGTGATTAGGATCACATCAATGGAAAGAGGTTAGGGTACAAAGAGATTTGTAAAAGCGCAAATCTATCCCATAGCACATTTTTCAGAAAATTGTGATTAGGATCAAATCAATGGAAAGAGGTTAGGGTACATAGAGATTTGTATAAGCGCAAATCTATCCCATAGCACATTTTGCAGAAAATTGTGATTAGGATCATATAAATGAAAAGAGGTTAGGGTACGAAGGAATTTGTAAAAGCGCAAATCACTCCCATAACACATTTTGCAGAAAATTGTGATTATGATCACATAAATGGAAAGAGGTTAGGGTACAAAGAGATTTGTATAAGCGCAAATCTATCCCATAGCACATTTTGCAGAAAATTGTGATGAGGATCTTATAAATGGAAAAAGGTTAGGGTACAAAGAGATTTGTAAAAGCGCAAATCTATCCCATAGCACATTTTTCAGAAAATTGTGATTAGGATCACATCAATGGAAAGAGGTTAGGGTACAAAGAGATTTGTAAAAGCGCAAATCTATCTGTAATGTATTACTTTTGTAATATTCTGTATATAAAATATTTATCTAGTTTAGTTTTATTGTAGATTGAGAATGTGTTTTATTTTATCACTTTTATAAATAAATTCGTATGAAAGACAAGTATAATTTATTGCTCGTCTACTTAATTTATAAAATTATAAATACTAAATTATTAAATAAGAACATAACATTTGGCGACGAGGATAAAGAATAAATTGCGGGATAAAGTAATTAAATCGTATTAATAATATTAACGTTAGAGAGGTAAATTTCCGTAAATTTCATACTTCGAATAAAAGTTAGTGATAAGAATATAGCAATGCCAAATACAACGTTAGCGGCTCAAATAATCGGGCAGTTAAAAGAATTTAATATTAATTCAACGGAATGGCAAATATATAAAGCAAGATTAAATAATTATTTTCTTGCAAATACCATTAGTACTTCGGACAGAAGACGGGCTATACTTCTAAATATGTTGGATGAAGAAGCATATAAGTTAATGTACAGCTTATGTAGTCCAACAAAACCCGAAGATATGGAGTATCACAAACTTGTGGACAAATTTGATAACCACTTTGCACCACAGAAGACTCCTTTAGCAGAAAGGTATAAATTTTATGATGCTAAAAAGAATGATAATGAGACGGTGAAAGAATGGGCAGCTAGAATACGTTCGTTAGCGGTCAACTGTGACTTTGGCAACGAATTAGAAATTTGTTTGAGAGACAAATTCATACATGGCTTTTCGAAGGGAGCTGTTTTGGATCGACTTCTTGAAGAAAAAGTATCCGTAATGTTTGAAGACATGGTCAGGATAGCAGAAAACAAAATGGCAGCGCAAAACCACTATCAGGGTCCATTATCGGTGAAGACGGAGCCATTGCATTTTATAAAAAAGAACAGCAAGCATAAATCAATCAGCAGCTATAGCAGAAGTCTAGGATGTACAGTATGTGGGAAGAAAAATCACGAAAAAGATAAGTGTTATTTTAAATCTGCTAATTGTCATATTTGTCAATTGAAGGGTCATCTTGCAACAGTTTGTTCTAATAAAAATAAATTTAAATTTAGGAACAAAGTAAAAAGAAATCAGTATTTTTTAGAAACAACTTTGCAGGATGGCATTTCAAAGAATTCTGATAATGACGATATTGAATTATTTTCTATTTGTCATGATAAGATTAAAAGTAATCCCTATGAGATTTTTATTGACCTAAATGAAGAACAGTTTAAATTTCAAATAGATACCGGTGCTAGTATTTCGGCAATTTCTGAAAACCTATACAAAACTAAATTTAACAAATTTAAGTTAGTCCCCACTCAAAAGAATTTGTGTTTTTATAATGGTTTAAAAGTAAACCCAGTAGGTATTTTACAGATTCCAGTTAAATACAACCAGTATGAATTAGTAATGGATTTTTATGTTATGAAAAATGGAGGCCCTCCTATTGTAGGCCGAGATTTTTTATTAAAATTTAACATTACTATAAATAATTTTGATTACCTAGAAAATAATGCTTCCGTTTCCGATCTAATTGAAAAATATAAGTCAGTTTTTACTGGAGAATTAGGAAAATTTACTAAGGGAACTGTAAGCATTAAATTAAAGGATGCTAGCACCACTCCAAAGTTTTTTAAACCGAGGCCGGTCCCTTATGCTATAAAAGATAAAGTAGAGCAGGAAATTAATAGACTTCTTTCTTTAGGTGTAATCGAACAAGTTGAATTCAGCCGATGGGCAACCCCCGTGGTACCAGTTCTCAATAAGAAAGGTGATATCAGACTGTGCGGGGATTTTAAAGTCACGATCAACCCAGTTATGGAAGTGGATCAATATCCCTTGCCTAGGATCGAGGACTTATTCTGCGCTTTACAGGGGGGTAAGAAATTTAGTAAGCTGGATCTCTCAGGGGCATATCAGCAATTATGTGTTGATGATGAATCAAAAAAATTGTTAACTTTATCAACCCACAAGGGGCTATTTCAATGCAACCGTTTGATGTTTGGAGTGGCATCAGGACCTGCAAAATTTCAAAAAACTATGGAATCTTTAATTACAGGGTTAGATGGTGTAATAGTCTTCCTAGATGATATCCTTATCACCGGAAGTGATGACACACAGCATTTGCAAAGAGTAGAAAATGTTCTCAAGATTTTGGAAAACGTCGGGTTAACTTTAAATGTAAAAAAATGTAAATTTTTTCAAGATAGTTTGGAATATTTAGGCTATATAATTAACAGTGAAGGGTTGCACACTTCTAAATGCAAAACGGATGCAATTCAAAATATTAGCACGCCTACAAACGTTAAGCAATTAAAATCATTTTTAGGGATGGTTAACTATTATGGAAAATTCATAAATAATCTAGCTTTTATACTATATCCTTTATATAATTTGTTAAAACAGGATGTCAAATGGAATTGGGGAGTAGACTGCGAAAAGTCTTTTAAATTAATTAAACAAAAACTTCAGTCTACAGAAGTTTTAATTCATTTTGATCCAAAATTGCCGTTAAAATTAACAGTAGATGCTTCAGCAATTGGGATTTCGGCTATTTTAAGCCATGTTTTGCCTTCAGGTGTAGAAAAACCCATAGCGTATAAGTCAAGGGTTCTTAGCAAAACAGAGCAAAAATATTCCCAAATCGAGAAGGAAGCTCTAGCAATAATTTACGGTGTGGTAAAATTTCATCAATATTTATATTACAAAAAATTTACTTTAGTTAGTGACCATAAACCGCTATTGTGTATTTTTGGTGAGAACAACTCAATTCCTCAATACGCGGCTAATCGTTTGCGACGGTGGGCGGTAATTTTGTCCAATTATCAATATAAGTTACAGTATGTCCCATCAGGAAAAAATTACGCAGATTGCCTTTCTAGGCTACCTAATGAGAACTCATTGGAGAGTTTTACATCGGAAATAGAAACGGATTATTGTAATTTTTTTGAGAAGGACGATCAGTTCAATTTAAATTTTGATACGGTAAAACTAATGTCAATAAAAGACACGGTTTTTATGCAATTAAAGAAATTTATCCGTAATGGTTGGCTGCCTAAAAATCAATTAAGTAACAAAATTAAACCATTTTATGACAACAGAAATGAGCTTTACATTTCTGATGGTTGTATATTTAGAAATCACTGTTTAGTAATTCCTTCTAAATTGAGACCTACCATTATAACACAATTGCATTCAGCACATATGGGTATTGTAAAAACCAAAGAATTAAGTAAGAACTATTTTTGGTGGCCGGGCATAAATAAAGAAATTCAAAGGCATATTGGAAATTGTCAATCTTGTAATGTATACAGCCGGAACCCTCCAAAAATAGAACTTCATCCCTGGCCGTACCCTAAAAGGGTATGGGACAGAATACATATTGATTACCTGGGTCCATTAAATAATTCCTATTTTTTGGTAATTCTAGATGCGTATTCTAAGTGGCTCGAGGTCTTTGAAACGCACTCTATTACGGCAACAACAACCATTACGTGTTTAAGATCGTTGTTTGCTCGATTTGGATTGTGTAATACCCTCGTGTCAGATAATGCTGCTACCTTTATGTCTAGGGAGTTCCAGGAATTCCTGAAACTGAATAGCATTAACCATGTAACTAGCCCTGCTTTCCACCCTGCTTCAAACGGTGCAGTTGAAAATAGCGTTAAAACAGTAAAAAATGCTATAAGTAAAGCACTTCATAATGGTAAAACAAAAAATAAGTCCCTCATTCTGTGCAGATTTTTATTAGATTATAGAAATACACCGCATTGTACCACTGGGATTGCCCCGGCGGAAATTATGTTTGGTAGAAAACTGAAAACTAGATTTGATACTTTAATGAACAAAAACTTAATTAATGAAAATAACTCAGATAAGAAAATTAGGGAATTAGTTAAGAAAAAACAAGACAAGCAAAAAATGTATTATAGGGGAAATAGAAGGATAGAGTTTTGGATAGGAGAAAGAGTAGTAGTAAAAGATTACAGAGATAAAAATAAAAGTAGGTGGATTAGAGGAATAATTAAATCTAAAATAGGAAATTGTACTTACCTTGTAGAAGTAGATGAAGTTAAAAAGATCTGGAAACGTCATTCTAACCAATTAAAGAAGTTACCTACACTTAATACTCCAGCACATATTGAAATTTATCAGAAACTGAATAATTCAAAAGCTCAGGTTACAACCCCTGTGGCGGAAGCGAGTATGAATGCAGGTACTTCTTCAGAGGATTTAAGTAATAATTTAGTTATAAGACCTAAAAGACAGATTAAACTTCCTGATAGATTAACTTATGAATAGTTATTTAGTTATTATCAAGTTGATTATGAATAAGTTATTTAATTATTAAATTTATGATATATACTTAAGTTAAACGATTAATAGTGAATAAATTGAAATTGTCAAATTAGTTATATTTAAGCTCTATAGGTAGATTATTAGATTACTTCGATTTAGAATATTATGTAAATAATTATTTAAGGGAGGACGTATTATGTAATGTATTACTTTTGTAATATTCTGTATATAAAATATTTATCTAGTTTAGTTTTATTGTAGATTGAGAATGTGTTTTATTTTATCACTTTTATAAATAAATTCGTATGAAAGACAAGTATAATTTATTGCTCGTCTACTTAATTTATAAAATTATAAATACTAAATTATTAAATAAGAACATAACACTATCCCATAGCACATTTTTCAGAAAATTGTGATTAGGATCACATCAATGGAAAGAGGTTAGGTTATAAAGAGATTTGTAAAAGCGCAAATCTATCCCATAGCACATTTTTCAGAAAATTGTGATTAGGATCACATCAATGGAAAGAGGTTAGGGTGCAAAGAGATTTGTAAAAGCGCATATCTATCCCATAGCACATTTTTCAGAAAATTCTGATTAGGATCACATCAATGGAAAGAGGTTAGGGTACAAAGAGATTTGTAAAAGCGCAAATCTATCCCATAGCACATTTTTCAGAAAATTGTGATTAGGATCACATCAATGGAAAGAGGTTAGGGTACAAAGAGATTTGTATAAGCGCAAATCTATCCCATAGCACATTTTGCAGAAAATTGTGATTAGGATCACATCAATGGAAAGAGGTTAGTGTACAAAGAGATTTGTAAAAGCGCAAATCTATCCCATAGCACATTTTTCAGAAAATTGTGATTAGGATCACATCAATGGAAAGAGGTTAGGATACAAAGAGATTTGTATAAGTGCAAATCTATCCCATAGCACATTTTGCAGAAAATTGTGATTAGGATCACATCAATGGAAAGAGGTTAGGGTACAAAGAGATTTTTAAAAGCGCAAATCTATCCCATAGCACATTTTTCAGAAAATTGTGATTAGGATCACATCAATGGAAAGAGGTTAGGGTACAAAGAGATTTGTAAAAGCTCAAATCTATCCCATAGCACATTTTGCAGAAAATTGTGATTCAGATCACATCAATGGAAAGAGGTTAGGGTACAAAGAGATTTGTAAAAGCCAAATCTAACCCATAGCACATTTTGCAGAAAATTGTGATTAGGATCACATCAATGGAAAGAGGTTAGGGTACAAAGAGATTTGTATAAGCGCAAATCTATCCCATAGCACATTTTGCAGAAAATTGTGATTAGGATCACATCAATGGAAAGAGGTTAAGGTACAAAGAGATTTGTAAAAGCGCAAATCTATCCCATAGCACATTTTTCAGGAAATTGTGATTAGGATCACATCAATGGAAAGAGGTTAGGGTACAAAGAGATTTGTAAAAGCGCAAATTCATCCCATAGCACATTTTTCAGAAAATTGTGATTAGGATCACATCAATGGAAAGAGGTTAGGGTACAAAGAGATTTGTAAAAGCGCAAATCTATCCCATAGCACATTTTTCAGAAAATTGTGATTAGGATCACATCAATGGAAAGAGGTTAGGGTACAAAGAGATTTGTATAAGCGAAAATCTATTACATAGCACATTTTGCAGAAAATTGTGATTAGGATCACATCAATGGAAAGAGGTTAGGGTACAAAGAGATTTGTATAACCGCAAATCTATCCCATAGCACATTTTGCAGAAAATTGTGATTAGGATCACATCAATGGAAAGAGGTTAGTGTACAAAGAGATTTGTAAAAGCGCAAATCTATCACAGCACATTTTGCATGAAATTGTGATTAGGATCACATCAATGGAAAGAGGTTAGGGTACAAAGAGATTTGTATAAGCGCAAATTTATCCCATAGCACATTTTGCAGAAAATTGTGATTAGGATCACATCAATGGAAAGAGGTTAGTGTACAAAAAGATTTGTAAAAGCGCATATCTATCACATAGCACATTTTGCAGGAAATTGTGATTAGGATCACATCAATGGAAAGAGGTTAGGGTACAAAAAGATTTGTAAAAGCACAAATCTATCCCATAGCACATTTTGCAGAAAATTGTGATTAGGATCACATCAATGGAAAGAGGTTAGGGTACAAAGAGATTTGTAAAAGCGCAAATCTATCCCATAGCACATTTTTCAGAAAATTGTGATTAGGATCACATCAATGGAAAGAGGTTAGGGTACAAAGAGATTTGTAAAAGCGCAAATCTATCCCATAGCACATTTTTCAGAAAATTGTGATTAGGATCACAACAATGGAAAGAGGTTAGGGTACAAAGAGATTTGTATAAGCGCAAATCTATCCCATAGCACATTTTGCAGAAAATTGTGATTATGATCACATAAATGCAAAGAGGTTAGGGTACAAAGAGATTTGTATAAGCGCAAATCTATCCCATAGCACATTTTACAGAAAACTGTGATTAGGATCACATCAATGGAAAGAGGTTAGGGTACAAAGAGATTTGTAAAAGCGCAAATCTATCCCATAGCACATTTTTCAGAAAATTGTGATTAGGATCACATCAATGGAAAGAGGTTAGGGTACAAAGAGATTTGTATAAGCGCAAATCTATCCCATAGCACATTTTGCAGAAAATTGTGATTAGGATCACATCAATGGAAAGAGGTTAGTGTACAAAGAGATTTGTAAAAGCGCAAATCTATCCCATAGCACAGAAAATTGTGATTAGGATCACATCAATGGAAAGAGGTTAGGGTACAAAGAGATTTGTAAAAGCGCAAATTCATCCCATAGCACATTTTTCAGAAAATTGTGATTAGGATCACATCAATGGAAAGAGGTTAGGGTACAAAGAGATTTGTAAAAGCGCAAATCTATCCCATAGCACATTTTTCAGAAAATTGTGATTAGGATCACATCAATGGAAAGAGGTTAGGGTACAAAGAGATTTGTATAAGCGCAAATCTATCCCATAGCACATTTTGCAGAAAATTGTGATTAGGATCACATCAATGGAAAGAGGTTAGGGTACAAAGAGATTTGTAAAAGCGCAAATCTATGCCATAGCACATTTTTCAGAAAATTGTGATTAGGATCACATCAATGGAAAGAGGTTAGGGTACAAAGAGTTTTGTATAAGCGCAAATCTATCCCATAGCACATTTTGCAGAAAATTGTGATTAGGATCACATCAATGGAAAGAGGTTAGGGTACAAAGAGATTTGTAAAAGCGCAAATTCATCCCATAGCACATTTTTCAGAAAATTGTGATTAGGATCACATCAATGGAAAGAGGTTAGGGTACAAAGAGATTTGTAAAAGCGCAAATCTATCCCATAGCACATTTTTCAGAAAATTGTGATTAGGATCACATCAATGGAAAGAGGTTAGGTTACAAAGAGATTTGTATAAGCGCAAATCTATCCCATAGCACATTTTGCAGAAAATTGTGATTAGGATCACATCAATGGGAAGAGGTTAGTGTACAAAGAGATTTGTAAAAGCGCAAATCTATCCCATAGCACGTTTTGCAGAAAATTGTGATTAGGATCACATCAATGGAAAGAGGTTAGGGTACAAAGAGATTTGTATAAGCGCAAATCTATCCCATAGAACATTTTGCAGAAAATTGTGATTAGGATCACATCAATGGAAAGAGGTTAGTGTACAAAGAGATTTGTAAAAGCGAAAATCTATCACATAGCACATTTTGCAGGAAATTGTGATTAGGATCACATCAATGGAAAGAGGTTAGGGTACAAAAAGATTTGTAAAAGCACAAATCTATCCCATAGCACATTTTACAGAAAATTGTGATTAGGATCACATCAATGGAAATAGGTTAGGGTACAAAGAGATTTTTAAAAGCGCAAATCTATCCCATAGCACATTTTTCAGAAAATTGTGATTAGGATCACATCAATGGAAAGAGGTTAGGGTACAAAGAGATTTGTAAAAGCGCAAATCTATCCCATAGCACATTTTTCAGAAAATTGTGATTAGGATCACAACAATGGAAAGAGGTTAGGGTACAAAGAGATTTGTATAAGCGCAAATCTATCCCATAGCACATTTTGCAGAAAATTGTGATTATGATCACATAAATGCAAAGAGGTTAGGGTACAAAGAGATTTGTATAAGCGCAAATCTATCCCATAGCACATTTTTCAGAAAATTGTGATTAGGATCACATCAATGGAAAGCGGTTAGGGTACAAAGAGATTTGTAAAAGCGCAAATCTATCCCATAGCACATTTTTCAGAAAATTGTGATTAGGATCACATCAATGGAAAGAGGTTAGGTTATAAAGAGATTTGTAAAAGCGCAAATCTATCCCATAGCACATTTTTCAGAAAATTGTGATTAGGATCACATCAATGGAAAGAGGTTAGGGTGCAAAGAGATTTGTAAAAGCGCATATCTATCCCATATCACATTTTTCAGAAAATTATGATTAGGATCACATCAATGGAAAGAGGTTAGGGTACAAAGAGATTTGTAAAAGCGCAAATCTATCCCATAGCACATTTTTCAGAAAATTGTGATTAGGATCACATCAATGGAAAGAGGTTAGGGTACAAAGAGATTTGTATAAGCGCAAATCTATCCCATAGCACATTTTGCAGAAAATTGTGATTAGGATCACATCAATGGAAAGAGGTTAGTGTACAAAGAGATTTGTAAAAGCGCAAATCTATCCCATAGCACATTTTTCAGAAAATTGTGATTAGGATCACATCAATGGAAAGAGGTTAGGGTACAAAGAGATTTGTATAAGTGCAAATCTATCCCATAGCACATTTTGCAGGAAATTGTGATTAGGATCACATCAATGGAAAGAGGTTAGGGTACAAAGAGATTTGTAAAAGCGCAAATCTATCCCATAGCACATTTTTCAGAAAATTGTGATTAGGATCACATCAATGGAAAGAGGTTAGGGTACAAAGAGGTTTGTAAAAGCTCAAATCTATCCCATAGCACATTTTGCAGAAAATTGTGATTCAGATCACATCAATGGAAAGAGGTTAGGGTACAAAGAGATTTGTAAAAGCCAAATCTAACCCATAGCACATTTTTCAGAAAATTGTGATTAGGATCACATCAATGGAAAGAGGTTAGGGTACAAAGAGATTTGTAAAAGCTCAAATCTATCCCATAGCACATTTTGCAGAAAATTGTGATTCAGATCACATCAATGGAAAGAGGTTAGGGTACAAAGAGATTTGTAAAAGCCAAATCTAACCCATAGCACATTTTGCAGAAAATTGTGATTAGGATCACATCAATGGAAAGAGGTTAGGGTACAAAGAGATTTGTATAAGCGCAAATCTATCCCATAGCACATTTTGCAGAAAATTGTGATTAGGATCACATCAATGGAAAGAGGTTAAGGTACAAAGAGATTTGTAAAAGCGCAAATCTATCCCATAGCACATTTTTCAGGAAATTGTGATTAGGATCACATCAATGGAAAGAGGTTAGGGTACAAAGAGATTTGTAAAAGCGCAAATTCATCCCATAGCACATTTTTCAGAAAATTGTGATTAGGATCACATCAATGGAAAGAGGTTAGGGTACAAAGAGATTTGTAAAAGCGCAAATCTATCCCATAGCACATTTTTCAGAAAATTGTGATTAGGATCACATCAATGGAAAGAGGTTAGGGTACAAAGAGATTTGTATAAGCGCAAATCTATTACATAGCACATTTTGCAGAAAATTGTGATTAGGATCACATCAATGGAAAGAGGTTAGGGTACAAAGAGATTTGTATAACCGCAAATCTATCCCATAGCACATTTTGCAGAAAATTGTGATTAGGATCACATCAATGGAAAGAGGTTAGTGTACAAAGAGATTTGTAAAAGCGCAAATCTATCACAGCACATTTTGCATGAAATTGTGATTAGGATCACATCAATGGAAAGAGGTTAGGGTACAAAGAGATTTGTATAAGCGCAAATTTATCCCATAGCACATTTTGCAGAAAATTGTGATTAGGATCACATCAATGGAAAGAGGTTAGTGTACAAAAAGATTTGTAAAAGCGCATATCTATCACATAGCACATTTTGCAGGAAATTGTGATTAGGATCACATCAATGGAAAGAGGTTAGGGTACAAAAAGATTTGTAAAAGCACAAATCTATCCCATAGCACATTTTGCAGAAAATTGTGATTAGGATCACATCAATGGAAAGAGGTTAGGGTACAAAGAGATTTGTAAAAGCGCAAATCTATCCCATAGCACATTTTTCAGAAAATTGTGATTAGGATCACATCAATGGAAAGAGGTTAGGGTACAAAGAGATTTGTAAAAGCGCAAATCTATCCCATAGCACATTTTTCAGAAAATTGTGATTAGGATCACAACAATGGAAAGAGGTTAGGGTACAAAGAGATTTGTATAAGCGCAAATCTATCCCACAGCACATTTTGCAGAAAATTGTGATTATGATCACATAAATGCAAAGAGGTTAGGGTACAAAGAGATTTGTATAAGCGCAAATCTATCCCATAGCACATTTTACAGAAAACTGTGATTAGGATCACATCAATGGAAAGAGGTTAGGGTACAAAGAGATTTGTAAAAGCGCAAATCTATCCCATAGCACATTTTTCAGAAAATTGTGATTAGGATCACATCCATGGAAAGAGGTTAGGGTACAAAGAGATTTGTATAAGCGCAAATCTATCCCATAGCACATTTTGCAGAAAATTGTGATTAGGATCACATCAATGGAAAGAGGTTAGGGTACAAAGAGATTTGTAAAAGCGCAAATCTATCCCATAGCACATTTTTCAGAAAATTGTGATTAGGATCACATCAATGGAAAGAGGTTAGGGTACAAAGAGATTTGTAAAAGCGCAAATTCATCCCATAGCACATTTTTCAGAAAATTGTGATTAGGATCACATCAATGGAAAGAGGTTAGGGTACAAAGAGATTTGTAAAAGCGCAAATCTATCCCATAGCACATTTTTCAGAAAATTGTGATTAGGATCACATCAATGGAAAGAGGTTAGGGTACAAAGAGATTTGTATAAGCGCAAATCTATCCCATAGCACATTTTGCAGAAAATTGTGATTAGGATCACATCAATGGAAAGAGGTTAGGGTACAAAGAGATTTGTAAAAGCGCAAATCTATGCCATAGCACATTTTTCAGAAAATTGTGATTAGGATCACATCAATGGAAAGAGGTTAGGGTACAAAGAGTTTTGTATAAGCGCAAATCTATCCCATAGCACATTTTGCAGAAAATTGTGATTAGGATCCCATCAATGGAAAGAGGTTAGGGTACAAAGAGATTTGTAAAAGCGCAAATTCATCCCATAGCACATTTTTCAGAAAATTGTGATTAGGATCACATCAATGGAAAGAGGTTAGGGTACAAAGAGATTTGTAAAAGCGCAAATCTATCCCATAGCACATTTTTCAGAAAATTGTGATTAGGATCACATCAATGGAAAGAGGTTAGGTTACAAAGAGATTTGTATAAGCGCAAATCTATCCCATAGCACATTTTGCAGAAAATTGTGATTAGGATCACATCAATGGGAAGAGGTTAGTGTACAAAGAGATTTGTAAAAGCGCAAATCTATCCCATAGCACGTTTTGCAGAAAATTGTTATTAGGATCACATCAATGGAAAGAGGTTAGGGTACAAAGAGATTTGTATAAGCGCAAATCTATCCCATAGCACATTTTGCAGAAAATTGTGATTAGGATCACATCAATGGAAAGAGGTTAGTGTACAAAGAGATTTGTAAAAGCGCAAATCTATCACATAGCACATTTTGCAGGAAATTGTGATTAGGATCACATCAATGGAAAGAGGTTAGGGTACAAAAAGATTTGTAAAAGCACAAATCTATCCCATAGCACATTTTACAGAAAATTGTGATTAGGATCACATCAATGGAAAGAGGTTAGGGTACAAAGAGATTTGTAAAAGCGCAAATCTATCCCATAGCACATTTTTCAGAAAATTGTGATTAGGATCACATCAATGGAAAGAGGTTAGGGTACAAAGAGATTTGTAAAAGCGCAAATCTATCCCATAGCACATTTTTCAGAAAATTGTGATTAGGATCACAACAATGGAAAGAGGTTAGGGTACAAAGAGATTTGTATAAGCGCAAATCTATCCCATAGCACATTTTGCAGAAAATTGTGATTATGATCACATAAATGCAAAGAGGTTAGGGTACAAAGAGATTTGTATAAGCGCAAATCTATCCCATAGCACATTTTTCAGAAAATTGTGATTAGGATCACATCAATGGAAAGAGGTTAGGGTACAAAGAGATTTGTAAAAGCGCAAATCTATCCCATAGCACATTTTTCAGAAAATTGTGATTAGGATCACATCAATGGAAAGAGGTTAGGGTGCAAAGAGATTTGTAAAAGCGCATATCTATCCCATATCACATTTTTCAGAAAATTCTGATTAGGATCACATCAATGGAAAGAGGTTAGGGTACAAAGAGATTTGTAAAAGCGCAAATCTATCCCATAGCACATTTTTCAGAAAATTGTGATTAGGATCACATCAATGGAAAGAGGTTAGGGTACAAAGAGATTTGTATAAGCGCAAATCTATCCCATAGCACATTTTGCAGAAAATTGTGATTAGGATCACATCAATGGAAAGAGGTTAGTGTACAAAGAGATTTGTAAAAGCGCAAATCTATCCCATAGCACATTTTGCAGAAAATTGTGATTAGGATCACATCAATGGGAAGAGGTTAGTGTACAAAGAGATTTGTAAAAGCGCAAATCTATCCCATAGCACATTTTGCAGAAAATTGTGATTAGGATCACATCAATGGGAAGAGGTTAGTGTACAAAGAGATTTGTAAAAGCGCAAATCTATCCCATAGCACGTTTTGCAGAAAATTGTGATTAGGATCACATCAATGGAAAGAGGTTAGGGTGCAAAGAGATTTGTAAAAGCGCATATCTATCCCATATCACATTTTTCAGAAAATTCTGATTAGGATCACATCAATGGAAAGAGGTTAGGTTATAAAGAGATTTGTAAAAGCGCAAATCTATCCCATAGCACATTTTTCAGAAAATTGTGATTAGGATCACATCAATGGAAAGAGGTTAGGGTGCAAAGAGATTTGTAAAAGCGCATATCTATCCCATATCACATTTTTCAGAAAATTCTGATTAGGATCACATCAATGGAAAGAGGTTAGGGTACAAAGAGATTTGTAAAAGCGCAAATCTATCCCATAGCACATTTTTCAGAAAATTGTGATTAGGATCAAATCAATGGAAAGAGGTTAGGGTACAAAGAGATTTGTATAAGCGCAAATCTATCCCATAGCACATTTTGCAGAAAATTGTGATTAGGATCACATCAATGGAAAGAGGTTAGTGTACAAAGAGATTTGTAAAAGCGCAAATCTATCCCATAGCACATTTTGCAGAAAATTGTGATTAGGATCACATCAATGGGAAGAGGTTAGTGTACAAAGAGATTTGTAAAAGCGCAAATCTATCCCATAGCACGTTTTGCAGAAAATTGTGATTAGGATCACATCAATGGAAAGAGGTTAGGGTACAAAGAGATTTGTATAAGCGCAAATCTATCCCATAGAACATTTTGCAGAAAATTGTGATTAGGATCACATCAATGGAAAGAGGTTAGTGTACAAAGAGATTTGTAAAAGCGCAAATCTATCACATAGCACATTTTGCAGGAAATTGTGATTAGGATCACATCAATGGAAAGAGGTTAGGGTACAAAAAGATTTGTAAAAGCACAAATCTATCCCATAGCACATTTTAAAGAAAATTGTGATTAGGATCACATCAATGGAAATAGGTTAGGGTACAAAGAGATTTTTAAAAGCGCAAATCTATCCCATAGCACATTTTTCAGAAAATTGTGATTAGGATCACATCAATGGAAAGAGGTTAGGGTACAAAGAGATTTGTAAAAGCGCAAATCTATCCCATAGCACATTTTTCAGAAAATTGTGATTAGGATCACAACAATGGAAAGAGGTTAGGGTACAAAGAGATTTGTATAAGCGCAAATCTATCCCATAGCACATTTTGCAGAAAATTGTGATTATGATCACATAAATGCAAAGAGGTTAGGGTACAAAGAGATTTGTATAAGCGCAAATCTATCCCATAGCACATTTTTCAGAAAATTGTGATTAGGATCACATCAATGGAAAGCGGTTAGGGTACAAAGAGATTTGTAAAAGCGCAAATCTATCCCATAGCACATTTTTCAGAAAATTGTGATTAGGATCACATCAATGGAAAGAGGTTAGGTTATAAAGAGATTTGTAAAAGCGCAAATCTATCCCATAGCACATTTTTCAGAAAATTGTGATTAGGATCACATCAATGGAAAGAGGTTAGGGTGCAAAGAGATTTGTAAAAGCGCATATCTATCCCATATCACATTTTTCAGAAAATTATGATTAGGATCACATCAATGGAAAGAGGTTAGGGTACAAAGAGATTTGTAAAAGCGCAAATCTATCCCATAGCACATTTTTCAGAAAATTGTGATTAGGATCACATCAATGGAAAGAGGTTAGGGTACAAAGAGATTTGTATAAGCGCAAATCTATCCCATAGCACATTTTGCAGAAAATTGTGATTAGGATTACATCAATGGAAAGAGGTTAGTGTACAAAGAGATTTGTAAAAGCGCAAATCTATCCCATAGCACATTTTTCAGAAAATTGTGATTAGGATCACATCAATGGAAAGAGGTTAGGGTACAAAGAGATTTGTATAAGTGCAAATCTATCCCATAGCACATTTTGCAGAAAATTGTGATTAGGATCACATCAATGGAAAGAGGTTAGGGTACAAAGAGATTTGTAAAAGCGCAAATCTATCCCATAGCACATTTTTCAGAAAATTGTGATTAGGATTACATCAATGGAAAGAGGTTAGGGTACAAAGAGGTTTGTAAAAGCTCAAATCTATCCCATAGCACATTTTGCAGAAAATTGTGATTCAGATCACATCAATGGAAAGAGGTTAGGGTACAAAGAGATTTGTAAAAGCCAAATCTAACCCATAGCACATTTTTCAGAAAATTGTGATTAGGATCACATCAATGGAAAGAGGTTAGGGTACAAAGAGATTTGTAAAAGCTCAAATCTATCCCATAACACATTTTGCAGAAAATTGTGATTCAGATCACATCAATGGAAAGAGGTTAGGGTACAAAGAGATTTGTAAAAGCCAAATCTAACCCATAGCACATTTTGCAGAAAATTGTGATTAGGATCACTTCAATGGAAAGAGGTTAGGGTACAAAGAGATTTGTATAAGCGCAAATCTATCCCATAGCACATTTTGCAGAAAATTGTGATTAGGATCACATCAATGGAAAGAGGTTAAGGTACAAAGAGATTTGTAAAAGCGCAAATCTATCCCATAGCACATTTTTCAGGAAATTGTGATTAGGATCACATCAATGGAAAGAGGTTAGGGTACAAAGAGATTTGTAAAAGCGCAAATTCATCCCATAGCACATTTTTCAGAAAATTGTGATTAGGATCACATCAATGGAAAGAGGTTAGGGTACAAAGAGATTTGTAAAAGCGCAAATCTATCCCATAGCACATTTTTCAGAAAATTGTGATTAGGATCACATCAATGGAAAGAGGTTAGTGTACAAAGAGATTTGTAAAAGCGCAAATCTATCACAGCACATTTTGCATGAAATTGTGATTAGGATCACATCAATGGAAAGAGGTTAGGGTACAAAGAGATTTGTATAAGCGCAAATTTATCCCATAGCACATTTTGCAGAAAATTGTGATTAGGATCACATCAATGGAAAGAGGTTAGTGTACAAAAAGATTTGTAAAAGCGCATATCTATCACATAGCACATTTTGCAGGAAATTGTGATTAGGATCACATCAATGGAAAGAGGTTAGGGTACAAAAAGATTTGTAAAAGCACAAATCTATCCCATAGCACATTTTGCAGAAAATTGTGATTAGGATCACATCAATGGAAAGAGGTTAGGGTACAAAGAGATTTGTAAAAGCGCAAATCTATCCCATAGCACATTTTTCAGAAAATTGTGATTAGGATCACATCAATGGAAAGAGGTTAGGGTACAAAGAGATTTGTAAAAGCGCAAATCTATCCCATAGCACATTTTTCAGAAAATTGTGATTAGGATCACAACAATGGAAAGAGGTTAGGGTACAAAGAGATTTGTATAAGCGCAAATCTATCCCATAGCACATTTTGCAGAAAATTGTGATTATGATCACATAAAAGCAAAGAGGTTAGGGTACAAAGAGATTTGTATAAGCGCAAATCTATCCCATAGCACATTTTACAGAAAACTGTGATTAGGATCACATCAATGGAAAGAGGTTAGGGTACAAAGAGATTTGTAAAAGCGCAAATCTATCCCATAGCACATTTTTCAGAAAATTGTGATTAGGATCACATCAATGGAAAGAGGTTAGGGTACAAAGAGATTTGTATAAGCGCAAATCTATCCCATAGCACATTTTGCAGAAAATTGTGATTAGGATCACATCAATGGAAAGAGGTTAGTGTACAAAGAGATTTGTAAAAGCGCAAATCTATCCCATAGCACATTTTTCAGAAAATTGTGATTAGGATCACATCAATGGAAAGAGGTTAGGGTACAAAGAGATTTGTAAAAGCGCAAATTCATCCCATAGCACATTTTTCAGAAAATTGTGATTAGGGTCACATCAATGGAAAGAGGTTAGGGTACAAAGAGATTTGTAAAAGCGCAAATCTATCCCATAGCACATTTTTCAGAAAATTGTGATTAGGATCACATCAATGGAAAGAGGTTAGGGTACAAAGAGATTTGTATTAGCGCAAATCTATCCCATAGCACATTTTGCAGAAAATTGTGATTAGGATCACATCAATGGAAAGAGGTTAGGGTACAAAGAGATTTGTAAAAGCGCAAATCTATGCCATAGCACATTTTTCAGAAAATTGTGATTAGGATCACATCAATGGAAAGAGGTTAGGGTACAAAGAGTTTTGTATAAGCGCAAATCTATCCCATAGCACATTTTGCAGAAAATTGTGATTAGGATCACATCAATGGAAAGAGGTTAGGGTACAAAGAGATTTGTAAAAGCGCAAATTCATCCCATAGCACATTTTTCAGAAAATTGTGATTAGGATCACATCAATGGAAAGAGGTTAGGGTACAAAGAGATTTGTAAAAGCGCAAATCTATCCCATAGCACATTTTTCAGAAAATTGTGATTAGGATCACATCAATGGAAAGAGGTTAGGTTACAAAGAGATTTGTATAAGCGCAAATCTATCCCATAGCACATTTTGCAGAAAATTGTGATTAGGATCACATCAATGGGAAGAGGTTAGTGTACAAAGAGATTTGTAAAAGCGCAAATCTATCCCATAGCACGTTTTGCAGAAAATTGTTATTAGGATCACATCAACGGAAAGAGGTTAGGGTACAAAGAGATTTGTATAAGCGCAAATCTATCCCATAGCACATTTTGCAGAAAATTGTGATTAGGATCACATCAATGGATTGAGGTTAGTGTACAAAGAGATTTGTAAAAGCGCAAATCTATCACATAGCACATTTTGCAGGAAATTGTGATTAGGATCACATCAATGGAAAGAGGTTAGGGTACAAAAAGATTTGTAAAAGCACAAATCTATCCCATAGCACATTTTACAGAAAATTGTGATTAGGATCACATCAATGGAAAGAGGTTAGGGTACAAAGAGATTTGTAAAAGCGCAAATCTATCCCATAGCACATTTTTCAGAAAATTGTGATTAGGATCACATCAATGGAAAGAGGTTAGGGTACAAAGAGATTTGTAAAAGCGCAAATCTATCCCATAGCACATTTTTCAGAAAATTGTGATTAGGATCACAACAATGGAAAGAGGTTAGGGTACAAAGAGATTTGTATAAGCGCAAATCTATCCCATAGCACATTTTGCAGAAAATTGTGATTATGATCACATAAATGCAAAGAGGTTAGGGTACAAAGAGATTTGTATAAGCGCAAATCTATCCCATAGCACATTTTTCAGAAAATTGTGATTAGGATCACATCAATGGAAAGAGGTTAGGGTACAAAGAGATTTGTAAAAGCGCAAATCTATCCCATAGCACATTTTTCAGAAAATTGTGATTAGGATCACATCAATGGAAAGAGGTTAGGTTATAAAGAGATTTGTAAAAGCGCAAATCTATCCCATAGCACATTTTTCAGAAAATTGTGATTAGGATCACATCAATGGAAAGAGGTTAGGGTGCAAAGAGATTTGTAAAAGCGCATATCTATCCCATATCACATTTTTCAGAAAATTCTGATTAGGATCACATCAATGGAAAGAGGTTAGGGTACAAAGAGATTTGTAAAAGCGCAAATCTATCCCATAGCACATTTTTCAGAAAATTGTGATTAGGATCACATCAATGGAAAGAGGTTAGGGTACAAAGAGATTTGTATAAGCGCAAATCTATCCCATAGCACATTTTGCAGAATATTGTGATTAGGATCACATCAATGGAAAGAGGTTAGTGTACAAAGAGATTTGTAAAAGCGCAAATCTATCCCATAGCACATTTTTCAGAAAATTGTGATTAGGATCACATCAATGGAAAGAGGTTAGGGTACAAAGAGATTTGTATAAGTGCAAATCTATCCCATAGCACATTTTGCAGAAAATTGTGATTAGGATCACATCAATGGAAAGAGGTTAGGGTACAAAGAGATTTGTAAAAGCGCAAATCTATCCCATAGCACATTTTTCAGAAAATTGTGATTAGGATCACATCAATGGAAAGAGGTTAGGGTACAAAGAGGTTTGTAAAAGCTCAAATCTATCCCATAGCACATTTTGCAGAAAATTGTGATTCAGATCACATCAATGGAAAGAGGTTAGGGTACAAAGAGATTTGTAAAAGTCAAATCTAACCCATAGCACATTTTGCAGAAAATTGTGATTAGGATCACATCAATGGAAAGAGGTTAGGGTACAAAGAGATTTGTATAAGCGCAAATCTATCCCATAGCACATTTTGCAGAAAATTGTGATTAGGATCACATCAATGGAAAGAGGTTAAGGTACAAAGAGATTTGTAAAAGCGCAAATCTATCCCATAGCACATTTTTCAGGAAATTGTGATTAGGATCACATCAATGGAAAGAGGTTAGGGTACAAAGAGATTTGTATAAGTGCAAATCTATCCCATAGCACATTTTTCAGAAAATTGTGATTAGGATCGCATCAATGGAAAGAGGTTAGGGTACAAAGAGAGTAGTAAAAGCGCAAATCTATCCCATAGCACATTTTGCAGAAAATTGTGATTAGGATCGCATCAATGGAAAGAGGTTAGGGTACAAAGAGTTTTGTATAAGCGCAAATCACTCCCATAGCACATTTTGCAGAAAGTTGTGATTAGGATCACATAAATGCAAAGACGTTAGGGTACAAAGAGATTTGTAAAAGCGCAAATCTATCCCATAGCACATTTTGCAGAAAATTGTGATTAGGATCACATAAATGCAAAGAGGTTAGGGTACAAAGAGATTTGTAAAAGCGCAAATCTATCCCATAGCACATTTTGTAGAAAATTGTGATAAGGATCACATAAATGGAAAGAGGTTAGGGTACTAAGAGACTAGTAAAAGCGCAAATCTATCCCATAGCACATTTTGCAGAAAATTGTGATTAGGATCACATAAATGGAAAGAGGTTAGGGTACAAAGAGATTTGTAAAAGCACAAATCTATCCCATAGCACATTTTGCAGAAAATTGTGATCAGGATCAAATCAATGAAAAGAGGTTAGGGTACAAAGAGATTTGTATAAGCGCAAATCACTCCCATAGCACATTTTGCAGAAAATTGTGATTAGGATCACATAAATGCAAAGAGGTTAGGGTACAAAGAGATTTGTAAAAGCGCAAATCTATCCCATAGCACATTTTTCAGAAAATTGTGATTAGGATCACATCAATGGAAAGAGGTTAGGGTACAAAGAGATTTGTATAAGCGCAAATCTATCCCATAGCACATTTTTCAGAAAATTGTGATTAGGTACACATCAATGGAAAGAGGTTAGGGTACAAAGAGATTTGTATAAGCGCAAATCTATCCCATAGCACATTTTGCAGAAAATTGTGATTAGGATCACATCAATGGAAAGAGGTTATTGTACAAAGAGATTTGTAAAAGCGCAAATCTATCCCTTAGCACATTTTTCAGAAAATTGTGATTAGGATCAAATCAATGGAAAGAGGTTAGGGTACAAAGAGATTTGTATAAGCGCAAATCTATCCCATAGCACATTTTGGAAAAAATTGTGATTATGATCACTTAAATGCAAAGAGGTTATGGTACAAAGAGATTTGTATTAGCGCAAATCTATCCCATAGCACATTTTGCAGAAAATTGTGATTAGGATCACAACAATGGAAAGAGGTTAGGGTACAAAGAGATTTGTAAAAGCGCAAATCTATCCCATAGCACATTTTTCAGAAAATTGTGATTAGGATCACATCAATGGAAAGAGGTTAGGGTACATAGAGATTTGTATAAGCGCAAAACTATCCCATAGCACATTTTGCAGAAAATTGTGATTAGGATCATATAAATGAAAAGAGGTTAGGGTACGAAGGAATTTGTAAAAGCGCAAATCACTCCCATAACACATTTTGCAGAAAATTGTGATTATGATCACATAAATGGAAAGAGGTTAGGGTACAAAGGGATTTGTATAAGCGCAAATCTATCCCATAGCACATTTTGCAGAAAATTGTGTTGAGGATCTTATAAATGGAAAGAGGTTAGGGTACAAAGAGATTTGTAAAAGCGCAAATCTATCCCATAGCACATTTTGCAGAAAATTGTGATTAGGATCACATCAATGGAAAGAGGTTAGGGTACAAAGAGATTTGTAAAAGCACAAATCTATCCCATAGCACATTTTTCAGAAAATTGTGATTAGGATCACATCAATGGAAAGAGGTTAGGGTACAAAGAGATTTGTATAAGCGCAAATCTATTCCTTAGCACATTTGGCAGAAAATTGTGATTAGGATCATATAAATGAAAAGAGGTTAGGGTACGAAGGAATTTGTAAAAGCGCAAATCAATCCCATAACACATTTTGCAGAAAATTGTGATTATGATCACATAAATGGAAAGAGGTTAGGGTACAAAGAGATTTGTATAAGCGCAAATCTATCCCATAGCACATTTTGCAGAAAATTGTGATTAGGATAGCATCAATGGAAAGAGGTTAGGGTACAAAGAGATTTGTAAAAGCACAAATCTATCCCATAGCACATTTTTCAAAAAATTGTGATTAAGATCATATAAATGAAAAGAGGTTAGGGTACGAAGGAATTTGCAAAAGCGCAAATCACTCCCATAGCACATTTTGCAGAAAAGTGTGATCAGGATCACATCAATGGAAAGAGGTTAGGGTACAAAGAGATTTGTAAAAGCGCAAATCTATCCCATAGCACATTTTTCAGAAAATTGTGATTAGGATCACATCAATGGAAAAAGGTTAGGGTGCAAAGAGATTTGTAAAATCGCAAATCTATCCCATAGCACATTTTGCAGAAAAGTGTGATCAGGATCAAATCAATGAAAAGAGGTTAGGGTACAAAGAGATTTGTAAAAGCGCAAATCTATCCCATAGCACATTTTTCAGAAAATTGTGATTAGGATCACATCAATGGAAAGAGGTTAGGGTACAAAGAGATTTGTAAAAGCGCAAATCTATCTCATAGCACATTTTTCAGAAAATTGTGATTAGGATCACATCAATGGAAAGAGGTTAGGGTACAAAGAGATTTGTATAAGCGCAAATCTATCCCATAGCACATTTTGGAAAAAATTGTGATTATGATCACTTAAATGCAAAGTGGTTATGGTACAAAGAGATTTGTATAAGCGCAAATCACTCCCATAGCACATTTTGCAGAAAATTGTGATTAGGATCACATCAATGGAAAGAGGTTAGGGTACAAAGAGATTTGTAAAAGCGCAAATTTATCCCATAGCACATTTTTCAGAAAATTGTGATTAGGATCAAATCAATGGAAAGAGGTTAGGGTACATAGAGATTTGTATAAGCGCAAATCTATTCCATAGCACATTTTGCAGAAAATTGTGATTTGGATCATATAAATGAAAAGAGGTTAGGGTACGAAGGAATTTGTAAAAGCGCAAATCACTCCCATAACACATTTTGCAGAAAATTGTGATTATGATCACATAAATGGAAAGAGGTTAGGGTACAAAGAGATTTGTATAAGCGCAAATCTATCCCATAGCACATTTTGCAGAAAATTGTGATGAGGATCTTATAAATGGAAAGAGGTTAGGGTACAAAGAGATTTGTAAAAGCGCAAATCTATCCCATAGCACATTTTTCAGAAAATTGAGATTAGGATCACATCAATGGAAAGAGGTTAGGGTACAAAGAGATTTGTAAAAGCGCAAATCTATCCCATAGCACATTTTTCAGAAAATTGAGATTAGGATCACATCAATGGAAAGAGGTTAGGGTACAAAGAGATTTGTAAAAGCGCAAATCTATCCCATAGCACATTTTGCAGAAAATTGTGATCAGGATCAAATCAATGAAAAGAGGTTAGTGTACAAAGAGATTTGTATAAGCGCAAATCACTCCCATAGCACATTTTGCAGAAAATTGTGATTAGGATCACATCAATGGAAAGAGGTTAGGGTACAAAGAGGTTTGTAAAAGCCAAATCTATCCCATAGCACATTTTGCAGAAAATTGTGATTAGGATCACATCAATGGAAACAGGTTAGGGTACAAAGAGATTTGTAAAAGCGCAAATCTATCACATAGCACATTTTTCAGAAAATTGTGATTAGGATCACATCAATGGAAAGATGTTAGGGTACAAAGAGATTTGTAAAAGCGCAAATCTATCCCATAGCACATTTTTCAGAAAATTGTGATTAGGATCACATCAATGGAAAGAGGTTAGGGTACAAAGAGATTTGTAAAAGCGCAAATCTATCCCACAGCACATTTTTCAGAAAATTGTAATTAGGATCACATCAATGGAAAGAGGTTAGTGTACAAAGAGATTTGTATAAGCGCAAATCTATCCCATAGAAAATTTTGCAGAAAATTGTGATTAGGATCACATCAATGGAAAGAGGTTAGGGTACAAAGAGATTTGTAAAAGCGCAAATCTATCCCATAGCACATTTTTCAGAAAATTGTTATTAGGATCACATCAATGGAAAGAGGTTAGGGTACAAAGAGATTTGTAAAAGCGCAAATCTATCCCATAGCACATTTTTCAAAAAATTGTGTTTAGGATCATATAAATGAAAAGAGGTTAGGGTACGAAGGAATTTGTAAAAGCGCAAATCACTCCCATAGCACATTTTGAAGAAAAGTGTGATCAGGATCACATCAATGGAAAGAGGTTAGGGTACAAAGAGATTTGTAAAAGCGCAAATTCATCCCATAGCACATTTTTCAGAAAATTGTGATTAGGATCACATCAATGGAAAGAGGTTAGGGTACAAAGAGATTTGTAAAAACGCAAATCTATCCCATAGCACATTTTTCAGAAAATTGTGATTAGGATCACATCAATGGAAAGAGGTTAGGGTACAAAGAGATTTGTATAAGCGCAAATCTATCCCATAGCACATTTTGCAGAAAATTGTGATTAGGATCACATCAATGGAAAGAGGTTAGTGTACAAAGAGATTTGTAAAAGCGCAAATCTATCCCATAGCACATTTTGCAGAAAATTGTGATTAGGATCACATCAATGGAAAGAGGTTAGGGTACAAAGAGATTTGTAAAAGCTCAAATCTATCCCATAGCACATTTTGCAGAAAATTGTGATTAGGATCACATCAATGGAAAGAGGTTAGGGTACAAAGAGATTTGTAAAAGCCAAATCTATCCCATAGCACATTTTGCAGAAAATTGTGATTAGGATCACATCAATGGAAAGAGGTTAGGGTACAAAGAGATTTGTAAAAGCGCAAATCTATCCCATAGCACATTTTTCAGAAAATTGTGATTAGGATCACATCAATGGAAAGAGGTTAGGGTACAAAGAGATTTGTAAAAGCTCAAATCTATCCCATAGCACATTTTGCAGAAAATTGTGATTAGGATCACATCAATGGAAAGAGGTTAGGGTACAAAGAGATTTGTAAAAGCCAAATCTATCCCATAGCACATTTTGCAGAAAATTGTGATTAGGATCACATCAATGGAAAGAGGTTAGGGTACAAAGAGATTTGTATAAGCGCAAATCTATCCCATAGCACATTTTGCAGAAAATTGTGATTAGGATCACATCAATGGAAAGAGTTTAAGGTACAAAGAGATTTGTAAAAGCGCAAATCTATCCCATAGCACATTTTGCAGAAAATTGTGATTAGGATCACATCAATGGAAAGAGGTTAGGGTACAAAGAGATTTGTAAAAGCGCAAATCTATCCCATAGCACATTTTTCAGAAAATCGTGATTAGGATCACATCAATGGAAAGTGGTTAGTGTACATAGAGATTTGTAAAAGCGCAAATCTATCCCATAGCACATTTTGCAGAAAATTGTGATGAGGATCTTATAAATGGAATGAGGTTAGGGTACAAAGAGATTTGTAAAAGCGCAAATCTATCCCATAGCACATTTTTTAGAAAAATGCGATTAGGGTCAAATCAATGGAAAGAGGTTAGGGTACAAAGAGATTTGTAAAAGCGCAAATCTATCCCATAGCACATTTTTCAGAAAATTGTGATTAGGATCACATCAATGGAAAGAGGTTAGGGTACAAAGAGATTTGTATAAGCGCAAATCTATCCCATAGCACATTTTGCAGAAAATTGTGATTAGGATCACATCAATGGAAAGAGGTTAGTGTACAAAGAGAATTGTAAAAGCGCAAATCTATCCCATAGCACATTTTTCAGAAAATTGTGATTAGGATCACATCAATGGAAAGAGGTTAGGGTACAAAGAGATTTGTAAAAGCGCAAATTCATCCCATAGCACATTTTTCAGAAAATTGTGATTAGGATCACATCAATGGAAAGAGGTTAGGGTACAAAGAGATTTGTAAAAGCGCAAATCTATCCCATAGCACATTTTTCAGAAAATTGTGATTAGGATCACATCAATGGAAAGAGGTTAGGGTACAAAGAGATTTGTATAAGCGCAAATCTATTACATAGCACATTTTGCAGAAAATTGTGATTAGGATCACATCAATGGAAAGAGGTTAGGGTACAAAGAGATTTGTATAACCGCAAATCTATCCCATAGCACATTTTGCAGAAAATTGTGATTAGGATCACATCAATGGAAAGAGGTTAGTGTACAAAGAGATTTGTAAAAGCGCAAATCTATCACAGCACATTTTGCATGAAATTGTGATTAGGATCACATCAATGGAAAGAGGTTAGGGTACAAAGAGATTTGTATAAGCGCAAATTTATCCCATAGCACATTTTGCAGAAAATTGTGATTAGGATCACATCAATGGAAAGAGGTTAGTGTACAAAAAGATTTGTAAAAGCGCATATCTATCACATAGCACATTTTGCAGGAAATTGTGATTAGGATCACATCAATGGAAAGAGGTTAGGGTACAAAAAGATTTGTAAAAGCACAAATCTATCCCATAGCACATTTTGCAGAAAATTGTGATTAGGATCACATCAATGGAAAGAGGATAGGGTACAAAGAGATTTGTAAAAGCGCAAATCTATCCCATAGCACATTTTTCAGAAAATTGTGATTAGGATCACATCAATGGAAAGAGGTTAGTGTACAAAAAGATTTGTAAAAGCGCATATCTATCACATAGCACATTTTGCAGGAAATTGTGATTAGGATCACATCAATGGAAAGAGGTTAGGGTACAAAAAGATTTGTAAAAGCACAAATCTATCCCATAGCACATTTTGCAGAAAATTGTGATTAGGATCACATCAATGGAAAGAGGTTAGGGTACAAAGAGATTTGTAAAAGCGCAAATCTATCCCATAGCACATTTTTCAGAAAATTGTGATTAGGATCACAACAATGGAAAGAGGTTAGGATACAAAGAGATTTGTAAAAGCGCAAATCTATCCCATAGCACATTTTTCAGAAAATTGTGATTAGGATCACAACAATGGAAAGAGGTTAGGGTACAAAGAGATTTGTATAAGCGCAAATCTATCCCATAGCACATTTTGCAGAAAATTGTGATTATGATCACATAAATGCAAAGAGGTTAGGGTACAAAGAGATTTGTATAAGCGCAAATCTATCCCATAGCACATTTTACAGAAAACTGTGATTAGGATCACATCAATGGAAAGAGGTTAGGGTACAAAGAGATTTGTAAAAGCGCAAATCTATCCCATAGCACATTTTTCAGAAAATTGTGATTAGGATCACATCAATGGAAAGAGGTTAGGGTACAAAGAGATTTGTATAAGCGCAAATCTATCCCATAGCACATTTTGCAGAAAATTGTGATTAGGATCACATCAATGGAAAGAGGTTAGTGTACAAAGAGATTTGTAAAAGCGCAAATCTATCCCATAGCACATTTTTCAGAAAATTGTGATTAGGATCACATCAATGGAAAGAGGTTAGGGTACAAAGAGATTTGTAAAAGCGCAAATTCATCCCATAGCACATTTTTCAGAAAATTGTGATTAGGATCACATCAATGGAAAGAGGTTAGGGTACAAAGACATTTGTAAAAGCGCAAATCTATCCCATAGCACATTTTTCAGAAAATTGTGATTAGGATCACATCAATGGAAAGAGGTTAGGGTACAAAGAGATTTGTATAAGCGCAAATCTATCCCATAGCACATTTTGCAGAAAATTGTGATTAGGATCAAATCAATGGAAAGAGGTTAGGGTACAAAGAGATTTGTAAAAGCGCAAATCTATCCCATAGCACATTTATCAGAAAATTGTGATTAGGATCACAACAATGGAAAGAGGTTAGGGTACAAAGAGATTTGTATAAGCGCAAATCTATCCCATAGCACATTTTGGAGAAAATTGTGATTATGATCACTTAAATGCAAAGAGGTTATGGTACAAAGAGATTTGTATAAGCGCAAATCTATCCCATAGCACATTTTGCAGAAAATTGTGATTAGGATCACATCAATGGAAAGAGGTTAGGGTACAAAGAGATTTGTAAAAGCGCAAATCTATCCCATAGCACATTTTTCAGAAAATCGTGATTAGGATCACATCAATGGAAAGTGGTTAGTGTACATAGAGATTTGTATAAGCGCAAATCTATCCCATAGCACATTTTGCAGAAAATTGTGATTAGGATCATATAAATGAAAAGAGGTTAGGGTACGAAGGAATTTGTAAAAGCGCAAATCACTCCCATAACACATTTTGCAGAAAATTGTGATTATGATCACATAAATGGAAAGAGGTTAGGGTACAAAGAGATTTGTATAAGCGCAAATCTATCCCATAGCACATTTTGCAGAAAATTGTGATGAGGATCTTATAAATGGAATGATGTTAGGGTACAAAGAGATTTGTAAAAGCGCAAATCTATCCCATAGCACATTTTTCAGAAAAATGCGATTAGGGTCAAATCAATGGAAAGAGGTTAGGGTACAAAGAGATTTGTAAAAGCGCAAATCTATCCCATAGCACATTTTTCAGAAAATTGTGATTAGGATCACATCAATGGAAAGAGGTTAGGGTACAAAGAGATTTGTATAAGCGCAAATCTATCCCATAGCACATTTTGCAGAAAATTGTGATTAGGATCACATCAATGGAAAGAGGTTAGTGTACAAAGAGACTTGTAAAAGCGCAAATCTATCCCATAGCACATTTTTCAGAAAATTGTGATTAGAATCACATCAATGGAAAGAGGTTAGGGTACAAAGAGATTTGTAAAAGCGCAAATTCATCCCATAGCACATTTTTCAGAAAATTGTGATTAGGATCACATCAATGGAAAGAGGTTAGGGTACAAAGAGATTTGTAAAAGCGCAAATCTATCCCATAGCACATTTTTCAGAAAATTGTGATTAGGATCACATCAATGGAAAGAGGTTAGGGTACAAAGAGATTTGTATAAGCGCAAATCTATTACATAGCACATTTTGCAGAAAATTGTGATTAGGATCACATCAATGGAAAGAGGTTAGGGTACAAAGAGATTTGTATAACCGCAAATCTATCCCATAGCACATTTTGCAGAAAATTGTGATTAGGATCACATCAATGGAAAGAGGTTAGTGTACAAAGAGATTTGTAAAAGCGCAAATCTATCACAGCACATTTTGCATGAAATTGTGATTAGGATCACATCAATGGAAAGAGGTTAGGGTACAAAGAGATTTGTATAAGCGCAAATTTATCCCATAGCACATTTTGCAGAAAATTGTGATTAGGATCACATCAATGGAAAGAGGTTAGTGTACAAAAAGATTTGTAAAAGCGCATATCTATCACATAGCACATTTTGCAGGAAATTGTGATTAGGATCACATCAATGGAAAGAGGTTAGGGTACAAAAAGATTTGTAAAAGCACAAATCTATCCCATAGCACATTTTGCAGAAAATTGTGATTAGGATCACATCAATGGAAAGAGGTTAGGGTACAAAGAGATTTGTAAAAGCGCAAATCTATCCCATAGCACATTTTTCAGAAAATTGTGATTAGGATCACATCAATGGAAAGAGGTTAGGGTACAAAGAGATTTGTAAAAGCGCAAATCTATCCCATAGCACATTTTTCAGAAAATTGTGATTAGGATCACAACAATGGAACGAGGTTAGGGTACAAAGAGATTTGTATAAGCGCAAATCTATCCCATAGCACATTTTGCAGAAAATTGTGATTATGATCACATAAATGCAAAGAGGTTAGGGTACAAAGAGATTTGTATAAGCGCAAATCTATCCCATAGCACATTTTACAGAAAACTGTGATTAGGATCACATCAATGGAAAGAGGTTAGGGTACAAAGAGATTTGTATAAGCGCAAATCTATCCCATAGCACATTTTGCAGAAAATTGTGATTAGGATCACATCAATGGAAAGAGGTTAGGGTACAAAGAGATTTGTAAAAGCGCAAATCTATGCCATAGCACATTTTTCAGAAAATTGTGATTAGGATCACATCAATGGAAAGAGGTTAGGGTACAAAGAGTTTTGTATAAGCGCAAATCTATCCCATAGCACATTTTGCAGAAAATTGTGATTAGGATCACATCAATGGGAAGAGGTTAGTGTACAAAGAGATTTGTAAAAGCGCAAATCTATCCCATAGCACGTTTTGCAGAAAATTGTGATTAGGATCACATCAATGGAAAGAGGTTTGGGTACAAAGAGATTTGTATAAGCGCAAATCTATCCCATAGCACATTTTGCAGAAAATTGTGATTAGGATCACATCAATGGAAAGAGGTTAGTGTACAAAGAGATTTGTAAAAGCGCAAATCTATCACATAGCACATTTTGCAGGAAATTGTGATTAGGATCACATCAATGGAAAGAGGTTAGGGTACAAAAAGATTTGTAAAAGCACAAATCTATCCCATAGCACATTTTACAGAAAATTGTGATTAGGATCACATCAATGGAAAGAGGTTAGGGTACAAAGAGATTTGTAAAAGCGCAAATCTATCCCATAGCACATTTTTCAGAAAATTGTGATTAGGATCACATCAATGGAAAGAGGTTAGGTTATAAAGAGATTTGTAAAAGCGCAAATCTATCCCATAGCACATTTTTCAGAAAATTGTGATTAGGATCACAACAATGGAAAGAGGTTAGGGTACAAAGAGATTTGTATAAGCGCAAATCTATCCCATAGCACATTTTGCAGAAAATTGTGATTATGATCACATAAATGCAAAGAGGTTAGGGTACAAAGAGATTTGTATAAGCGCAAATCTATCCCATAGCACATTTTTCAGAAAATTGTGATTAGGATCACATCAATGGAAAGAGGTTAGGGTACAAAGAGATTTGTAAAAGCGCAAATCTATCCCATAGCACATTTTTCAGAAAATTGTGATTAGGATCACATCAATGGAAAGAGGTTAGGTTATAAAGAGATTTGTAAAAGCGCAAATCTATCCCATAGCACATTTTTCAGAAAATTGTGATTAGGATCACATCAATGGAAAGAGGTTAGGGTGCAAAGAGATTTGTAAAAGCGCATATCTATCCCATATCACATTTTTCAGAAAATTCTGATTAGGATCACATCAATGGAAAGAGGTTAGGGTACAAAGAGATTTGTAAAAGCGCAAATCTATCCCATAGCACATTTTTCAGAAAATTGTGATTAGGATCACATCAATGGAAAGAGGTTAGGGTACAAAGAGATTTGTATAAGCGCAAATCTATCCCATAGCACATTTTGCAGAAAATTGTGATTAGGATCACATCAATGGAAAGAGGTTAGTGTACAAAGAGATTTGTAAAAGCGCAAATCTATCCCATAGCACATTTTTCAGAAAATTGTGATTAGGATCACATCAATGGAAAGAGGTTAGGGTACAAAGAGATTTGTATAAGTGCAAATCTATCCCATAGCACATTTTGCAGAAAATTGTGATTAGGATCACATCAATGGAAAGAGGTTAGGGTACAAAGAGATTTGTAAAAGCGCAAATCTATCCCATAGCACATTTTTCAGAAAATTGTGATTAGGATCACATCAATGGAAAGAGGTTAGGGTACAAAGCGGTTTGTAAAAGCTCAAATCTATCCCATAGCACATTTTGCAGAAAATTGTGATTCAGATCACATCAATGGAAAGAGGTTAGGGTACAAATAGATTTGTAAAAGCCAAATCTAACCCATAGCACATTTTGCAGAAAATTGTGATTAGGATCACATCAATGGAAAGAGGTTAGGGTATAAAGAGATTTGTATAAGCGCAAATCTATCCCATAGCACATTTTGCAGAAAATTGTGATTAGGATCACATCAATGGAAAGAGGTTAAGGTACAAAGAGATTTGTAAAAGCGCAAATCTATCCCATAGCACATTTTTCAGGAAATTGTGATTAGGATCACATCAATGGAAAGAGGTTAGGGTACAAAGAGATTTGTATAAGCGCAAATCTATCCCATAGCACATTTTTCAGAAAATTGTGATTAGGATCACATCAATGGAAAGAGGTTAGGGTACAAAGAGATTTGTATAAGCGCAAATCACTCCCATAGCACATTTTGCAGAAAGTTGTGATTAGGATCACATAAATGCAAAGACGTTAGGGTACAAAGAGATTTGTAAAAGCGCAAATCTATCCCATAGCACATTTTGCAGAAAATTGTGATTAGGATCACATAAATGCAAAGAGGTTAGGGTACAAAGAGATTTGTAAAAGCGCAAATCTATCCCATAGCACATTTTGTAGAAAATTGTGATAAGGATCACATAAATGGAAAGAGGTTAGGGTACTAAGAGACTTGTAAAAGCGCAAATCTATCCCATAGCACATTTTGCAGAAAATTGTGATTAGGATCACATAAATGGAAAGAGGTTAGGGTACAAAGAGATTTGTAAAAGCACAAATCTATCCCATAGCACATTTTGCAGAAAATTGTGATCAGGATCAAATCAATGAAAAGAGGTTAGGTTACAAAGAGATTTGTATAAGCGCAAATCACTCCCATAGCACATTTTGCAGAAAATTGTGATTAGGATCACATAAATGCAAAGAGGTTAGGGTACAAAGAGATTTGTAAAAGCGCAAATCTATCCCATAGCACATTTTTCAGAAAATTGTGATTAGGATTACATCAATGGAAAGAGGTTAGGGTACAAAGAGATTTGTATAAGCGCAAATCTATCCCATAGCACATTTTGGAAAAAATTGTGATTATGATCACTTAAATGCAAAGAGGTTATGGTACAAAGAGATTTGTATAAGCGCAAATCTATCCCATAGCACATTTTGCAGAAAATTGTGATTAGGATCACATCAATGGAAAGACGTTAGGGTACAAAGAGATTTGTAAAAGCGCAAATCTATCCCATAGCACATTTTTCAGAAAATTGTGATTAGGATCATATAAATGAAAAGAGGTTAGGGTACGAAGGAATTTGTAAAAGCGCAAATCACTCCCATAACACATTTTGCAGAAAATTGTGATTATGATCACATAAATGGAAAGAGGTTAGGGTACAAGGAGATTTGTATAAGCGCAAATCTATTCCATAGCACATTTTGCAGAAAATTGTGATGAGGATCTTATAAATGGAAAGAGGTTAGGGTACAAAGAGATTTGTAAAAGCGCAAATCTATCCCATAGCACATTTTTCAGAAAATTGTGATTAGGATCACATCAATGGAAAGAGGTTAGGGTACAAAGAGATTTGTAAAAGCGCAAATCTATCCCATAGCACATTTTTCAGAAAATTGTGATTAGGATCACATCAATGGAAAGAGGTTAGGGTACAAAGAGATTTGTATAAGCGCAAATCTATCCCATAGCACATTTTGCAGAAAATTGTGATTAGGATCACATCAATGGAAAGAGGTTAGGGTACAAAGAGATTTGTAAAAGCGCAAATCTATCCCATAGCACATTTTTCAGAAAATTGTGATTAGGATCACATCAATGGAAAGAGGTTAGGGTACAAAGAGATTTGTATAAGCGCAAATCTATCCCATAGCACATTTTGCAGAAAATTGTGATTAGGATCGCATCAATGGAAAGAGGTTAGGGTACAAAGAGATTTGTAAAAGCACAAATCTATCCCATAGCACATTTTTCAAAAAATTGTGATTAAGATCATATAAATGAAAAGAGGTTAGGGTACGAAGGAATTTGTAAAAGCGCAAATCACTCCCATAGCACATTTTGCAGAAAAGTGTGATCAGGATCACATCAATGGAAAGAGGTTAGGGTACAAAGAGATTTGTAAAAGCGCAAATCTATCCCATAGCACATTTTTCAGAAAATTGTGATTAGGATCACATCAATGAAAAGAGGTTAGGGTACAAAGAGATTTGTAAAAGCGCAAATCTATCCCATAGCACATTTTGCAGAAAAGTGTGATCAGGATCAAATCAATGAAAAGAGGTTAGGGTACAAAGAGATTTGTAAAAGCGCAAATCTATCCCATAGCTCATTTTTCAGAAAATTGTGATTAGGATCACATCAATGGAAAGAGGTTAGGGTACAAAGAGATTTGTAAAAGCGCAAATCTATCTCATAGCACATTTTTCAGAAAATTGTGATTAGGATCACATCAATGGAAAGAGGTTAGGGTACAAAGAGATTTGTATAAGCGCAAATCTATCCCATAGCACATTTTGGAGAAAATTGTGATTATGATCACTTAAATGCAAAGAGGTTATGGTACAAAGAGATTTGTATAAGCGCAAATCTATCCCATAGCACATTTTGCAGAAAATTGTGATTAGGATCACATCAATGGAAAGAGGTTAGGGTACAAAGAGATTTGTAAAAGCGCAAATCTATCCCATAGCACATTTTTCAGAAAATTGTGATTAGGATCAAATCAATGGAAAGAGGTTAGGGTACATAGAGATTTGTATAAGGGCAAATCTATCCCATAGCACATTTTGCAGAAAATTGTGATTAGGATCATATAAATGAAAAGAGGTTAGGGTACGAAGGAATTTGTAAAAGCGCAAATCACTCCCATAGCACATTTTGCAGAAAAGTGTGATCAGGATCACATCAATGGAAAGAGGTTAGGGTACAAAGAGATTTGTAAAAGCGCAAATCTATCCCATAGCACATTTTTCAGAAAATTGTGATTAGGATCACATCAATGAAAAGAGGTTAGGGTACAAAGAGATTTGTAAAAGCGCAAATCTATCCCATAGCACATTTTGCAGAAAAGTGTGATCAGGATCAAACCAATGAAAAGAGGTTAGGGTACAAAGAGATTTGTAAAAGCGCAAATCTATCCCATAGCTCATTTTTCAGAAAATTGTGATTAGGATCACATCAATGGAAAGAGGTTAGGGTACAAAGAGATTTGTAAAAGCGCAAATCTATCTCATAGCACATTTTTCAGAAAATTGTGATTAGGATCACATCAATGGAAAGAGGTTAGGGTACAAAGAGATTTGTATAAGCGCAAATCTATCCCATAGCACATTTTGGAGAAAATTGTGATTATGATCACTTAAATGCAAAGAGGTTATGGTACAAAGAGATTTGTATAAGCGCAAATCTATCCCATAGCACATTTTGCAGAAAATTGTGATTAGGATCACATCAATGGAAAGAGGTTAGGGTACAAAGAGATTTGTAAAAGCGCAAATCTATCCCATAGCACATTTTTCAGAAAATTGTGATTAGGATCAAATCAATGGAAAGAGGTTAGGGTACATAGAGATTTGTATAAGCGCAAATCTATCCCATAGCACATTTTGCAGAAAATTGTGATTAGGATCATATAAATGAAAAGAGGTTAGGGTACGAAGGAATTTGTAAAAGCGCAAATCACTCCCATAACACATTTTGCAGAAAATTGTGATTATGATCACATAAATGGAAAGAGGTTAGGGTACAAAGAGATTTGTAAAAGCGCATATCTATCCCATATCACATTTTTCAGAAAATTCTGATTAGGATCACATCAATGGAAAGAGGTTAGGGTACAAAGAGATTTGTAAAAGCGCAAATCTATCCCATAGCACATTTTTCAGAAAATTGTGATTAGGATCACATCAATGGAAAGAGGTTAGGGTACAAAGAGATTTGTATAAGCGCAAATCTATCCCATAGCACATTTTGCAGAAAATTGTGATTAGGATCACATCAATGGAAAGAGGTTAGTGTACAAAGAGATTTGTAAAAGCGCAAATCTATCCCATAGCACATTTTTCAGAAAATTGTGATTAGGATCACATCAATGGAAAGAGGTTAGGGTACAAAGAGATTTGTATAAGTGCAAATCTATCCCATAGCACATTTTGCAGAAAATTGTGATTAGGATCACATCAATGGAAAGAGGTTAGGGTACAAAGAGATTTGTAAAAGCGCAAATCTATCCCATAGCACATTTTTCAGAAAATTGTGATTAGGATCACATCAATGGAAAGAGGTTAGGGTACAAAGCGGTTTGTAAAAGCTCAAATCTATCCCATAGCACATTTTGCAGAAAATTGTGATTCAGATCACATCAATGGAAAGAGGTTAGGGTACAAATAGATTTGTAAAAGCCAAATCTAACCCATAGCACATTTTGCAGAAAATTGTGATTAGGATCACATCAATGGAAAGAGGTTAGGGTATAAAGAGATTTGTATAAGCGCAAATCTATCCCATAGCACATTTTGCAGAAAATTGTGATTAGGATCACATCAATGGAAAGAGGTTAAGGTACAAAGAGATTTGTAAAAGCGCAAATCTATCCCATAGCACATTTTTCAGGAAATTGTGATTAGGATCACATCAATGGAAAGAGGTTAGGGTACAAAGAGATTTGTATAAGCGCAAATCTATCCCATAGCACATTTTTCAGAAAATTGTGATTAGGATCGCATCAATGGAAAGAGGTTAGGGTACAAAGAGTTTTGTATAAGCGCAAATCACTCCCATAGCACATTTTGCAGAAAGTTGTGATTAGGATCACATAAATGCAAAGACGTTAGGGTACAAAGAGATTTGTAAAAGCGCAAATCTATCCCATAGCACATTTTGCAGAAAATTGTGATTAGGATCACATAAATGCAAAGAGGTTAGGGTACAAAGAGATTTGTAAAAGCGCAAATCTATCCCATAGCACATTTTGTAGAAAATTGTGATAAGGATCACATAAATGGAAAGAGGTTAGGGTACTAAGAGACTTGTAAAAGCGCAAATCTATCCCATAGCACATTTTGCAGAAAATTGTGATTAGGATCACATAAATGGAAAGAGGTTAGGGTACAAAGAGATTTGTAAAAGCACAAATCTATCCCATAGCACATTTTGCAGAAAATTGTGATCAGGATCAAATCAATGAAAAGAGGTTAGGTTACAAAGAGATTTGTATAAGCGCAAATCACTCCCATAGCACATTTTGCAGAAAATTGTGATTAGGATCACATAAATGCAAAGAGGTTAGGGTACAAAGAGATTTGTAAAAGCGCAAATCTATCCCATAGCACATTTTTCAGAAAATTGTGATTAGGATTACATCAATGGAAAGAGGTTAGGGTACAAAGAGATTTGTATAAGCGCAAATCTATCCCATAGCACATTTTGGAAAAAATTGTGATTATGATCACTTAAATGCAAAGAGGTTATGGTACAAAGAGATTTGTATAAGCGCAAATCTATCCCATAGCACATTTTGCAGAAAATTGTGATTAGGATCACATAAATGGAAAGAGGTTAGGGTACAAAGAGATTTGTAAAAGCGCAAATCTATCCCATAGCACATTTTTCAGAAAATTGTGATTAGGATCATATAAATGAAAAGAGGTTAGGGTACGAAGGAATTTGTAAAAGCGCAAATCACTCCCATAACACATTTTGCAGAAAATTGTGATTATGATCACATAAATGGAAAGAGGTTAGGGTACAAGGAGATTTGTATAAGCGCAAATCTATTCCATAGCACATTTTGCAGAAAATTGTGATGAGGATCTTATAAATGGAAAGAGGTTAGGGTACAAAGAGATTTGTAAAAGCGCAAATCTATCCCATAGCACATTTTTCAGAAAATTGTGATTAGGATCACATCAATGGAAAGAGGTTAGGGTACAAAGAGATTTGTAAAAGCGCAAATCTATCCCATAGCACATTTTTCAGAAAATTGTGATTAGGATCACATCAATGGAAAGAGGTTAGGGTACAAAGAGATTTGTATAAGCGCAAATCTATCCCATAGCACATTTTGCAGAAAATTGTGATTAGGATCACATCAATGGAAAGAGGTTAGGGTACAAAGAGATTTGTAAAAGCGCAAATCTATCCCATAGCACATTTTTCAGAAAATTGTGATTAGGATCACATCAATGGAAAGAGGTTAGGGTACAAAGAGATTTGTATAAGCGCAAATCTATCCCATAGCACATTTTGCAGAAAATTGTGATTAGGATCGCATCAATGGAAAGAGGTTAGGGTACAAAGAGATTTGTAAAAGCACAAATCTATCCCATAGCACATTTTTCAAAAAATTGTGATTAAGATCATATAAATGAAAAGAGGTTAGGGTACGAAGGAATTTGTAAAAGCGCAAATCACTCCCATAGCACATTTTGCAGAAAAGTGTGATCAGGATCACATCAATGGAAAGAGGTTAGGGTACAAAGAGATTTGTAAAAGCGCAAATCTATCCCATAGCACATTTTTCAGAAAATTGTGATTAGGATCACATCAATGAAAAGAGGTTAGGGTACAAAGAGATTTGTAAAAGCGCAAATCTATCCCATAGCACATTTTGCAGAAAAGTGTGATCAGGATCAAATCAATGAAAAGAGGTTAGGGTACAAAGAGATTTGTAAAAGCGCAAATCTATCCCATAGCTCATTTTTCAGAAAATTGTGATTAGGATCACATCAATGGAAAGAGGTTAGGGTACAAAGAGATTTGTAAAAGCGCAAATCTATCTCATAGCACATTTTTCAGAAAATTGTGATTAGGATCACATCAATGGAAAGAGGTTAGGGTACAAAGAGATTTGTATAAGCGCAAATCTATCCCATAGCACATTTTGGAGAAAATTGTGATTATGATCACTTAAATGCAAAGAGGTTATGGTACAAAGAGATTTGTATAAGCGCAAATCTATCCCATAGCACATTTTGCAGAAAATTGTGATTAGGATCACATCAATGGAAAGAGGTTAGGGTACAAAGAGATTTGTAAAAGCGCAAATCTATCCCATTGCACATTTTTCAGAAAATTGTGATTAGGATCAAATCAATGGAAAGAGGTTAGGGTACATAGAGATTTGTATAAGGGCAAATCTATCCCATAGCACATTTTGCAGAAAATTGTGATTAGGATCATATAAATGAAAAGAGGTTAGGGTACGAAGGAATTTGTAAAAGCGCAAATCACTCCCATAGCACATTTTGCAGAAAAGTGTGATCAGGATCACATCAATGGAAAGAGGTTAGGGTACAAAGAGATTTGTAAAAGCGCAAATCTATCCCATAGCACATTTTTCAGAAAATTGTGATTAGGATCACATCAATGAAAAGAGGTTAGGGTACAAAGAGATTTGTAAAAGCGCAAATCTATCCCATAGCACATTTTGCAGAAAAGTGTGATCAGGATCAAATCAATGAAAAGAGGTTAGGGTACAAAGAGATTTGTAAAAGCGCAAATCTATCCCATAGCTCATTTTTCAGAAAATTGTGATTAGGATCACATCAATGGAAAGAGGTTAGGGTACAAAGAGATTTGTAAAAGCGCAAATCTATCTCATAGCACATTTTTCAGAAAATTGTGATTAGGATCACATCAATGGAAAGAGGTTAGGGTACAAAGAGATTTGTATAAGCGCAAATCTATCCCATAGCACATTTTGGAGAAAATTGTGATTATGATCACTTAAATGCAAAGAGGTTATGGTACAAAGAGATTTGTATAAGCGCAAATCTATCCCATAGCACATTTTGCAGAAAATTGTGATTAGGATCACATCAATGGAAAGAGGTTAGGGTACAAAGAGATTTGTAAAAGCGCAAATCTATCCCATAGCACATTTTTCAGAAAATTGTGATTAGGATCAAATCAATGGAAAGAGGTTAGGGTACATAGAGATTTGTATAAGCGCAAATCTATCCCATAGCACATTTTGCAGAAAATTGTGATTAGGATCATATAAATGAAAAGAGGTTAGGGTACGAAGGAATTTGTAAAAGCGCAAATCACTCCCATAACACATTTTGCAGAAAATTGTGATTATGATCACATAAATGGAAAGAGGTTAGGGTACAAAGAGATTTGTATAAGCGCAAATCTATCCCATAGCACATTTTGCAGAAAATTGTGATGAGGATCTTATAAATGGAAAGAGGTTAGGGTACAAAGAGATTTGTAAAAGCGCAAATCTATCCCATAGCACATTTTTCAGAAAATTGTGATTAGGATCACATCAATGGAAAGAGGTTAGGGTACAAAGAGATTTGTAAAAGCGCAAATCTATCCCATAGCACATTTTTCAGAAAATTGTGATTAGGATCACATCAATGGAAAGAGGTTAGGTTATAAAGAGATTTGTAAAAGCGCAAATCTATCCCATAGCACATTTTTCAGAAAATTGTGATTAGGATCACATCAATGGAAAGAGGTTAGGGTGCAAAGAGATTTGTAAAAGCGCATATCTATCCCATAGCACATTTTTCAGAAAATTCTGATTAGGATCACATCAATGGAAAGAGGTTAGGGTACAAAGAGATTTGTAAAAGCGCAAATCTATCCCATAGCACATTTTTAGAAAATTGTGATTAGGATCACATCAATGGAAAGAGGTTAGGGTACAAAGAGATTTGTATAAGCGCAAATCTATCCCATAGCACATTTTGCAGAAAATTGTGATTAGGATCACATCAATGGAAAGAGGTTAGTGTACAAAGAGATTTGTAAAAGCGCAAATCTATCCCATAGCACATTTTTCAGAAAATTGTAATTAGGATCACATCAATGGAAAGAGGTTAGGGTACAAAGAGATTTGTATAAGTGCAAATCTATCCCATAGCACATTTTGCAGAAAATTGTGATTAGGATCACATCAATGGAAAGAGGTTAGGGTACAAAGAGATTTGTAAAAGCGCAAATCTATCCCATAGCACATTTTTCAGAAAATTGTGATTAGGATCACATCAATGGAAAGAGGTTAGGGTACAAAGAGATTTGTAAAAGCTCAAATCTATCCCATAGCACATTTTGCAGAAAATTGTGATTCAGATCACATCAATGGAAAGAGGTTAGGGTACAAAGAGATTTGTAAAAGCCAAATCTAACCCATAGCACATTTTGCAGAAAATTGTGATTAGGATCACATCAATGGAAAGAGGTTAGGGTACAAAGAGATTTGTATAAGCGCAAATCTATCCCATAGCACATTTTGCAGAAAATTGTGATTAGGATCACATCAATGGAAAGAGGTTAAGGTACAAAGAGATTTGTAAAAGCGCAAATCTATCCCATAGCACATTTTTCAGGAAATTGTGATTAGGATCACATCAATGGAAAGAGGTTAGGGTACAAAGAGATTTGTAAAAGCGCAAATTCATCCCATAGCACATTTTTCAGAAAATTGTGATTAGGATCACATCAATGGAAAGAGGTTAGGGTACAAAGAGATTTGTAAAAGCGCAGATCTATCCCATAGCACATTTTTCAGAAAATTGTGATTAGGATCACATCAATGGAAAGAGGTTAGGGTACAAAGAGATTTGTATAAGCGCAAATCTATTACATAGCACATTTTGCAGAAAATTGTGATTAGGATCACATCAATGGAAAGAGGTTAGGGTACAAAGAGATTTGTATAACCGCAAATCATTCCCATAGCACATTTTGCAGAAAATTGTGATTAGGATCACATCAATGGAAAGAGGTTAGTGTACAAAGAGATTTGTAAAAGCGCAAATCTATCACAGCACATTTTGCATGAAATTGTGATTAGGATCACATCAATGGAAAGAGGTTAGGGTACAAAGAGATTTGTATAAGCGCAAATTTATCCCATAGCACATTTTGCAGAAAATTGTGATTAGGATCACATCAATGGAAAGAGGTTAGTGTACAAAAAGATTTGTAAAAGCGCATATCTATCACATAGCACATTTTGCAGGAAATTGTGATTAGGATCACATCAATGGAAAGAGGTTAGGGTACAAAGAGATTTGTATAAGCGCAAATCTATCCCATAGCACATTTTGGAGAAAATTGTGATTATGATCACTTAAATGCAAAGAGGTTATGGTACAAAGAGATTTGTATAAGCGCAAATCTATCCCATAGCACATTTTGCAGAAAATTGTGATTAGGATCACATCAATGGAAAGAGGTTAGGGTACAAAGAGATTTGTAAAAGCGCAAATCTATCCCATAGCACATTTTTCAGAAAATTGTGATTAGGATCAAATCAATGGAAAGAGGTTAGGGTACATAGAGATTTGTATAAGCGCAAATCTATCCCATAGCACATTTTGCAGAAAATTGTGATTAGGATCATATAAATGAAAAGAGGTTAGGGTACGAAGGAATTTGTAAAAGCGCAAATCACTCCCATAGCACATTTTGCAGAAAAGTGTGATCAGGATCACATCAATGGAAAGAGGTTAGGGTACAAAGAGATTTGTAAAAGCGCAAATCTATCCCATAGCACATTTTTCAGAAAATTGTGATTAGGATCACATCAATGAAAAGAGGTTAGGGTACAAAGAGATTTGTAAAAGCGCAAATCTATCCCATAGCACATTTTGCAGAAAAGTGTGATCAGGATCAAATCAATGAAAAGAGGTTAGGGTACAAAGAGATTTGTAAAAGCGCAAATCTATCCCATAGCTCATTTTTCAGAAAATTGTGATTAGGATCACATCAATGGAAAGAGGTTAGGGTACAAAGAGATTTGTAAAAGCGCAAATCTATCTCATAGCACATTTTTCAGAAAATTGTGATTAGGATCACATCAATGGAAAGAGGTTAGGGTACAAAGAGATTTGTATAAGCGCAAATCTATCCCATAGCACATTTTGGAGAAAATTGTGATTATGATCACTTAAATGCAAAGAGGTTATGGTACAAAGAGATTTGTATAAGCGCAAATCTATCCCATAGCACATTTTGCAGAAAATTGTGATTAGGATCACATCAATGGAAAGAGGTTAGGGTACAAAGAGATTTGTAAAAGCGCAAATCTATCCCATAGCACATTTTTCAGAAAATTGTGATTAGGATCAAATCAATGGAAAGAGGTTAGGGTACATAGAGATTTGTATAAGCGCAAATCTATCCCATAGCACATTTTGCAGAAAATTGTGATTAGGATCATATAAATGAAAAGAGGTTAGGGTACGAAGGAATTTGTAAAAGCGCAAATCACTCCCATAACACATTTTGCAGAAAATTGTGATTATGATCACATAAATGGAAAGAGGTTAGGGTACAAAGAGATTTGTATAAGCGCAAATCTATCCCATAGCACATTTTGCAGAAAATTGTGATGAGGATCTTATAAATGGAAAGAGGTTAGGGTACAAAGAGATTTGTAAAAGCGCAAATCTATCCCATAGCACATTTTTCAGAAAATTGTGATTAGGATCACATCAATGGAAAGAGGTTAGGGTACAAAGAGATTTGTAAAAGCGCAAATCTATCCCATAGCACATTTTTCAGAAAATTGTGATTAGGATCACATCAATGGAAAGAGGTTAGGTTATAAAGAGATTTGTAAAAGCGCAAATCTATCCCATAGCACATTTTTCAGAAAATTGTGATTAGGATCACATCAATGGAAAGAGGTTAGGGTGCAAAGAGATTTGTAAAAGCGCATATCTATCCCATAGCACATTTTTCAGAAAATTCTGATTAGGATCACATCAATGGAAAGAGGTTAGGGTACAAAGAGATTTGTAAAAGCGCAAATCTATCCCATAGCACATTTTTAGAAAATTGTGATTAGGATCACATCAATGGAAAGAGGTTAGGGTACAAAGAGATTTGTATAAGCGCAAATCTATCCCATAGCACATTTTGCAGAAAATTGTGATTAGGATCACATCAATGGAAAGAGGTTAGTGTACAAAGAGATTTGTAAAAGCGCAAATCTATCCCATAGCACATTTTTCAGAAAATTGTAATTAGGATCACATCAATGGAAAGAGGTTAGGGTACAAAGAGATTTGTATAAGTGCAAATCTATCCCATAGCACATTTTGCAGAAAATTGTGATTAGGATCACATCAATGGAAAGAGGTTAGGGTACAAAGAGATTTGTAAAAGCGCAAATCTATCCCATAGCACATTTTTCAGAAAATTGTGATTAGGATCACATCAATGGAAAGAGGTTAGGGTACAAAGAGATTTGTAAAAGCTCAAATCTATCCCATAGCACATTTTGCAGAAAACTGTGATTCAGATCACATCAATGGAAAGAGGTTAGGGTACAAAGAGATTTGTAAAAGCCAAATCTAACCCATAGCACATTTTGCAGAAAATTGTGATTAGGATCACATCAATGGAAAGAGGTTAGGGTACAAAGAGATTTGTATAAGCGCAAACCTATCCCATAGCACATTTTGCAGAAAATTGTGATTAGGATCACATCAATGGAAAGAGGTTAAGGTACAAAGAGATTTGTAAAAGCGCAAATCTATCCCATAGCACATTTTTCAGGAAATTGTGATTAGGATCACATCAATGGAAAGAGGTTAGGGTACAAAGAGATTTGTAAAAGCGCAAATTCATCCCATAGCACATTTTTCAGAAAATTGTGATTAGGATCACATCAATGGAAAGAGGTTAGGGTACAAAGAGATTTGTAAAAGCGCAAATCTATCCCATAGCACATTTTTCAGAAAATTGTGATTAGGATCACATCAATGGAAAGAGGTTAGGGTACAAAGAGATTTGTATAACCGCAAATCATTCCCATAGCACATTTTGCAGAAAATTGTGATTAGGATCACATCAATGGAAAGAGGTTAGTGTACAAAGAGATTTGTAAAAGCGCAAATCTATCACAGCACATTTTGCATGAAATTGTGATTAGGATCACATCAATGGAAAGAGGTTAGGGTACAAAGAGATTTGTATAAGCGCAAATTTATCCCATAGCACATTTTGCAGAAAATTGTGATTAGGATCACATCAATGGAAAGAGGTTAGTGTACAAAAAGGTTTGTAAAAGCGCATATCTATCACATAGCACATTTTGCAGGAAATTGTGATTAGGATCACATCAATGGAAAGAGGTTAGGGTACAAAAAGATTTGTAAAAGCACAAATCTATCCCATAGCACATTTTGCAGAAAACTGTGATTAGGATCACATCAATGGAAAGAGGTTAGGGTACAAAGAGATTTGTAAAAGCGCAAATCTATCCCATAGCACATTTTTCAGAAAACTGTGATTAGGATCACATCAATGGAAAGAGGTTAGGGTACAAAGAGATTTGTAAAAGCGCAAATCTATCCCATAGCACATTTTTCAGAAAATTGTGATTAGGATCACATCAATGGAAAGAGGTTAGGGTACAAAGAGATTTGTATAAGCGCAAATCTATCCCATAGCACATTTTGCAGAAAATTGTGATTAGGATAACATCAATGGAAAGAGGTTAGTGTACAAAGAGATTTGTAAAAGCGCAAATCTATCCCATAGCACATTTTTCAGAAAATTGTGATTAGGATCACATCAATGGAAAGAGGTTAGGGTACAAAGAGATTTGTATAAGCGCAAATCTATCCCATAGCACATTTTGCAGAAAATTGTGATTAGGATAACATCAATGGAAAGAGGTTAGTGTACAAAGAGATTTGTAAAAGCGCAAATCTATCCCATAGCACATTTTTCAGAAAATTGTGATTAGGATCACATCAATGGAAAGAGGTTAGGGTACAAAGAGATTTGTAAAAGCGCAAATTCATCCCATAGCACATTTTTCAGAAAATTGTGATTAGGATCACATCAATGGAAAGAGGTTAGGGTACAAAGAGATTTGTAAAAGCGCAAATCTATCCCATAGCACATTTTTCAGAAAATTGTGATTAGGATCACATCAATGGAAAGAGGTTAGGGTACAAAGAGATTTGTATAAGCGCAAATCTATCCCATAGCACATTTTGCAGAAAATTGTGATTAGGATCACATCAATGGAAAGAGGTTAGGGTACAAAGAGATTTGTAAAAGCGCAAATCTATGCCATAGCACATTTTTCAGAAAATTGTGATTAGGATCACATCAATGGAAAGAGGTTAGGGTACAAAGAGTTTTGTATAAGCGCAAATCTATCCCATAGCACATTTTGCAGAAAATTGTGATTAGGATCACATCAATGGAAAGAGGTTAGGGTACAAAGAGATTTGTAAAAGCGCAAATACATCCCATAGCACATTTTTCAGAAAATTGTGATTAGGATCACATCAATGGAAAGAGGTTAGGGTACAAAGAGATTTGTAAAAGCGCAAATCTATCCCATAGCACATTTTTCAGAAAATTGTGATTAGGATCACATCAATGGAAAGAGGTTAGGTTACAAAGAGATTTGTAAAAGCGCAAATCTATCCCATAGCACGTTTTGCAGAAAATTGTGATTAGGATCACATCAATGGAAAGAGGTTAGGGTACAAAGAGATTTGTATAAGCGCAAATCTATCCCATAGCACATTTTGCAGAAAATTGTGATTAGGATCACATCAATGGAAAGAGGTTAGTGTACAAAGAGATTTGTAAAAGCGCAAATCTATCACATAGCACATTTTGCAGGAAATTGTGATTAGGATCACATCAATGGAAAGAGGTTAGGGTACAAAAAGATTTGTAAAAGCACAAATCTATCCCATAGCACATTTTACAGAAAATTGTGATTAGGATCACATCAATGGAAAGAGGTTAGGGTACAAAGAGATTTGTAAAAGCGCAAATCTATCCCATAGCACATTTTTCAGAAAATTGTGATTAGGATCACATCAATGGAAAGAGGTTAGGGTACAAAGAGATTTGTAAAAGCGCAAATCTATCCCATAGCACATTTTTCAGAAAATTGTGATTAGGATCACAACAATGGAAAGAGGTTAGGGTACAAAGAGATTTGTATAAGCGCAAATCTATCCCATAGCACATTTTGCAGAAAATTGTGATTATGATCACATAAATGCAAAGAGGTTAGGGTACAAAGAGATTTGTATAAGCGCAAATCTATCCCATAGCACATTTTTTAGAAAATTGTGATTAGGATCACATCAATGGAAAGAGGTTAGGGTACAAAGAGATTTGTAAAAGCGCAAATCTATCCCATAGCACATTTTTCAGAAAATTGTGATTAGGATCACATCAATGGAAAGAGGTTAGGTTATAAAGAGATTTGTAAAAGCGCAAATCTATCCCATAGCACATTTTTCAGAAAATTGTGATTAGGATCACATCAATGGAAAGAGGTTAGGGTGCAAAGAGATTTGTAAAAGCGCATATCTATCCCATATCACATTTTTCAGAAAATTCTGATTAGGATCACATCAATGGAAAGAGGTTAGGGTACAAAGAGATTTGTAAAAGCGCAAATCTATCCCATAGCACATTTTTCAGAAAATTGTGATTAGGATCACATCAATGGAAAGAGGTTAGGGTACAAAGAGATTTGTATAAGCGCAAATCTATCCCATAGCACATTTTGCAGAAAATTGTGATTAGGTTCACATCAATGGAAAGAGGTTAGTGTACAAAGAGATTTGTAAAAGCGCAAATCTATCCCATAGCACATTTTTCAGAAAATTGTGATTAGGATCACATCAATGGAAAGAGGTTAGGGTACAAAGAGATTTGTATAAGTGCAAATCTATCCCATAGCACATTTTGCAGAAAATTGTGATTAGGATCACATCAATGGAAAGTGGTTAGGGTACAAAGAGATTTGTAAAAGCGCAAATCTATCCCATAGCACATTTTTCAGAAAATTGTGATTAGGATCACATCAATGGAAAGAGGTTAGGGTACAAAGAGATTTGTAAAAGCTCAAATCTATCCCATAGCACATTTTGCAGAAAATTGTGATTCAGATCACATCAATGGAAAGAGGTTAGGGTACAAAGAGTTTTGTAAAAGCCAAATCTAACCCATAGCACATTTTGCAGAAAATTGTGATTAGGATCACATCAATGGAAAGAGGTTAGGGTACAAAGAGATTTGTATAAGCGCAAATCTATCCCATAGCACATTTTGCAGAAAATTGTGATTAGGATCACATCAATGGAAAGAGGTTAAGGTACAAAGAGATTTGTAAAAGCGCAAATTCATCCCATAGCACATTTTTCAGAAAATTGTGATTAGGATCACATCAATGGAAAGAGGTTAGGGTACAAAGAGATTTGTAAAAGCGCAAATTCATCCCATAGCACATTTTTCAGAAAATTGTGATTAGGATCACATCAATGGAAAGAGGTTAGGGTACAAAGAGATTTGTAAAAGCGCAAATCTATCCCATAGCACATTTTTCAGAAAATTGTGATTAGGATCACATCAATGGAAAGAGGTTAGGGTACAAAGAGATTTGTATAAGCGCAAATCTATTACATAGCACATTTTGCAGAAAATTGTGATTAGGATCACATCAATGGAAAGAGGTTAGGGTACAAAGAGATTTGTATAACCGCAAATCTATCCCATAGCACATTTTGCAGAAAATTGTGATTAGGATCACATCAATGGAAAGAGGTTAGTGTACAAAGAGATTTGTAAAAGCGCAAATCTATCACAGCACATTTTGCATGAAATTGTGATTAGGATCACATCAATGGAAAGAGGTTAGGGTACAAAGAGATTTGTATAAGCGCAAATTTATCCCATAGCACATTTTGCAGAAAATTGTGATTAGGATCACATCAATGGAAAGAGGTTAGTGTACAAAAAGATTTGTAAAAGCGCATATCTATCACATAGCACATTTTGCAGGAAATTGTGATTAGGATCACATCAATGGAAAGAGGTTAGGGTACAAAAAGATTTGTAAAAGCACAAATCTATCCCATAGCACATTTTGCAGAAAATTGTGATTAGGATCACATCAATGGAAAGAGGTTAGGGTACAAAGAGATTTGTAAAAGCGCAAATCTATCCCATAGCACATTTTTCAGAAAATTGTGATTAGGATCACATCAATGGAAAGAGGTTAGGGTACAAAGAGATTTGTAAAAGCGCAAATCTATCCCATAGCACATTTTTCAGAAAATTGTGATTAGGATCACAACAATGGAAAGAGGTTAGGGTACAAAGAGATTTGTATAAGCGCAAATCTATCCCATAGCACATTTTGCAGAAAATTGTGATTATGATCACATAAATGCAAAGAGGTTAGGGTACAAAGAGATTTGTATAAGCGCAAATCTATCCCATAGCACATTTTACAGAAAACTGTGATTAGGATCACATCAATGGAAAGAGGTTAGGGTACAAAGAGATTTGTAAAAGCGCAAATCTATCCCATAGCACATTTTTCAGAAAATTGTGATTAGGATCACATCAATGGAAAGAGGTTAGGGTACAAAGAGATTTGTATAAGCGCAAATCTATCCCATAGCACATTTTGCAGAAAATTGTGATTAGGATCACATCAATGGAAAGAGGTTAGTGTACAAAGAGATTTGTAAAAGCGCAAATCTATCCCATAGCACATTTTTCAGAAAATTGTGATTAGGATCACATCAATGGAAAGAGGTTAGGGTACAAAGAGATTTGTAAAAGCGCAAATTCATCCCATAGCACATTTTTCAGAAAATTGTGATTAGGATCACATCAATGGAAAGAGGTTAGGGTACAAAGAGATTTGTAAAAGCGCAAATCTATCCCATAGCACATTTTTCAGAAAATTGTGATTAGGATCACATCAATGGAAAGAGGTTAGGTTACAAAGAGATTTGTATAAGCGCAAATCTATCCCATAGCACATTTTGCAGAAAATTGTGATTAGGATCACATCAATGGAAAGAGGTTAGGGTACAAAGAGATTTGTAAAAGCGCAAATCTATGCCATAGCACATTTTTCAGAAAATTGTGATTAGGATCACATCAATGGAAAGAGGTTAGGGAACAAAGAGTTTTGTATAAGCGCAAATCTATACCATAGCACATTTTGCAGAAAATTGTGATTAGGATCACATCAATGGAAAGAGGTTAGGGTACAAAGAGATTTGTATAAGCGCAAATCTATCCCATAGCACATTTTGTAGAAAATTGTGATAAGGATCACATAAATGGAAAGAGGTTAGGGTACTAAGAGACTAGTAAAAGCGCAAATCTATCCCATAGCACATTTTGCAGAAAATTGTGATTAGGATCACATAAATGGAAAGAGGTTAGGGTACAAAGAGATTTGTAAAAGCACAAATCTATCCCGTAGCACATTTTGCAGAAAATTGTGATCAGGATCAAATCAATGAAAAGAGGTTAGGGTACAAAGAGATTTGTATAAGCGCAAATCACTCCCATAGCACATTTTGCAGAAAATTGTGATTAGGATCACATAAATGCAAAGAGGTTAGGGTACAAAGAGATTTGTAAAAGCGCAAATCTCTCCCATAGCACATTTTTCAGAAAATTGTGATTAGGATCACATCAATGGAAAGAGGTTAGGGTACAAAGAGATTTGTATAAGCGCAAATCTATCCCATAGCACATTTTTCAGAAAATTGTGATTAGGTACACATCAATGGAAAGAGGTTAGTGTACAAAGAGATTTGTAAAAGCGCAAATCTATCCCATAGCACATTTTTCAGAAAATTGTGATTAGGATCAAATCAATGGAAAGAGGTTAGGGTACAAAGAGATTTGTATAAGCGCAAATCTATCCCATAGCACATTTTGGAAAAAATTGTGATTATGATCACTTAAATGCAAAGAGGTTATGGTACAAAGAGATTTGTATTAGCGCAAATCTATCCCATAGCACATTTTGCAGAAAATTGTGATTAGGATCACATCAATGGAAAGAGGTTAGGGTACAAAGAGATTTGTAAAAGCGCAAATCTATCCCATAGCACATTTTTCAGAAAATTGTGATTAGGATCACATCAATGGAAAGAGGTTAGGGTACATAGAGATTTGTATAAGCGCAAAACTATCCCATAGCACATTTTGCAGAAAATTGTGATTAGGATCATATAAATGAAAAGAGGTTAGGGTACGAAGGAATTTGTAAAAGCGCAAATCACTCCCATAACACATTTTGCAGAAAATTGTGATTATGATCACATAAATGGAAAGAGGTTAGGGTACAAAGGGAATTGTATAAGCGCAAATCTATCCCATAGCACATTTTGCAGAAAATTGTGTTGAGGATCTTATAAATGGAAAGAGGTTAGGGTACAAAGAGATTTGTAAAAGCGCAAATCTATCCCATAGCACATTTTGCAGAAAATTGTGATTAGGATCACATCAATGGAAAGAGGTTAGGGTACAAAGAGATTTGTAAAAGCGCAAATCTATCCCATAGCACATTTTTCAGAAAATTGTGATTAGGATCACATCAATGGAAAGAGGTTAGGGTACAAAGAGATTTGTATAAGCGCAAATCTATTCCTTAGCACATTTGGCAGAAAATTGTGATTAGGATCATATAAATGAAAAGAGGTTAGGGTACGAAGGAATTTGTAAAAGCGCAAATCACTCCCATAACACATTTTGCAGAAAATTGTGATTATGATCACATAAATGGAAAGAGGTTAGGGTACAAAGAGATTTGTATAAGCGCAAATCTATCCCATAGCACATTTTGCAGAAAATTGTGATTAGGATCGCATCAATGGAAAGAGGTTAGGGTACAAAGAGATTTGTAAAAGCACAAATCTATCCCATAGCACATTTTTCAAAAAATTGTGATTAAGATCATATAAATGAAAAGAGGTTAGGGTACGAAGGAATTTGCAAAAGCGCAAATCACTCCCATAGCACATTTTGCAGAAAAGTGTGATCAGGATCACATCAATGGAAAGAGGTTAGGGTACAAAGAGATTTGTAAAAGCGCAAATCTATCCCATAGCACATTTTTCAGAAAATTGTGATTAGGATCACATCAATGGAAAGAGGTTAGGGTACAAAGAGATTTGTAAAAGCGCAAATCTATCCCATAGCACATTTTGCAGAAAAGTGTGATCAGGATCAAATCAATGAAAAGAGGTTAGGGTACAAAGAGATTTGTAAAAGCGCAAATCTATCCCATAGCACATTTTGCAGAAAATTGTGATTAGGATCACATCAATGGAAAGAGGTTAGGGTACAAAGAGATTTGTAAAAGCGCAAATCTATCTCATAGCACATTTTTCAGAAAATTGTGATTAGGATCACATCAATGGAAAGAGGTTAGGGTACAAAGAGATTTGTATAAGCGCAAATCTATCCCATAGCACATTTTGGAAAAAATTGTGATTATGATCACTTAAATGCAAAGAGGTTATGGTACAAAGAGATTTGTATAAGCGCAAATCACTCCCATAGCACATTTTGCAGAAAATTGTGATTAGGATCACATCAATGGAAAGAGGTTAGGATACAAAGAGATTTGTAAAAGCGCAAATCTATCCCATAGCACATTTTTCAGAAAATTGTGATTAGGATCAAATCAATGGAAAGAGGTTAGGGTACATAGAGATTTGTATAAGCGCAAATCTATCCCATAGCACATTTTGCAGAAAATTGTGATTTGGATCATATAAATGAAAAGAGGTTAGGGTACGAAGGAATTTGTAAAAGCGCAAATCACTCCCATAACACATTTTGCAGAAAATTGTGATTATGATCACATAAATGGAAAGAGGTTAGGGTACAAAGAGATTTGTATAAGCGCAAATCTATCCCATAGCACATTTTGCAGAAAATTGTGATGAGGATCTTATAAATGGAAAGAGGTTAGGGTACAAAGAGATTTGTAAAAGCGCAAATCTATCCCATAGCACATTTTTCAGAAAATTGAGATTAGGATCACATCAATGGAAGAGGTTAGGGTACAAAGAGATTTGTAAAAGCGCAAATCTATCCCATAGCACATTTTTCAGAAAATTGTGATTAAGATCACATCAATGGAAAGAGGTTAGGGTACAAAGAGATTTGTAAAAGCGCAAATCTATCCCATAGCACATTTTTCAGAAAATTGTGATTAGGATCACATCAATGGAAAGAGGTTAGGGTACAAAGAGATTTGTAAAAGCGCAAATCTATCCCATAGCACATTTTGCAGAAAATTGTGATCAGGATCAAATCAATGAAAAGAGGTTAGTGTACAAAGAGATTTGTATAAGCGCAAATCACTCCCATAGCACATTTTGCAGAAAATTGTGATTAGGATCACATCAATGGAAAGAGGTTAGGGTACAAAGAGGTTTGTAAAAGCCAAATCTATCCCATAGCACATTTTGCACAAAATTGTGATTAGGATCACATCAATGGAAACAGGTTAGGGTACAAAGAGATTTGTAAAAGCGCAAATCTATCCCATAGCACATTTTTCAGAAAATTGTGATTAGGATCACATCAATGGAAAGATGTTAGGGTACAAAGAGATTTGTAAAAGCGCAAATCTATCCCATAGCACATTTTTCAGAAAATTGTGATTAGGATCACATCAATGGAAAGAGGTTAGGGTACAAAGAGATTTGTAAAAGCGCAAATCTATCCCACAGCACATTTTTCAGAAAATTGTAATTAGGATCACATCAATGGAAAGAGGTTAGTGTACAAAGAGATTTGTATAAGCGCAAATCTATCCCATAGAAAATTTTGCAGAAAATTGTGATTAGGATCACATCAATGGAAAGAGGTTAGGGTACAAAGAGATTTGTAAAAGCGCAAATCTATCCCATAGCACATTTTTCAGAAAATTGTTATTAGGATCACATCAATGGAAAGAGGTTAGGGTACAAAGAGATTTGTAAAAGCGCAAATCTATCCCATAGCACATTTTTCAAAAAATTGTGTTTAGGATCATATAAATGAAAAGAGGTTAGGGTACGAAGGAATTTGTAAAAGCGCAAATCACTCCCATAGCACATTTTGAAGAAAAGTGTGATCAGGATCACATCAATGGAAAGAGGTTAGGATACAAAGAGATTTGTAAAAGCGCAAATTCATCCCATAGCACATTTTTCAGAAAATTGTGATTAGGATCACATCAATGGAAAGAGGTTAGGGTACAAAGAGATTTGTAAAAGCGCAAATCTATCCCATAGCACATTTTTCAGAAAATTGTGATTAGGATCACATCAATGGAAAGAGGTTAGGGTACAAAGAGATTTGTATAAGCGCAAATCTATCCCATAGCACATTTTGCAGAAAATTGTTATTAGGATCACATCAATGGAAAGAGGTTAGTGTACAAAGAGATTTGTAAAAGCGCAAATCTATCCCATAGCACATTTTGCAGAAAATTGTGATTAGGATCACATCAATGGAAAGAGGTTAGGGTACAAAGAGATTTGTAAAAGCTCAAATCTATCCCATAGCACATTTTGCAGAAAATTGTGATTAGGATTACATCAATGGAAAGAGGTTAGGGTACAAAGATATTTGTAAAAGCCAAATCTATCCCATAGCACATTTTGCAGAAAATTGTGATTAGGATCACATCAATGGAAAGAGGTTAGGGTACAAAGAGATTTGTAAAAGCGCAAATCTATCCCATAGCACATTTTTCAGAAAATTGTGATTAGGATCACATCAATGGAAAGAGGTTAGGGTACAAAGAGATTTGTAAAAGCTCAAATCTATCCCATAGCACATTTTGCAGAAAATTGTGATTAGGATCACATCAATGGAAAGAGGTTAGGGTACAAAGAGATTTGTAAAAGCCAAATCTATCCCATAGCACATTTTGCAGAAAATTGTGATTAGGATCACATCAATGGAAAGAGGTTAGGGTACAAAGAGATTTGTATAAGCGCAAATCTATCCCATAGCACATTTTGCAGAAAATTGTGATTAGGATCAAATCAATGGAAAGAGTTTAAGGTACAAAGAGATTTGTAAAAGCGCAAATCTATCCCATAGCACATTTTGCAGAAAATTGTGATTAGGATCACATCAATGGAAAGAGGTTAGGGTACAAAGAGATTTGTAAAAGCGCAAATCTATCCCATAGCACATTTTTCAGAAAATCGTGATTAGGATCACATCAATGGAAAGTGGTTAGTGTACATAGAGATTTGTAAAAGCGCAAATCTATCCCATAGCACATTTTGCAGAAAATTGTGATGAGGATCTTATAAATGGAATGAGGTTAGGGTACAAAGAGATTTGTAAAAGCGCAAATCTATCCCATAGCACATTTTTCAGAAAAATGCGATTAGGGTCAAACCAATGGAAAGAGGTTAGGGTACAAAGAGATTTGTAAAAGCGCAAATCTATCCCATAGCACATTTTTCAGAAAATTGTGATTAGGATCACATCAATGGAAAGAGGTTAGGGTACAAAGAGATTTGTATAAGCGCAAATCTATCCCCTAGCACATTTTGCAGAAAATTGTGATTAGGATCACATCAATGGAAAGAGGTTAGTGTACAAAGAGACTTGTAAAAGCGCAAATCTATCCCATAGCACATTTTTCAGAAAATTGTGATTAGGATCACATCAATGGAAAGAGGTTAGGGTACAAAGAGATTTGTAAAAGCGCAAATTCATCCCATAGCACATTTTTCAGAAAATTGTGATTAGGATCACATCAATGGAAAGAGGTTAGGGTACAAAGAGATTTGTAAAAGCGCAAATCTATCCCATAGCACATTTTTCAGAAAATTGTGATTAGGATCACATCAATGGAAAGAGGTTAGGGTACAAAGAGATTTGTATAAGCGCAAATCTATTACATAGCACATTTTGCAGAAAATTGTGATTAGGATCACATCAATGGAAAGAGGTTAGGGTACAAAGAGATTTGTATAACCGCAAATCTATCCCATAGCACATTTTGCAGAAAATTGTGATTAGGATCACATCAATGGAAAGAGGTTAGTGTACAAAGAGATTTGTAAAAGCGCAAATCTATCACAGCACATTTTGCATGAAATTATGATTAGGATCACATCAATGGAAAGAGGTTAGGGTACAAAGAGATTTGTATAAGCGCAAATTTATCCCATAGCACATTTTGCAGAAAATTGTGATTAGGATCACATCAATGGAAAGAGGTTAGTGTACAAAAAGATTTGTAAAAGCGCATATCTATCACATAGCACATTTTGCAGGAAATTGTGATTAGGATCACATCAATGGAAAGAGGTTAGGGTACAAAAAGATTTGTAAAGGCACAAATCTATCCCATAGCACATTTTGCAGAAAATTGTGATTAGGATCACATCAATGGAAAGAGGTTAGGGTACAAAGAGATTTGTAAAAGCGCAAATCTATCCCATAGCACATTTTTCAGAAAATTGTGATTAGGATCACATCAATGGAAAGAGGTTAGGGTACAAAGAGATTTGTAAAAGCGCAAATCTATCCCATAGCACATTTTTCAGAAAATTGTGATTAGGATCACATCAATGGAAAGAGGTTAGTGTACAAAGAGATTTGTAAAAGCGCAAATCTATCCCATAGCACATTTTTCAGAAAATTGTGATTAGGATCACATCAATGGAAAGAGGTTAGGGTACAAAGAGATTTGTAAAAGCGCAAATTCATCCCATAGCACATTTTTCAGAAAATTGTGATTAGGATCACATCAATGGAAAGAGGTTAGGGTACAAAGAGATTTGTAAAAGCGCAAATCTATCCCATAGCACATTTTTCAGAAAATTGTGATTAGGATCACATCAATGGAAAGAGGTTAGGGTACAAAGAGATTTGTATAAGCGCAAATCTATCCCATAGCACATTTTGCAGAAAATTGTGATTAGGATCACATCAATGGAAAGAGGTTAGGGTACAAAGAGATTTGTAAAAGCGCAAATCTATCCCATAGCACATTTATAAGAAAATTGTGATTAGGATCACAACAATGGAAAGAGGTTAGGGTACAAAGAGATTTGTATAAGCGCAAATCTATCCCATAGCACATTTTGGAGAAAATTGTGATTATGATCACTTAAATGCAAAGAGGTTATGGTACAAAGAGATTTGTATAAGCGCAAATCTATCCCATAGCACATTTTGCAGAAAATTGTGATTAGGATCATATAAATGAAAAGAGGTTAGGGTACGAAGGAATTTGTAAAAGCGCAAATCACTCCCATAACACATTTTGCAGAAAATTGTGATTATGATCACATAAATGGAAAGAGGTTAGGGTACAAAGAGATTTGTATAAGCGCAAATCTATCCCATAGCACATTTTGCAGAAAATTGTGATGAGGATCTTATAAATGGAATGAGGTTAGGGTACAAAGAGATTTGTAAAAGCGCAAATCTATCCCATAGCACATTTTTCAGAAAAATGCGATTAGGGTCAAATCAATGGAAAGAGGTTAGGGTACAAAGAGATTTGTAAAAGCGCAAATCTATCCCATAGCACATTTTTCAGAAAATTGTGATTAGGATCACATCAATGGAAAGAGGTTAGGGTACAAAGAGATTTGTATAAGCGCAAATCTATCCCATAGCACATTTTGCAGAAAATTGTGATTAGGATCACATCAATGGAAAGAGGTTAGTGTACAAAGAGACTTGTAAAAGCGCAAATCTATCCCATAGCACATTTTTCAGAAAATTGTGATTAGGATCACATCAATGGAAACAGGTTAGGGTACAAAGAGATTTGTAAAAGCGCAAATTCATCCCATAGCACATTTTTCAGAAAATTGTGATTAGGATCACATCAATGGAAAGAGGTTAGGGTACAAAGAGATTTGTAAAAGAGCAAATCTATCCCATAGCACATTTTTCAGAAAATTGTGATTAGGATCACATCAATGGAAAGAGGTTAGGGTACAAAGAGATTTGTATAAGCGCAAATCTATTACATAGCACATTTTGCAGAAAATTGTGATTAGGATCACATCAATGGAAAGAGGTTAGGGTACAAAGAGATTTGTATAACCGCAAATCTATCCCATAGCACATTTTGCAGAAAATTGTGATTAGGATCACATCAATGGAAAGAGGTTAATGTACAAAGAGATTTGTAAAAGCGCAAATCTATCACAGCACATTTTGCATGAAATTGTGATTAGGATCACATCAATGGAAAGAGGTTAGGGTACAAAGAGATTTGTATAAGCGCAAATTTATCCCATAGCACATTTTGCAGAAAATTGTGATTAGGATCACATCAATGGAAAGAGGTTAGTGTACAAAAAGATTTGTAAAAGCGCATATCTATCACATAGCACATTTTGCAGGAAATTGTGATTAGGATCACATCAATGGAAAGAGGTTAGGGTACAAAAAGATTTGTAAAAGCACAAATCTATCCCATAGCACATTTTGCAGAAAATTGTGATTAGGATCACATCAATGGAAAGAGGTTAGGGTACAAAGAGATTTGTAAAAGCGCAAATCTATCCCATAGCACATTTTTCAGAAAATTGTGATTAGGATCACATCAATGGAAAGAGGTTAGGGTACAAAGAGATTTGTAAAAGCGCAAATCTATCCCATAGCACATTTTTCAGAAAATTGTGATTAGGATCACAACAATGGAAAGAGGTTAGGGTACAAAGAGATTTGTATAAGCGCAAATCTATCCCATAGCACATTTTGCAGAAAATTGTGATTATGATCACATAAATGCAAAGAGGTTAGGGTACAAAGAGATTTGTATAAGCGCAAATCTATCCCATAGCACATTTTACAGAAAACTGTGATTAGGATCACATCAATGGAAAGAGGTTAGGGTACAAAGAGATTTGTAAAAGCGCAAATCTATCCCATAGCACATTTTTCAGAAAATTGTGATTAGGATCACATCAATGGAAAGAGGTTAGGGTACAAAGAGATTTGTATAAGCGCAAATCTATCCCATAGCACATTTTGCAGAAAATTGTGATTAGGATCACATCAATGGAAAGAGGTTAGTGTACAAAGAGATTTGTAAAAGCGCAAATCTATCCCATAGCACATTTTTCAGAAAATTGTGATTAGGATCACATCAATGGAAAGAGGTTAGGGTACAAAGAGATTTGTAAAAGCGCAAATTCATCCCATAGCACATTTTTCAGAAAATTGTGATTAGGATCACATCAATGGAAAGAGGTTAGGGTACAAAGAGATTTGTAAAAGCGCAAATCTATCCCATAGCACATTTTTCAGAAAATTGTGATTAGGATCACATCAATGGAAAGAGGTTAGGGTACAAAGAGATTTGTATAAGCGCAAATCTATCCCATAGCACATTTTGCAGAAAATTGTGATTAGGATCACATCAATGGAAAGAGGTTAGGGTACAAAGAGATTTGTAAAAGCGCAAATCTATGCCATAGCACATTTTTCAGAAAATTGTGATTAGGATCACATCAATGGAAAGAGGTTAGGGTACAAAGAGTTTTGTATAAGCGCAAATCTATCCCATAGCACATTTTGCAGAAAATTGTGATTAGGATCACATCAATGGAAAGAGGTTAGGGTACAAAGAGATTTGTAAAAGCGCAAATTCATCCCATAGCACATTTTTCAGAAAATTGTGATTAGGATCACATCAATGGAAAGAGGTTAGGGTACAAAGAGATTTGTAAAAGCGCAAATCTATCCCATAGCACATTTTTCAGAAAATTGTGATTAGGATCACATCAATGGAAAGAGGTTAGGTTACAAAGAGATTTGTATAAGCGCAAATCTATCCCATAGCACATTTTGCAGAAAATTGTGATTAGGATCACATCAATGGGAAGAGGTTAGTGTACAAAGAGATTTGTAAAAGCGCAAATCTATCCCATAGCACGTTTTGCAGAAAATTGTGATTAGGATCACATCAATGAAAAGAGGTTAGGGTACAAAGAGATTTGTATAAGCGCAAATCTATCCCATAGCACATTTTGCAGAAAATTGTGATTAGGATCACATCAATGGAAAGAGGTTAGTGTACAAAGAGATTTGTAAAAGCGCAAATCTATCACATAGCACATTTTGCAGGAAATTGTGATTAGGATCACATCAATGGAAAGAGGTTAGGGTACAAAGAGATTTGTAAAAGCGCAAATCTATCCCATAGCACATTTTTCAGAAAATTGTGATTAGGATCACATCAATGGAAAGAGGTTAGGGTACAAAGAGATTTGTATAAGCGCAAATCTATCCCATAGCACATTTTGCAGAAAATTGTGATTAGGATCACATCAACGGAAAGAGGTTAGTGTACAAAGAGATTTGTAAAAGCGCAAATCTATCACATAGCACATTTTGCAGGAAATTGTGATTAGGATCACATCAATGGAAAGAGGTTAGGGTACAAAAAGATTTGTAAAAGCGCAAATCTATCCCATAGCACATTTTTCAGAAAATTGTGATTAGGATCACATCAATGGAAAGAGGTTAGGTTACAAAGAGATTTGTATAAGCGCAAATCTATCCCATAGCACATTTTGCAGAAAATTGTGATTAGGATCACATCAATGGAAAGAGGTTAGGGTACAAAGAGATTTGTAAAAGCGCAAATCTATCCCATAGCACATTTTTCAGAAAATTGTGATTAGGATCACATCAATGGAAAGAGGTTAGGGTACAAAGAGATTTGTAAAAGCGCAAATCTATCCCATAGCACATTTTTCAGAAAATTGTGATTAGGATCACAACAATGGAAAGAGGTTAGGGTACAAAGAGATTTGTATAAGCGCAAATCTATCCCATAGCACATTTTGCAGAAAATTGTGATTATGATCACATAAATGCAAAGAGGTTAGGGTACAAAGAGATTTGTATAAGCGCAAATCTATCCCATAGCACATTTTACAGAAAACTGTGATTAGGATCACATCAATGGAAAGAGGTTAGGGTACAAAGAGATTTGTAAAAGCGCAAATCTATCCCATAGCACATTTTTCAGAAAATTGTGATTAGGATCACATCAATGGAAAGAGGTTAGGGTACAAAGAGATTTGTATAAGCGCAAATCTATCCCATAGCACATTTTGCAGAAAATTGTGATTAGGATCACATCAATGGAAAGAGGTTAGTGTACAAAGAGATTTGTAAAAGCGCAAATCTATCCCATAGCACATTTTTCAGAAAATTGTGATTAGGATCACATCAATGGAAAGAGGTTAGGGTACAAAGAGATTTGTAAAAGCGCAAATTCATCCCATAGCACATTTTTCAGAAAATTGTGATTAGGATCACATCAATGGAAAGAGGTTAGGGTACAAAGAGATTTGTAAAAGCGCAAATCTATCCCATAGCACATTTTTCAGAAAATTGTGATTAGGATCACATCAATGGAAAGAGGTTAGGGTACAAAGAGATTTGTATAAGCGCAAATCTATCCCATAGCACATTTTGCAGAAAATTGTGATTAGGATCACATCAATGGAAAGAGGTTAGGGTACAAAGAGATTTGTAAAAGCGCAAATCTATGCCATAGCACATTTTTCAGAAAATTGTGATTAGGATCACATCAATGGAAAGAGGTTAGGGTACAAAGAGTTTTGTATAAGCGCAAATCTATCCCATAGCACATTTTGCAGAAAATTGTGATTAGGATCACATCAATGGAAAGAGGTTAGGGTACAAAGAGATTTGTAAAAGCGCAAATTCATCCCATAGCACATTTTTCAGAAAATTGTGATTAGGATCACATCAATGGAAAGAGGTTAGGGTACAAAGAGATTTGTAAAAGCGCAAATCTATCCCATAGCACATTTTTCAGAAAATTGTGATTAGGATCACATCAATGGAAAGAGGTTAGGTTACAAAGAGATTTGTATAAGCGCAAATCTATCCCATAGCACATTTTGCAGAAAATTGTGATTAGGATCACATCAATGGGAAGAGGTTAGTGTACAAAGAGATTTGTAAAAGCGCAAATCTATCCCATAGCACGTTTTGCAGAAAATTGTGATTAGGATCACATCAATGGAAAGAGGTTAGGGTACAAAGAGATTTGTATAAGCGCAAATCTATCCCATAGCACATTTTGCAGAAAATTGTGATTAGGATCACATCAATGGAAAGAGGTTAGTGTACAAAGAGATTTGTAAAAGCGCAAATCTATCACATAGCACATTTTGCAGGAAATTGTGATTAGGATCACATCAATGGAAAGAGGTTAGGGTACAAAAAGATTTGTAAAAGCGCAAATCTATCCCATAGCACATTTTTCAGAAAATTGTGATTAGGATCACATCAATGGAAAGAGGTTAGTGTACAAAGAGATTTGTATAAGCGCAAATCTATCCCATAGCACATTTTGCAGAAAATTGTGATTAGGATCACATCAATGGAAAGAGGTTAGTGTACAAAGAGATTTGTAAAAGCGCAAATCTATCACATAGCACATTTTGCAGGAAATTGTGATTAGGATCACATCAATGGAAAGAGGTTAGGGTACAAAAAGATTTGTAAAAGCGCAAATCTATCCCATAGCACATTTTTCAGAAAATTGTGATTAGGATCACATCAATGGAAAGAGGTTAGGTTACAAAGAGATTTGTATAAGCGCAAATCTATCCCATAGCACATTTTGCAGAAAATTGTGATTAGGATCACATCAATGGGAAGAGGTTAGTGTACAAAGAGATTTGTAAAAGCGCAAATCTATCCCATAGCACGTTTTGCAGAAAATTGTGATTAGGATCACATCAATGGAAAGAGGTTAGGGTACAAAGAGATTTGTATAAGCGCAAATCTATCCCATAGCACATTTTGCAGAAAATTGTGATTAGGATCACATCAATGGAAAGAGGTTAGTGTACAAAGAGATTTGTAAAAGCGCAAATCTATCACATAGCACATTTTGCAGGAAATTGTGATTAGGATCACATCAATGGAAAGAGGTTAGGGTACAAAAAGATTTGTAAAAGCGCAAATCTATCCCATAGCACATTTTTCAGAAAATTGTGATTAGGATCACATCAATGGAAAGAGGTTAGTGTACAAAGAGATTTGTAAAAGCGCAAATCTATCCCATAGCACATTTTTCAGAAAATTGTGATTAGGATCACATCAATGGAAAGAGGTTAGGGTACAAAGAGATTTGTAAAAGCGCAAATCTATCCCATAGCACATTTTTCAGAAAATTGTGATTAGGATCACATCAATGGAAAGAGGTTAGGTTATAAAGAGATTTGTAAAAGCGCAAATCTATCCCATAGCACATTTTTCAGAAAATTGTGATTAGTATCACATCAATGGAAAGAGGTTAGGGTGCAAAGAGATTTGTAAAAGCGCATATCTATCCCATATCACATTTTTCAGAAAATTCTGATTAGGATCACATCAATGGAAAGAGGTTAGGGTACAAAATGATTTGTAAAAGCGCAAATCTATCCCATAGCACATTTTTCAGAAAATTGTGATTAGGATCACATCAATGGAAAGAGGTTAGGGTACAAAGAGATTTGTATAAGCGCAAATCTATCCCATAGCACATTTTGCAGAAAATTGTGATTAGGATCACATCAATGGAAAGAGGTTAGTGTACAAAGAGATTTGTAAAAGCGCAAATCTATCCCATAGCACATTTTTCAGAAAATTGTGATTAGGATCACATCAATGGAAAGAGGTTAGTGTACAAAGAGATTTGTATAAGTGCAAATCTATCCCATAGCACATTTTGCAGAAAATTGTGATTAGGATCACATCAATGGAAAGAGGTTAGGGTACAAAGAGATTTGTAAAAGCGCAAATCTATCCCATAGCACATTTTTTAGAAAATTGTGATTAGGATCACATCAATGGAAAGAGGTTAGGGTACAAAGAGGTTTGTAACAGCTCAAATCTATCCCATAGCACATTTTGCAGAAAATTGTGATTAGGATCACATCAATGGAAAGAGGTTAGGGTACAAAGAGATTTGTAAAAGCGCAAATCTATCCCATAGCACATTTTTCAGAAAATTGTGATTAGGATCACAACAATGGAAAGAGGTTAGGGTACAAAGAGATTTGTATAAGCGCAAATCTATCCCATAGCACATTTTGCAGAAAATTGTGATTATGATCACATAAATGCAAAGAGGTTAGGGTACAAAGAGATTTGTATAAGCGCAAATCTATCCCATAGCACATTTTACAGAAAACTGTGATTAGGATCACATAAATGCAAAGAGGTTAGGGTACAAAGAGATTTGTAAAAGCGCAAATCTATCCCATAGCACATTTTTCAGAAAATTGTGATTAGGATCACATCAATGGAAAGAGGTTAGGGTACAAAGAGATTTGTATAAGCGCAAATCTATCCCATAGCACATTTTGCAGAAAATTGTGATTAGGATCACATCAATGGAAAGAGGTTAGTGTACAAAGAGATTTGTAAAAGCGCAAATCTATCCCATAGCACATTTTTCAGAAAATTGTGATTAGGATCACATCAATGGAAAGAGGTTAGGGTACAAAGAGATTTGTAAAAGCGCAAATTCATCCCATAGCACATTTTGCAGAAAATTGTGATTAGGATCACATCAATGGAAAGAGGTTAGTGTACAAAGAGATTTGTAAAAGCGCAAATCTATCCCATAGCACATTTTTCAGAAAATTGTGATTAGGATCACATCAATGGAAAGAGGTTAGTGTACAAAGAGATTTGTAAAAGCGCAAATCTATCCCATAGCACATTTTTCAGAAAATTGTGATTAGGATCACATCAATGGAAAGAGGTTAGGGTACAAAGAGATTTGTATAAGCGCAAATCTATCCCATAGCACATTTTGCAGAAAATTGTGATTAGGATCACATCAATGGAAAGAGGTTAGGGTACAAAGAGATTTGTAAAAGCGCAAATCTATGCCATAGCACATTTTTCAAAAAATTGTGATTAGGATCACATCAATGGAAAGAGGTTAGGGTACAAAGAGTTTTGTATAAGCGCAAATCTATCCCATAGCACATTTTGCAGAAAATTGTGATTAGGATCACATCAATGGAAAGAGGTTAGGGTACAAAGAGATTTGTAAAAGCGCAAATTCATCCCATAGCACATTTATCAGAAAATTGTGATTAGGATCACATCAATGGAAAGAGGTTAGGGTACAAAGAGATTTGTAAAAGCGCAAATCTATCCCATAGCACATTTTTCAGAAAATTGTGATTAGGATCACATCAATGGAAAGAGGTTAGGTTACAAAGAGATTTGTATAAGCGCAAATCTATCCCATAGCACATTTTGCAGAAAATTGTGATTAGGATCACATCAATGGGAAGAGGTTAGTGTACAAAGAGATTTGTAAAAGCGCAAATCTATCCCATAGCACGTTTTGCAGAAAATTGTGATTAGGATCACATCAATGGAAAGAGGTTAGGGTACAAAGAGATTTGTATAAGCGCAAATCTATCCCATAGCACATTTTGCAGAAAATTGTGATTAGGATCACATCAATGGAAAGAGGTTAGTGTACAAAGAGATTTGTAAAAGCGCAAATCTATCACATAGCACATTTTGCAGGAAATTGTGATTAGGATCACATCAATGGAAAGAGGTTAGGGTACAAAAAGATTTGTAAAAGCACAAATCTATCCCATAGCACATTTTACAGCAAATTGTGATTAGGATCACATCAATGGAAAGAGGTTAGGGTACAAAGAGATTTGTAAAAGCGCAAATCTATCCCATAGCACATTTTTCAGAAAATTGTGATTAGGATCACATCAATGGAAAGAGGTTAGGGTACAAAGAGATTTGTAAAAGCGCAAATCTATCCCATAGCACATTTTTCAGAAAATTGTGATTAGGATCACAACAATGGAAAGAGGTTAGGGTACAAAGAGATTTGTATAAGCGCAAATCTATCCCATAGCACATTTTGCAGAAAATTGTGATTATGATCACATAAATGCAAAGAGGTTAGGGTACAAAGAGATTTGTATAAGCGCAAATCTATCCCATAGCACATTTTTCAGAAAATTGTGATTAGGATCACATCAATGGAAAGAGGTTAGGGTACAAAGAGATTTGTAAAAGCGCAAATCTATCCCATAGCACATTTTTCAGAAAATTGTGATTAGGATCACATCAATGGAAAGAGGTTAGGTTATAAAGAGATTTGTAAAAGCGCAAATCTATCCCATAGCACATTTTTCAGAAAATTGTGATTAGGATCACATCAATGGAAAGAGGTTAGGGTGCAAAGAGATTTGTAAAAGCGCATATCTATCCCATATCACATTTTTCAGAAAATTCTGATTAGGATCACATCAATGGAAAGAGGTTAGGGTACAAAGAGATTTGTAAAAGCGCAAATCTATCCCATAGCACATTTTTCAGAAAATTGTGATTAGGTTCACATCAATGGAAAGAGGTTAGGGTACAAAGAGATTTGTATAAGCGCAAATCTATCCCATAGCACATTTTGCAGAAAATTGTGATTAGGATCACATCAATGGAAAGAGGTTAGTGTACAAAGAGATTTGTAAAAGCGCAAATCTATCCCATAGCACATTTTTCAGAAAATTGTGATTAGGATCACATCAATGGAAAGAGGTTAGGGTACAAAGAGATTTGTATAAGTGCAAATCTATCCCATAGCACATTTTGCAGAAAATTGTGATTAGGATCACATCAATGGAAAGAGGTTAGGGTACAAAGAGATTTGTAAAAGCGCAAATCTATCCCATAGCACATTTTTCAGAAAATTGTGATTAGGATCACATCAATGGAAAGAGGTTAGGGTACAAAGAGGTTTGTAAAAGCTCAAATCTATCCCATAGCACATTTTGCAGAAAATTGTGATTCAGATCACATCAATGGAAAGAGGTTAGGGTACAAAGAGATTTGTAAAAGCCAAATCTAACCCATAGCAAATTTTGCAGAAAATTGTGATTAGGATCACATCAATGGAAAGAGGTTAGGGTACAAAGAGATTTGTATAAGCGCAAATCTATCCCATAGCACATTTTGCAGAAAATTGTGATTAGGATCACATCAATGGAAAGAGGTTAAGGTACAAAGAGATTTGTAAAAGCGCAAATCTATCCCATAGCACATTTTTCAGGAAATTGTGATTAGGATCACATCAATGGAAAGAGGTTAGGGTACAAACAGATTTGTATAAGCGCAAATCTATCCCATAGCACAGTTTTCAGAAAATTGTGATTAGGATCGCATCAATGGAAAGAGGTTAGGGTACAAAGAGAGTTGTAAAAGCGCAAATCTATCCCATAGCACATTTTGCAGAAAATTGTGATTAGGATCGCATCAATGGAAAGAGGTTAGGGTACAAAGAGTTTTGTATAAGCGCAAATCACTCCCATAGCACATTTTGCAGAAAGTTGTGATTAGGATCACATAAATGCAAAGACGTTAGGGTACAAAGAGATTTGTAAAAGCGCAAATCTATCCCATAGCACATTTTGCAGAAAATTGTGATTAGGATCACATAAATGCAAAGAGGTTAGGGTACAAAGAGATTTGTAAAAGCGCTAATCTATCCCATAGCACATTTTGTAGAAAATTGTGATAAGGATCACATAAATGGAAAGAGGTTAGGGTACTAAGAGACTTGTAAAAGCGCAAATCTATCCCATAGCACATTTTGCAGAAAATTGTGATTAGGATCACATAAATGGAAAGAGGTTAGGGTACAAAGAGATTTGTAAAAGCACAAATCTATCCCATAGCACATTTTGCAGAAAATTGTGATCAGGATCAAATCAATGAAAAGAGGTTAGGGTACAAAGAGATTTGTATAAGCGCAAATTACTCCCATAGCACATTTTGCAGAAAATTGTGATTAGGATCACATAAATGCAAAGAGGTTAGGGTACAAAGAGATTTGTAAAAGCGCAAATCTATCCCATAGCACATTTTTCAGAAAATTGTGATTAGGATCACATCAATGGAAAGAGGTTAGGGTACAAAGAGATTTGTATAAGCGCAAATCTATCCCATAGCACATTTTGGAAAAAATTGTGATTATGATCACTTAAATGCAAAGAGGTTATGGTACAAAGAGATTTGTATAAGCGCAAATCTATCCCATAGCACATTTTGCAGAAAATTGTGATTAGGATCACATCAATGGAAAGAGGTTAGGGTACAAAGAGATTTGTAAAAGCGCAAATCTATCCCATAGCACATTTTTCAGAAAATTGTGATTAGGATCATATAAATGAAAAGAGGTTAGGGTACGAAGGAATTTGTAAAAGCGCAAATCACTCCCATAACACATTTTGCAGAAAATTGTGATTATGATCACATAAATGGAAAGAGGTTAGGGTACAAAGAGATTTGTATAAGCGCAAATCTATTCCATAGCACATTTTGCAGAAAATTGTGATGAGGATCTTATAAATGGAAAGAGGTTAGGGTACAAAGAGATTTGTAAAAGCGCAAATCTATTCCATAGCACATTTTTCAGAAAATTGTGATTAGGATCACATCAATGGAAAGAGGTTAGGGTACAAAGAGATTTGTAAAAGCGCAAATCTATCCCATAGCACATTTTTCAGAAAATTGTGATTAGGATCACATCAATGGAAAGAGGTTAGGGTACAAAGAGATTTGTATAAGCGCAAATCTATCCCATAGCACATTTTGCAGAAAATTGTGATTAGGATCACATCAATGGAAAGAGGTTAGGGTACAAAGAGATTTGTAAAAGCGCAAATCTATCCCATAGCACATTTTTCAGAAAATTGTGATTAGGATCACATCAATGGAAAGAGGTTAGGGTACAAAGAGATTTGTATAAGCGCAAATCTATCCCATAGCACATTTTGCAGAAAATTGTGATTAGGATCGCATCAATGGAAAGAGGTTAGGGTACAAAGAGATTTGTAAAAGCACAAATCTATCCCATAGCACATTTTTCAAAAAATTGTGATTAAGATCATATAAATGAAAAGAGGTTAGGGTACGAAGGAATTTGTAAAAGCGCAAATCACTCCCATAGCACATTTTGCAGAAAAGTGTGATCAGGATCACATCAATGGAAAGAGGTTAGGGTACAAAGAGATTTGTAAAAGCGCAAATCTATCCCATAGCACATTTTTCAGAAAATTGTGATTAGGATCACATCAATGAAAAGAGGTTAGGGTACAAAGAGATTTGTAAAAGCGCAAATCTATCCCATAGCACATTTTGCAGAAAATTGTGATTAGGATCACATCAATGGAAAGAGGTTAGGGTACAAAGAGATTTGTATAAGCGCAAATCTATCCCATAGCACATTTTGGAGAAAATTGTGATTATGATCACTTAAATGCAAAGAGGTTATGGTACAAAGAGATTTGTATAAGCGCAAATCTATCCCATAGCACATTTTGCAGAAAATTGTGATTAGGATCACATCAATGGAAAGAGGTTAGGGTACAAAGAGATTTGTAAAAGCGCAAATCTATCCCATAGCACATTTTTCAGAAAATTGTGATTAGGATCAAATCAATGGAAAGAGGTTAGGGTACATAGAGATTTGTATAAGCGCAAATCTATCCCATAGCACATTTTGCAGAAAATTGTGATTAGGATCATATAAATGAAAAGAGGTTAGGGTACGAAGGAATTTGTAAAAGCGCAAATCACTCCCATGACACATTTTGCAGAAAATTGTGATTATGATCACATAAATGGAAAGAGGTTAGGGTACAAAGAGATTTGTATAAGCGCAAATCTATCCCATAGCACATTTTGCAGAAAATTGTGATGAGGATCTTATAAATGGAAAGAGGTTAGGGTACAAAGAGATTTGTAAAAGCGCAAATCTATCCCATAGCACATTTTTCAGAAAATTGTGATTAGGATCACATCAATGGAAAGAGGTTAGGGTACAAAGAGATTTGTAAAAGCGCAAATCTATCCCATAGCTCATTTTTCAGAAAATTGAGATTAGGATCACATCAATGGAAAGAGGTTAGGTTATAAAGAGATTTGTAAAAGCGCAAATCTATCCCATAGCACATTTTTCAGAAAATTGTGATTAGGATCACATCAATGGAAAGAGGTTAGGGTGCAAAGAGATTTGTAAAAGCGCATATCTATCCCATAGCACATTTTTCAGAAAATTCTGATTAGGATCACATCAATGGAAAGAGGTTAGGGTACAAAGAGATTTGTAAAAGCGCAAATCTATCCCATAGCACATTTTTCAGAAAATTGTGATTAGGATCACATCAATGGAAAGAGGTTAGGGTACAAAGAGATTTGTATAAGCGCAAATCTATCCCATAGCACATTTTGCAGAAAATTGTGATTAGGATCACATCAATGGAAAGAGGTTAGTGTACAAAGAGATTTGTAAAAGCGCAAATCTATCCCATAGCACATTTTTCAGAAAATTGTGATTAGGATCACATCAATGGAAAGAGGTTAGGGTACAAAGAGATTTGTATAAGTGCAAATCTATCCCATAGCACATTTTGCAGAAAATTGTGATTAGGATCACATCAATGGAAAGAGGTTAGGGTACAAAGAGATTTGTAAAAGCGCAAATCTATCCCATAGCACATTTTTCAGAAAATTGTGATTAGGATCACATCAATGGAAAGAGGTTAGTGTACAAAGAGATTTGTAAAAGCTCAAATCTATCCCATAGCACATTTTGCAGAAAATTGTGATTCAGATCACATCAATGGAAAGAGGTTAGGGTACAAAGAGATTTGTAAAAGCCAAATCTAACCCATAGCACATTTTGCAGAAAATTGTGATTAGGATCACATCAATGGAAAGAGGTTAGGGTACAAAGAGATTTGTATAAGCGCAAATCTATCCCATAGCACATTTTGCAGAAAATTGTGATTAGGATCACATCAATGGAAAGAGGTTAAGGTACAAAGAGATTTGTAAAAGCGCAAATCTATCCCATAGCACATTTTTCAGGAAATTGTGATTAGGATCACATCAATGGAAAGAGGTTAGGGTACAAAGAGATTTGTAAAAGCGCAAATTCATCCCATAGCACATTTTTCAGAAAATTGTGATTAGGATCACATCAATGGAAAGAGGTTAGGGTACAAAGAGATTTGTAAAAGCGCAAATCTATCCCATAGCACATTTTTCAGAAAATTGTGATTAGGATCACATCAATGGAAAGAGGTTAGGGTACAAAGAGATTTGTATAAGCGCAAATCTATTACATAGCACATTTTGCAGAAAATTGTGATTAGGATCACATCAATGGAAAGAGGTTAGGGTACAAAGAGATTTGTATAACCGAAAATCTATCCCATAGCACATTTTGCAGAAAATTGTGATTAGGATCACATCAATGGAAAGAGGTTAGTGTACAAAGAGATTTGTAAAAGCACAAATCTATCACAGCACATTTTGCATGAAATTGTGATTAGGATCACATCAATGGAAAGAGGTTAGGGTACAAAGAGATTTGTATAAGCGCAAATTTATCCCATAGCACATTTTGCAGAAAATTGTGATTAGGATCACGTCAATGGAAAGAGGTTAGTGTACAAAAAGATTTGTAAAAGCGCATATCTATCACATAGCACATTTTGCAGGAAATTGTGATTAGGATCACATCAATGGAAAGAGGTTAGGGTACAAAAAGATTTGTAAAAGCACAAATCTATCCCATAGCACATTTTGCAGAAAATTGTGATTAGGATCACATCAATGGAAAGAGGTTAGGGTACAAAGAGATTTGTAAAAGCGCAAATCTATCCCATAGCACATTTTTCAGAAAATTGTGATTAGGATCACAACAATGGAAAGAGGTTAGGGTACAAAGAGATTTGTATAAGCGCAAATCTATCCCATAGCACATTTTGCAGAAAATTGTGATTATGATCACATAAATGCAAAGAGGTTAGGGTACAAAGAGATTTGTATAAGCGCAAATCTATCCCATAACACATTTTACAGAAAACTGTGATTAGGATCACATCAATGGAAAGAGGTTAGGGTACAAAGAGATTTGTAAAAGCGCAAATCTATCCCATAGCACATTTTTCAGAAAATTGTGATTAGGATCATATCAATGGAAAGAGGTTAGGGTACAAAGAGATTTGTATCAGCGCAAATCTATCCCATAGCACATTTTGCAGAAAATTGTGATTAGGATCACATCAATGGAAAGAGGTTAGTGTACAAAGAGATTTGTAAAAGCGCAAATCTATCACAGCACATTTTGCATGAAATTGTGATTAGGATCACATCAATGGAAAGAGGTTAGGGTACAAAGAGATTTGTATAAGCGCAAATTTATCCCATAGCACATTTTGCAGAAAATTGTGATTAGGATCACATCAATGGAAAGAGGTTAGTGTACAAAAAGATTTGTAAAAGCGCATATCTATCACATAGCACATTTTGCAGGAAATTGTGATTAGGATCACATCAATGGAAAGAGGTTAGGGTACAAAAAGATTTGTAAAAGCACAAATCTATCCCATAGCACATTTTGCAGAAAATTGTGATTAGGATCACATCAATGGAAAGAGGTTAGGGTACAAAGAGATTTGTAAAAGCGCAAATCTATCCCATAGCACATTTTTCAGAAAATTGTGATTAGGATCACATCAATGGAAAGAGGTTAGGGTACAAAGAGATTTGTAAAAGCGCAAATCTATCCCATAGCACATTTTTCAGAAAATTGTGATTAGGATCACAACAATGGAAAGAGGTTAGGGTACAAAGAGATTTGTATAAGCGCAAATCTATCCCATAGCACATTTTGCAGAAAATTGTGATTATGATCACATAAATGCAAAGAGGTTAGGGTACAAAGAGATTTGTATAAGCGCAAATCTATCCCATAGCACATTTTACAGAAAACTGTGATTAGGATCACATCAATGGAAAGAGGTTAGGGTACAAAGAGATTTGTAAAAGCGCAAATCTATCCCATAGCACATTTTTCAGAAAATTGTGATTAGGATCATATCAATGGAAAGAGGTTAGGGTACAAAGAGATTTGTATAAGCGCAAATCTACCCCATAGCACATTTTGCAGAAAATTGTGATTAGGATCACATCAATGGAAAGAGGTTAGTGTACAAAGAGATTTGTAAAAGCGCAAGTCTATCCCATAGCACATTTTTCAGAAAATTGTGATTAGGATCACATCAATGGAAAGAGGTTAGGGTACAAAGAGATTTGTAAAAGCGCAAATTCATCCCATAGCACATTTTTCAGAAAATTGTGATTAGGATCACATCAATGGAAAGAGGTTAGGGTACAAAGAGATTTGTAAAAGCGCAAATCTATCCCATAGCACATTTTTCAGAAAATTGTGATTAGGATCACATCAATGGAAAGAGGTTAGAGTACAAAGAGATTTATATAAGCGCAAATCTATCCCATAGCACATTTTGCAGAAAATTGTGATTAGGATCACATCAATGGAAAGAGGTTAGGGTACAAAGAGATTTGTAAAAGCGCAAATCTATGCCATAGCACATTTTTCAGAAAATTGTGATTAGGATCACATCAATGGAAAGAGGTTAGGGTACAAAGAGTTTTGTATAAGCGCAAATCTATCCCATAGCACATTTTGCAGAAAATTGTGATTAGGATCACATCAATGGAAAGAGGTTAGGTTACAAAGAGATTTGTAAAAGCGCAAATTCATCCCATAGCACATTTTTCAGAAAATTGTGATTAGGATCACATCAATGGAAAGAGGTTAGGGTACAAAGAGATTTGTAAAAGCGCAAATCTATCCCATAGCACATTTTTCAGAAAATTGTGATTAGGATCACATCAATGGAAAGAGGTTAGGTTACAAAGAGATTTGTATAAGCGCAAATCTATCCCATAGCACATTTTGCAGAAAATTGTGATTAGGATCACATCAATGGGAAGAGGTTAGTGTACAAAGAGATTTGTAAAAGCGCAAATCTATCCCATAGCACGTTTTGCAGAAAATTGTGATTAGGATCACATCAATGGAAAGAGGATAGGGTACAAAGAGATTTGTATAAGCGCAAATCTATCCCATAGCACATTTTGCAGAAAATTGTGATTAGGATCACATCAATGGAAAGAGGTTAGTGTACAAAGAGATTTGTAAAAGCGCAAATCTATCACATAGCACATTTTGCAGGAAATTGTGATTAGGATCACATCAATGGAAAGAGGTTAGGGTACAAAAAGATTTGTAAAAGCACAAATCTATCCCATAGCACATTTTACAGAAAATTGTGATTAGGATCACATCAATGGAAAGAGGTTAGGGTACAAAGAGATTTGTAAAAGCGCAAATCTATCCCATAGCACATTTTTCAGAAAATTGTGATTAGGATCACATCAATGGAAAGAGGTTAGGGTACAAAGAGATTTGTAAAAGCGCAAATCTATCCCATAGCACATTTTTCAGAAAATTGTGATTAGGATCACAACAATGGAAAGAGGTTAGGGTACAAAGAGATTTGTATAAGTGCAAATCTATCCCATAGCACATTTTGCAGAAAATTGTGATTATGATCACATAAATGCAAAGAGGTTAGGGTACAAAGAGATTTGTAAAAGCGCAAATCTATCCCATAGCACATTTTTCAGAAAATTGTGATTAGGATCACATCAATGGAAAGAGGTTAGGGTACAAAGAGATTTGTAAAAGCGCAAATCTATCCCATAGCACATTTTTCAGAAAATTGTGATTAGGATCACATCAATGGAAAGAGGTTAGGTTATAAAGAGATTTGTAAAAGCGCAAATCTATCCCATAGCACATTTTTCAGAAAATTGTGATTAGGATCACATCAATGGAAAGAGGTTAGGGTGCAAAGAGATTTGTAAAAGCGCATATCTATCCCATATCACATTTTTCAGAAAATTCTGATTAGGATCACATCAATGGAAAGAGGTTAGGGTACAAAGAGATTTGTAAAAGCGCATATCTATCCCATATCACATTTTTCAGAAAATTCTGATTAGGATCACATCAATGGAAAGAGGTTAGTGTACAAAGAGATTTGTAAAAGCGCAAATCTATCACATAGCACATTTTGCAGGAAATTGTGATTAGGATCACATCAATGGAAAGAGGTTAGGGTACAAAAAGATTTGTAAAAGCACAAATCTATCCCATAGCACATTTTACAGAAAATTGTGATTAGGATCACATCAATGGAAAGAGGTTAGGGTACAAAGAGATTTGTAAAAGCGCAAATCTATCCCATAGCACATTTTTCAGAAAATTGTGATTAGGATCACATCAATGGAAAGAGGTTAGGGTACAAAGAGATTTGTAAAAGCGCAAATCTATCCCATAGCACATTTTTCAGAAAATTGTGATTAGGATCACATCAATGGAAAGAGGTTAGGGTACAAAGAGATTTGTAAAAGCGCAAATCTATCCCATAGCACATTTTTCAGAAAATTGTGATTAGGATCACATCAATGGAAAGAGGTTAGGGTACAAAGAGATTTGTAAAAGCGCAAATCTATCCCATAGCACATTTTTCAGAAAATTGTGATTAGGATCACATCAATGGAAAGAGGTTAGGGTACAAAGAGATTTGTAAAAGCGCAAATCTATCCCATAGCACATTTTTCAGAAAATTGTGATTAGGATCACATCAATGGAAAGAGGTTAGGGTACAAAGAGATTAATAAAAGCGCAAATCTATCCCATAGCACATTTTTCAGAAAATTGTGATTAGGATCACATCAATGGAAAGAGGTTAGGGTACAAAGAGATTTGTAAAAGCGCAAATCTATCCCATAGCACATTTTTTAGAAAATTGTGATTAGGATCACATCAATGGAAAGAGGTTAGGGTACAAAGAGATTTGTAAAAGCGCAAATCTATCCCATAGCACATTTTGCAGAAAATTGTGATTAGGATCACAACAATGGAAAGAGGTTAGGGTACAAAGAGATTTGTATAAGCGCAAATCTATCCCATAGCACATTTTGCAGAAAATTGTGATTATGATCACATAAATGCAAAGAGGTTAGGGTACAAAGAGATTTGTATAAGCGCAAATCTATCCCATAGCACATTTTTCAGAAAATTGTGATTAGGATCACATCAATGGAAAGAGGTTAGGGTACAAAGAGATTTGTAAAAGCGCAAATCTATCCCATAGCACATTTTTCAGAAAATTGTGATTAGGATCACATCAATGGAAAGAGGTTAGGTTATAAAGAGATTTGTAAAAGCGCAAATCTATCCCATAGCACATTTTTCAGAAAATTGTGATTAGGATCACATCAATGGAAAGAGGTTAGGGTGCAAAGAGATTTGTAAAAGCGCATATCTATCCCATATCACATTTTTCAGAAAATTCTGATTAGGATCACATCAATGGAAAGAGGTTAGGGTACAAAGAGATTTGTAAAAGCGCAAATCTATCCCATAGCACATTTTTCAGAAAATTGTGATTAGGATCACATCAATGGAAAGAGGTTAGGGTACAAAGAGATTTGTATAAGCGCAAATCTATCCCATAGCACATTTTGCAGAAAATTGTGATTAGGATCACATCAATGGAAAGAGGTTAGTGTACAAAGAGATTTGTAAAAGCGCAAATCTATCCCATAGCACATTTTTCAGAAAATTGTGATTAGGATCACATCAATGGAAAGAGGTTAGGGTACAAAGAGATTTGTATAAGTGCAAATCTATCCCATAGCACATTTTGCAGAAAATTGTGATTAGGATCACATCAATGGAAAGAGGTTAGGGTACAAAGAGATTTGTAAAAGCGCAAATCTATCCCATAGCACATTTTTCAGAAAATTGTGATTAGGATCACATCAATGGAAAGAGGTTAGGGTACAAAGAGGTTTGTAAAAGCTCAAATCTATCCCATAGCACATTTTGCAGAAAATTGTGATTCAGATCACATCAATGGAAAGAGGTTAGGGTACAAAGAGATTTGTAAAAGCCAAATCTAACCCATAGCACATTTTGCAGAAAATTGTGATTAGGATCACATCAATGGAAAGAGGTTAGGTTACAAAGAGATTTGTATAAGCGCAAATCTATCCCATAGCACATTTTGCAGAAAATTGTGATTAGGATCACATCAATGGAAAGAGGTTAAGGTACAAAGAGATTTGTAAAAGCGCAAATCTATCCCATAGCACATTTTTCAGGAAATTGTGATTAGGATCACATCAATGGAAAGATGTTAGGGTACAAAGAGATTTGTATAAGCGCAAATCTTTCCCATAGCACATTTTTCAGAAAATTGTGATTAGGATCGCATCAATGGAAAGAGGTTAGGGTACAAAGAGAGTTGTAAAAGCGCAAATCTATCCCATAGGACATTTTGCAGAAAATTGTGATTAGGATCGCATCAATGGAAAGAGGTTAGGGTACAAAGAGTTTTGTATAAGCGCAAATCACTCCCATAGCACATTTTGCAGAAAGTTGTGATTAGGATCACATAAATGCAAAGACGTTAGGGTACAAAGAGATTTGTAAAAGCGCAAATCTATCCCATAGCACATTTTGCAGAAAATTGTGATTAGGATCACATAAATGCAAAGAGGTTAGGGTACAAAGAGATTTGTAAAAGCGCAAATCTATCCCATAGCACATTTTGTAGAAAATTGTGATAAGGATCACATAAATGGAAAGAGGTTAGGGTACTAAGAGACTTGTAAAAGCGCAAATCTATCCCATAGCACATTTTGCAGAAAATTGTGATTAGGATCACATAAATGGAAAGAGGTTAGGGTACAAAGAGATTTGTAAAAGCACAAATCTATCCCATAGCACATTTTGCAGAAAATTGTGATCAGGATCAAATCAATGAAAGAGGTTAGGGTACAAAGAGATTTGTATAAGCGCAAATCACTCCCATAGCACATTTTGCAGAAAATTGTGATTAGGATCACATAAATGCAAAGAGGTTAGGGTACAAAGAGATTTGTAAAAGCGCAAATCTATCCCATAGCACATTTTTCAGAAAATTGTGATTAGGATCACATCAATGGAAAGAGGTTAGGGTACAAAGAGATTTGTATAAGCGCAAATCTATCCCATAGCACATTTTGGAAAAAATTGTGATTATGATCACTTAAATGCAAAGAGGTTATGGTACAAAGAGATTTGTATAAGCGCAAATCTATCCCATAGCACATTTTGCAGAAAATTGTGATTAGGATCACATCAATGGAAAGAGGTTAGGGTACAAAGAGATTTGTAAAAGCGCAAATCTATCCCATAGCACATTTTTCAGAAAATTGTGATTAGGATCACATCAATGGAAAGAGGTTAGGGTACAAAGAGATTTGTAAAAGCGCAAATCTATCCCATAGCACATTTTTCAGAAAATTGTGATTAGGATCACATCAATGGAAAGAGGTTAGGGTACAAAGAGATTTGTATAAGCGCAAATCTATCCCATAGCACATTTTGCAGAAAATTGTGATTAGGATCACATCAATGGAAAGAGGTTAGGGTACAAAGAGATTTGTAAAAGCGCAAATCTATCCCATAGCACATTTTCAGAAAATTGTGATTAGGATCATATAAATGAAAAGAGGTTAGGGTACGAAGGAATTTGTAAAAGCGCAAATCACTCCCATAACACATTTTGCAGAAAATTGTGATTATGATCACATAAATGGAAAGAGGTTAGGGTACAAAGAGATTTGTATAAGCGCAAATCTATTCCATAGCACATTTTGCAGAAAATTGTGATGAGGATCTTATAAATGGAAAGAGGTTAGGGTACAAAGAGATTTGTAAAAGCGCAAATCTATCCCATAGCACATTTTTCAGAAAATTGTGATTAGGATCACATCAATGGAAAGAGGTTAGGGTACAAAGAGATTTGTAAAAGCGCAAATCTATCCCATAGCACATTTTTCAGAAAATTGTGATTAGGATCACATCAATGGAAAGAGGTTAGGGTACAAAGAGATTTGTATAAGCGCAAATCTATCCCATAGCACATTTTGCAGCAAATTGTGATTAGGATCACATCAATGGAAAGAGGTTAGGGTACAAAGAGATTTGTAAAAGCGCAAATCTATCCCATAGCACATTTTTTAGAAAATTGTGATTAGGATCACATCAATGGAAAGCGCAATCTATCCCATAGCACATTTTGGAGAAAATTGTGATTATGATCACTTAAATGCAAAGAGGTTATGGTACAAAGAGATTTGTATAAGCGCAAATCTATCCCATAGCACATTTTGCAGAAAATTGTGATTAGGATCACATCAATGGAAAGAGGTTAGGGTACAAAGAGATTTGTAAAAGCGCAAATCTATCCCATAGCACATTTTTCAGAAAATTGTGATTAGGATCAAATCAATGGAAAGAGGTTAGGGTACATAGAAATTTGTATAAGCGCAAATCTATCCCATAGCACATTTTGCAGAAAATTGTGATTAGGATCATATAAATGAAAAGAGGTTAGGGTACGAAGGAATTGGTAAAAGCGCAAATCACTCCCATAACACATTTTGCAGAAAATTGTGATTATGATCACATAAATGGAAAGAGGTTAGGGTACAAAGAGATTTGTATAAGCGCAAATCTATCCCATAGCACATTTTGCAGAAAATTGTGATGAGGATCTTATAAATGGAAAGAGGTTAGGGTACAAAGAGATTTGTAAAAGCGCAAATCTATCCCATAGCACATTTTTCAGAAAATTGTGATTAGGATCACATCAATGGAAAGAGGTTAGGGTACAAAGAGATTTGTAAAAGCGCAAATCTATCCCATAACACATTTTTCAGAAAATTGTGATTAGGATCACATCAATGGAAAGAGGTTAGGTTATAAAGAGATTTGTAAAAGCGCAAATCTATCCCATAGCACATTTTTCAGAAAATTGTGATTAGGATCACATCAATGGAAAGAGGTTAGGGTGCAAAGAGATTTGTAAAAGCGCATATCTATCCCATAGCACATTTTTCAGAAAATTCTGATTAGGATCACATCAATGGAAAGAGGTTAGGGTACAAAGAGATTTGTAAAAGCGCAAATCTATCCCATAGCACATTTTTCAGAAAATTGTGATTAGGATCACATCAATGGAAAGAGGTTAGGGTACAAAGAGATTTGTATAAGCGCAAATCTATCCCATAGCACATTTTGCAGAAAATTGTGATTAGGATCACATCAATGGAAAGAGGTTAGTGTACAAAGAGATTTGTAAAAGCGCAAATCTATCCCATAGCACATTTTTCAGAAAATTGTGATTAGGATCACATCAATGGAAAGAGGTTAGGGTACAAAGAGATTTGTATAAGTGCAAATCTATCCCATAGCACATTTTGCAGAAAATTGTGATTAGGATCACATCAATGGAAAGAGCTTAGGGTACAAAGAGATTTGTAAAAGCGCAAATCTATCCCATAGCACATTTTTCAGAAAATTGTGATTAGGATCACATCAATGGAAAGAGGTTAGGGTACAAAGAGATTTGTAAAAGCTCAAATCTATCCCATAGCACATTTTGCAGAAAATTGTGATTCAGATCACATCAATGGAAAGAGGTTAGGGTACAAAGAGATTTGTAAAAGCCAAATCTAACCCATAGCACATTTTGCAGAAAATTGTGATTAGGATCACATCAATGGAAAGAGGTTAGGGTACAAAGAGATTTGTATAAGCGCAAATCTATCCCATAGCACATTTTGCAGAAAATTGTGATTAGGATCACATCAATGGAAAGAGGTTATGGTACAAAGAGATTTGTAAAAGCGCAAATCTATCCCATAGCACATTTTTCAGGAAATTGTGATTAGGATCACATCAATGGAAAGAGGTTAGGGTACAAAGAGATTTGTAAAAGCGCAAATTCATCCCATAGCACATTTTTCAGAAAATTGTGATTAGGATCACATCAATGGAAAGAGGTTAGGGTACAAAGAGATTTGTAAAAGCGCAAATCTATCCCATAGCACATTTTTCAGAAAATTGTGATTAGGATCACATCAATGGAAAGAGGTTAGGGTACAAAGAGATTTGTATAAGCGCAAATCTATTACATAGCACATTTTGCAGAAAATTGTGATTAGGATCACATCAATGGAAAGAGGTTAGGGTACAAAGAGATTTGTATAACCGCAAATCTATCCCATAGCACATTTTGCAGAAAATTGTGATTAGGATCACATCAATGGAAAGAGGTTAGTGTACAAAGAGATTTGTAAAAGCGCAAATCTATCACAGCACATTTTGCATGAAATTGTGATTAGGATCACATCAATGGAAAGAGGTTAGGGTACAAAGAGATTTGTATAAGCGCAAATTTATCCCATAGCACATTTTGCAGAAAATTGTGATTAGGATCACATCAATGGAAAGAGGTTAGTGTACAAAAAGATTTGTAAAAGCGCATATCTATCACATAGCACATTTTGCAGGAAAGTGTGATTAGGATCACATCAATGGAAAGAGGTTAGGGAACAAAAAGATTTGTAAAAGCACAAATCTATCCCATAGCACATTTTGCAGAAAATTGTGATTAGGATCACATCAATGGAAAGAGGTTAGGGTACAAAGAGATTTGTAAAAGCGCAAATCTATCCCATAGCACATTTTTCAGAAAATTGTGATTAGGATCACAACAATGGAAAGAGGTTAGGGTACAAAGAGATTTGTAAAAGCGCAAATTCATCCCATAGCAAATTTTTCAGAAAATTGTGATTAGGATCACATCAATGGAAAGAGGTTAGGGTACAAAGAGATTTGTAAAAGCGCAAATCTATCCCATAGCACATTTTTCAGAAAATTGTGATTAGGATCACATCAATGGAAAGAGGTTAGGGTACAAAGAGATTTGTATAAGCGCAAATCTATCCCATAGCACATTTTGCAGAAAATTGTGATTAGGATCACATCAATGGAAAGAGGTTAGGGTACAAAGAGATTTGTAAAAGCGCAAATCTATGCCATAGCACATTTTTCAGAAAATTGTGATTAGGATCACATCAATGGAAAGAGGTTAGGGTACAAAGAGTTTTGAATAAGCGCAAATCTATCCCATAGCACATTTTGCAGAAAATTGTGATTAGGATCACATCAATGGAAAGAGGTTAGGGTACAAAGAGATTTGTAAAAGCGCAAATTCATCCCATAGCACATTTTTCAGAAAATTGTGATTAGGATCACATCAATGGAAAGAGGTTAGGGTACAAAGAGATTTGTAAAAGCGCAAATCTATCCCATAGCACATTTTTCAGAAAATTGTGATTAGGATCACATCAATGGAAAGAGGTTAGGTTACAAAGAGATTTGTATAAGCGCAAATCTATCCCATAGCACATTTTGCAGAAAATTGTGATTAGGATCACATCAATGGGAAGAGGTTAGTGTACAAAGAGATTTGTAAAAGCGCAAATCTATCCCATAGCACGTTTTGCAGAAAATTGTGATTAGGATCACATCAATGGAAAGAGGTTAGGGTACAAAGAGATTTGTATAAGCGCAAATCTATCCCATAGCACATTTTGCAGAAAATTGTGATTAGGATCACATCAATGGAAAGAGGTTAGTGTACAAAGAGATTTGTAAAAGCGCAAATCTATCACATAGCACATTTTGCAGGAAATTGTGATTAGGATCACATCAATGGAAAGAGGTTAGGGTACAAAAAGATTTGTAAAAGCACAAATCTATCCCATAGCACATTTTACAGAAAATTGTGATTAGGATCACATCAATGGAAAGAGGTTAGGGTACAAAGAGATTTGTAAAAGCGCAAATCTATCCCATAGCACATTTTTCAGAAAATTGTGATTAGGATCACATCAATGGAAAGAGGTTAGGGTACAAAGAGATTTGTAAAAGCGCAAATCTATCCCATAGCACATTTTTCAGAAAATTGTGATTAGGATCACAACAATGGAAAGAGGTTAGGGTACAAAGAGATTTGTATAAGCGCAAATCTATCCCATAGCACATTTTGCAGAAAATTGTGATTATGATCACATAAATGCAAAGAGGTTAGGGTACAAAGAGATTTGTATAAGCGCAAATCTATCCCATAGCACATTTTTCAGAAAATTGTGATTAGGATCACATCAATGGAAAGAGGTTAGGGTACAAAGAGATTTGTAAAAGCGCAAATATATCCCATAGCACATTTTTCAGAAAATTGTGATTAGGATCACATCAATGGAAAGAGGTTAGGTTATAAAGAGATTTGTAAAAGCGCAAATCTATCCCATAGCACATTTTTCAGAAAATTGTGATTAGGATCACATCAATGGAAAGAGGTTAGGGTTCAAAGAGATTTGTAAAAGCGCATATCTATCCCATATCACATTTTTCAGAAAATTCTGATTAGGATCACATCAATGGAAAGAGGTTAGGGTACAAAGAGATTTGTAAAAGCGCAAATCTATCCCATAGCACATTTTTCAGAAAATTGTGATTAGGATCACATCAATGGAAAGAGGTTAGGGTACAAAGAGATTTGTATAAGCGCAAATCTATCCCATAGCACATTTTGCAGAAAATTGTGATTAGGATCACATCAATGGAAAGAGGTTAGTGTACAAAGAGATTTGTAAAAGCGCAAATCTATCCCATAGCACATTTTTCAGAAAATTGTGATTAGGATCACATCAATGGAAAGAGGTTAGGGTACAAAGAGATTTGTATAAGTGCAAATCTATCCCATAGCACATTTTGCAGAAAATTGTGATTAGGATCACATCAATGGAAAGAGGTTAGGGTACAAAGAGATTTGTAAAAGCGCAAATCTATCCCATAGCACATTTTTCAGAAAATTGTGATTAGGATCACATCAATGGAAAGAGGTTAGGGTACAAAGAGGTTTGTAAAAGCTCAAATCTATCCCATAGCACATTTTGCAGAAAATTGTGATTCAGATCACATCAATGGAAAGAGGTTAGGGTACAAAGAGATTTGTAAAAGCCAAATCTTACCCATAGCACATTTTGCAGAAAATTGTGATTAGGATCACATCAATGGAAAGAGGTTAGGGTACAAAAAGATTTGTATAAGCGCAAATCTATCCCATAGCACATTTTGCAGAAAATTGTGATTAGGATCACATCAATGGAAAGAGGTTAAGGTACAAAGAGATTTGTAAAAGCGCAAATCTATCCCATAGCACATTTTTCAGGAAATTGTGATTAGGATCACATCAATGGAAAGAGGTTAGGGTACAAAGAGATTTGTATAAGCGCAAATCTATCCCATAGCACATTTTTCAGAAAATTGTGATTAGGATCGCATCAATGGAAAGAGGTTAGGGTACAAAGAGAGTTTTAAAAGCGCAAATCTATCCCATAGCACATTTTGCAGAAAATTGTGATTAGGATCGCATCAATGGAAAGAGGTTAGGGTACAAAGAGTTTTGTATAAGCGCAAATCACTCCCATAGCACATTTTGCAGAAAGTTGTGATTAGGATCACATAAATGCAAAGACGTTAGGGTACAAAGAGATTTGTAAAAGCGCAAATCTATCCCATAGCACATTTTGCAGAAAATTGTGATTAGGATCACATAAATGCAAAGAGGTTAGGGTACAAAGAGATTTGTAAAAGCGCAAATCTATCCCATAGCACATTTTGTAGAAAATTGTGATAAGGATCACATAAATGGAAAGAGGTTAGGGTACTAAGAGACTTGTAAAAGCGCAAATCTATCCCATAGCACATTTTGCAGAAAATTGTGATTAGGATCACATAAATGGAAAGAGGTTAGGGTACAAAGAGATTTGTAAAAGCACAAATCTATCCCATAGCACATTTTGCAGAAAATTGTGATCAGGATCAAATCAATGAAAAGAGGTTAGGGTACAAAGAGATTTGTATAAGCGCAAATCACTCCCATAGCACATTTTGCAGAAAATTGTGATTAGGATCACATAAATGCAAAGAGGTTAGGGTACAAAGAGATTTGTAAAAGCGCAAATCTATCCCATAGCACATTTTTCAGAAAATTGTGATTAGGATCACATCAATGGAAAGAGGTTAGGGTACAAAGAGATTTGTATAAGCGCAAATCTATCCCATAGCACATTTTGGAAAAAATTGTGATTATGATCACTTAAATGCAAAGAGGTTATGGTACAAAGAGATTTGTATAAGCGCAAATCTATCCCATAGCACATTTTGCAGAAAATTGTGATTAGGATCACATCAATGGAAAGAGGTTAGGGTACAAAGAGATTTGTAAAAGCGCAAATCTATCCCATAGCACATTTTTCAGAAAATTGTGATTAGGATCACATCAATGGAAAGAGGTTAGGGTACATAGAGATTTGTATAAGCGCAAATCTATCCCATAGCACATTTTCAGAAAATTGTGATTAGGATCATATAAATGAAAAGAGGTTAGGGTACGAAGGAATTTGTAAAAGCGCAAATCACTCCCATAACACATTTTGCAGAAAATTGTGATTATGATCACATAAATGGAAAGAGGTTAGGGTACAAAGAGATTTGTATAAGCGCAAATCTATTCCATAGCACATTTTGCAGAAAATTGTGATGAGGATCTTATAAATGGAAAGAGGTTAGGGTACAAAGAGATTTGTAAAAGCGCAAATCTATCCCATAGCACATTTTTTAGAAAATTGTGATTAGGATCACATCAATGGAAAGAGGTTAGGGTACAAAGAGATTTGTAAAAGCGCAAATCTATCCCATAGCACATTTTTCAGAAAATTGTGATTAGGATCACATCAATGGAAAGAGGTTAGGGTACAAAGAGATTTGTATAAGCGCAAATCTATCCCATAGCACATTTTGCAGAAAATTGTGATTAGGATCACATCAATGGAAAGAGGTTAGGGTACAAAGAGATTTGTAAAAGCGCAAATCTATCCCATAGCACATTTTTCAGAAAATTGTGATTAGGATCACATCAATGGAAAGAGGTTAGGGTACAAAGAGATTTGTATAAGCGCAAATCTATCCCATAGCACATTTTGCAGAAAATTGTGATTAGGATCGCATCAATGGAAAGAGGTTAGGGTACAAAGAGATTTGTAAAAGCACAAATCTATCCCATAGCACATTTTTCAAAAAATTGTGATTAAGATCATATAAATGAAAAGAGGTTAGGGTACGAAGGAATTTGTAAAAGCGCAAATCACTCCCATAGCACATTTTGCAGAAAAGTGTGATCAGGATCACATCAATGGAAAGAGGTTAGGGTACAAAGAGATTTGTAAAAGCGCAAATCTATCCCATAGCACATTTTTCAGAAAATTGTGATTAGGATCACATCAATGAAAAGAGGTTAGGGTACAAAGAGATTTGTAAAAGCGCAAATCTATCCCATAGCACATTTTGCAGAAAAGTATGATCAGGATCAAATCAATGAAAAGAGGTTAGGGTACAAAGAGATTTGTAAAAGCGCAAATCTATCCCATAGCTCATTTTTCAGAAAATTGTGATTAGGATCACATCAATGGAAAGAGGTTAGGGTACAAAGAGATTTGTAAAAGCGCAAATCTATCTCATAGCACATTTTTCAGAAAATTGTGATTAGGATCACATCAATGGAAAGAGGTTAGGGTACAAAGAGATTTGTATAAGAGCAAATCTATCCCATAGCACATTTTGGAGAAAATTGTGATTATGATCACTTAAATGCAAAGAGGTTATGGTACAAAGAGATTTGTATAAGCGCAAATCTATCCCATAGCACATTTTGCAGAAAATTGTGATTAGGATCACATCAATGGAAAGAGGTTAGGGTACAAAGAGATTTGTAAAAGCGCAAATCTATCCCATAGCACATTTTTCAGAAAATTGTGATTAGGATCAAATCAATGGAAAGAGGTTAGGGTACATAGAGATTTGTATAAGCGCAAATCTATCCCATAGCACATTTTGCAGAAAATTGTGATTAGGATCACATAAATGAAAAGAGGTTAGGGTACGAAGGAATTTGTAAAAGCGCAAATCACTCCCATAACACATTTTGCAGAAAATTGTGATTATGATCACATAAATGGAAAGAGGTTAGGGTACAAAGAGATTTGTATAAGCGCAAATCTATCCCATAGCACATTTTGCAGAAAATTGTGATGAGGATCTTATAAATGGAAAGAGGTTAGGGTACAAAGAGATTTGTAAAAGCGCAAATCTATCCCATAGCACATTTTTCAGAAAATTGTGATTAGGATCACATAAATGGAAAGAGGTTAGGGTACAAAGAGATTTGTAAAAGCGCAAATCTATCCCATAGCACATTTTTCAGAAAATTGTGATTAGGATCACATCAATGGAAAGAGGTTAGGTTATAAAGAGATTTGTAAAAGCGCAAATCTATCCCATAGCACATTTTTCAGAAAATTGTGATTAGGATCACATCAATGGAAAGAGGTTAGGGTGCAAAGAGATTTGTAAAAGCGCATATCTATCCCATAGCACATTTTTCAGAAAATTCTGATTAGGATCACATCAATGGAAAGAGGTTAGGGTACAAAGAGATTTGTAAAAGCGCAAATCTATCCCATAGCACATTTTTCAGAAAATTGTGATTAGGATCACATCAATGGAAAGAGGTTAGGGTACAAAGAGATTTGTATAAGCGCAAATCTATCCCATAGCACATTTTGCAGAAAATTGTGATTAGGATCACATCAATGGAAGGAGGTTAGTGTACAAAGAGATTTGTAAAAGCGCAAATCTATCCCATAGCACATTTTTCAGAAAATTGTGATTAGGATCACATCAATGGAAAGAGGTTAGGGTACAAAGAGATTTGTATAAGTGCAAATCTATCCCATAGCACATTTTGCAGAAAATTGTGATTAGGATCACATCAATGGAAAGAGGTTAGGGTACAAAGAGATTTGTAAAAGCGCAAATCTATCCCATAGCACATTTTTCAGAAAATTGTGAATAGGATCACATCAATGGAAAGAGGTTAGGGTACAAAGAGATTTGTAAAAGCTCAAATCTATCCCATAGCACATTTTGCAGAAAATTGTGATTCAGATCACATCAATGGAAAGAGGTTAGGGTACAAAGAGATTTGTAAAAGCCAAATCTATCCCATAGCACATTTTGCAGAAAATTGTGATTAGGATCACATCAATGGAAAGAGGTTAGGGTACAAAGAGATTTGTATAAGCGCAAATCTATCCCATAGCACATTTTTCAGAAAATTGTGATTAGGATCACATCAATGGAAAGAGGTTAAGGTACAAAGAGATTTGTAAAAGCGCAAATCTATCCCATAGCACATTTTTCAGGAAATTGTGATTAGGATCACATCAATGGAAAGAGGTTAGGGTACAAAGAGATTTGTATAAGCGCAAATCTATCCCATAGCACATTTTTCAGAAAATTGTGATTAGGATCGCATCAATGGAAAGAGGTTAGGGTACAAAGAGAGTTGTAAAAGCGCTAATCTATCCCATAGCACATTTTGCAGAAAATTGTGATTAGGATCGCATCAATGGAAAGAGGTTAGGGTACAAAGAGTTTTGTATAAGCGCAAATCACTCCCATAGCACATTTTGCAGAAAGTTGTGATTAGGATCACTTAAATGCAAAGACGTTAGGGTACAAAGAGATTTGTAAAAGCGCAAATCTATCCCATAGCACATTTTGCAGAAAATTGTGATTAGGATCACATAAATGCAAAGAGGTTAGGGTACAAAGAGATTTGTAAAAGCGCAAATCTAACCCATAGCACATTTTGTAGAAAATTGTGATAAGGATCACATAAATGGAAAGAGATTAGGGTACTAAGAGACTTGTAAAAGCGCAAATCTATCCCATAGCACATTTTGCAGAAAATTGTGATTAGGATCACATAAATGGAAAGAGGTTAGGGTACAAAGAGATTTGTAAAAGCACAAATCTATCCCATAGCACATTTTGCAGAAAATTGTGATCAGGATCAAATCAATGAAAAGAGGTTAGGGTACAAAGAGATTTGTATAAGCGCAAATCACTCCCATAGCACATTTTGCAGAAAATTGTGATTAGGATCACATAAATGCAAAGAGGTTAGGGTACAAAGAGATTTGTAAAAGCGCAAATCTATCCCATAGCACATTTTTCAGAAAATTGTGTTTAGGATCACATCAATGGAAAGAGGTTAGGGTACAAAGAGATTTGTATAAGCGCAAATCTATCCCATAGCACATTTTGGAAAAAATTGTGATTATGATCACTTAAATGCAAAGAGGTTATGGTACAAAGAGATTTGTATAAGCGCAAATCTATCCCATAGCACATTTTGCAGAAAATTGTGATTAGGATCACATCAATGGAAAGAGGTTAGGGTACAAAGAGATTTGTAAAAGCGCAAATCTATCCCATAGCACATTTTTCAGAAAATTGTGATTAGGATCACATCAATATAAAGAGGTTAGGGTACATAGAGATTTGTATAAGCGCAAATCTATCCCATAGCACATTTTGCAGAAAATTGTGATTAGGATCATATAAATGAAAAGAGGTTAGGGTACGAAGGAATTTGTAAAAGCGCAAATCACTCCCATAACACATTTTGCAGAAAATTGTGATTATGATCACATAAATGGAAAGAGGTTAGGGTACAAAGAGATTTGTATAAGCGCAAATCTATCCCATAGCACATTTTGCAGAAAATTGTGATGAGGATCTTATAAATGGAAAGAGGTTAGGGTACAAAGAGATTTGTAAAAGCGCAAATCTATCAAATAGCACATTTTTCAGAAAATTGTGATTAGGATCACATCAATGGAAAGAGGTTAGGGTACAAAGAGATTTGTAAAAGCGCAAATCTATCCCATAGCACATTTTTCAGAAAATTGTGATTAGGATCACATCAATGGAAAGAGGTTAGGGTACAAAGAGATTTGTATAAGCGCAAATCTATCCCATAGCACATTTTGCAGAAAATTTTGATTAGGATCACATCAATGGAAAGAAGTTAGGGTACAAAGAGATTTGTAAAAGCGCAAATCTATCCCATAGCACATTTTTCAGAAAATTGTGATTAGGATCACATCAATGGAAAGAGGTTAGGGTACAAAGAGATTTGTATAAGCGCAAATCTATCCCATAGCACATTTTGCAGAAAATTGTGATTAGGATCGCATCAATGGAAAGAGGTTAGGGTACAAAGAGATTTGTAAAAGCACAAATCTATCCCATAGCACATTTTTCAAAAAATTGTGATTAAGATCATATAAATGAAAAGAGGTTAGGGTACGAAGGAATTTGTAAAAGCGCAAATCACTCCCATAGCACATTTTGCAGAAAAGTGTGATCAGGATCACATCAATGGAAAGAGGTTAGGGTACAAAGAGATTTGTAAAAGCGCAAATCTATCCCATAGCACATTTTTCAGAAAATTGTGATTAGGATCACATCAATGAAAAGAGGTTAGGGTACAAAGAGATTTGTAAAAGCGCAAATCTATCCCATAGCACATTTTGCAGAAAAGTGTGATCAGGATCAAATCAATGAAAAGAGGTTAGGGTACAAAGAGATTTGTAAAAGCGCAAATCTATCCCATAGCTCATTTTTCAGAAAATTGTGATTAGGATCACATCAATGGAAAGAGGTTAGGGTACAAAGAGATTTGTAAAAGCGCAAATCTATCTCATAGCACATTTTTCAGAAAATTGTGATTAGGATCACATCAATGGAAAGAGGTTAGGGTACAAAGAGATTTGTATAAGCGCAAATCTATCCCATAGCACATTTTGGAGAAAATTGAGATTATGATCACTTAAATGCAAAGAGGTTATGGTACAAAGAGATTTGTATAAGCGCAAATCTATCCCATAGCACATTTTCAGAAAATTGTGATTAGGATCACATCAATGGAAAGAGGTTAGGGTAAAAAGAGATTTGTAAAAGCGCAAATCTATCCCATAGAACATTTTTCAGAAAATTGTGATTAGGATCAAATCAATGGAAAGAGGTTAGGGTACATAGAGATTTGTATAAGCGCAAATCTATCCCATAGCACATTTTGCAGAAAATTGTGATTAGGATCATATAAATGAAAAGAGGTTAGGGTACGAAGGAATTTGTAAAAGCGCAAATCACTCCCATAACACATTTTGCAGAAAAGTGTGATCAGGATCACATCAATGGAAAGAGGTTAGGGTACAAAGAAATTTGTATAAGCGCAAATCTATCCCATAGCACATTTTGCAGAAAATTGTGATGAGGATCTTATAAATGGAAAGAGGTTAGGGTACAAAGAGATTTGTAAAAGCGCAAATCTATCCCATAGCACATTTTTCAGAAAATTGAGATTAGGATCACATCAATGGAAAGAGGTTAGGGTACAAAGAGATTTGTAAAAGCGCAAATCTATCCCATAGCACATTTTTCAGAAAATTGTGATTAGGATCACATCAATGGAAAGAGGTTAGGGTACAAAGAGATTTGTAAAAGCGCAAATCTATCCCATAGCACATTTTTCAGAAAATTGTGATTAGGATCACATCAATGGAAAGAGGTTAGGGTACAAAGAGATTTGTAAAAGCGCAAATCTATCCCATAGCACATTTTGCAGAAAATTGTGATCAGGATCAAATCAATGAAAAGAGGTTAGTGTACAAAGAGATTTGTATAAGCGCAAATCACTCCCATAGCACATTTTGCAGAAAATTGTGATTAGGATCACATCAATGGAAAGAAGTTAGGGTACAAAGAAGTTTGTAAAAGCCAAATCTATCCCATAGCACATTTTGCAGAAAATTGTGATTAGGATCACATCAATGGAAACAGGTTAGGGTACAAAGAGATTTGTAAAAGCGCAAATCTATCCCATAGCACATTTTTCAGAAAATTGTGATTAGGATCACATCAATGGAAAGAGGTTAGTGTACAAAGAGATTTGTATAAGCGCAAATCTATCCCATAGAACATTTTGCAGAAAATTGTGATTAGGATCACATCAATGGAAAGAGGTTAGGGTACAAAGAGATTTGTAAAAGCGCAAATCTATCCCATAGCACATTTTTCAGATAATTGTTATTAGGATCACATCAATGGAAAGAGGTTAGGGTACAAAGAGATTTGTAAAAGCGCAAATCTATCCCATAGCACATTTTTCAAAAAATTGTGTTTAGGATCATATAAATGAAAAGAGTTTAGGGTACGAAGGAATTTGTAAAAGCGCAAATCACTCCCATAGCACATTTTGAAGAAAAGTGTGATCAGGATCACATCAATGGAAAGAGGTTAGGGTACAAAGAGATTTGTAAAAGCGCAAATTCATCCCATAGCACATTTTTCAGAAAATTGTGATTAGGATCACATCAATGGAAAGAGGTTAGGGTACAAAGAGATTTGTAAAAGCGCAAATCTATCCCATAGCACATTTTTCAGAAAATTGTGATTAGGATCACATCAATGGAAAGAGGTTAGGGTACAAAGAGATTTGTATAAGCGCAAATCTATCCCATAGCACATTTTTCAGAAAATTGTGATTAGGATCACATCAATGGAAAGAGGTTAGGGTACAAAGAGATTTGTAAAAGCGCAAATCTATCCCATAGCACATTTTTCAGAAAATTGTGATTAGGATCACATCAATGGAAAGAGGTTAGGTTATAAAGAGATTTGTAAAAGCGCAAATCTATCCCATAGCACATTTTTCAGAAAATTGTGATTAGGATCACATCAATGGAAAGAGGTTAGGGTGCAAAGAGATTTGTAAAAGCGCAAATCTATCCCATAGCACATTTTTCAGAAAATTGTGATTAGGATCACATCAATGGAAAGAGGTTAGGGTACAAAGAGATTTGTAAAAGCGCAAATCTATCCCATAGCACATTTTTCAGAAAATTGTGATTAGGATCACATCAATGGAAAGAGGTTAGGGTACAAAGAGATTTGTATAAGCGCAAATCTATCCCATAGCACATTTTGCAGAAAATTGTGATTAGGATCACATCAATGGAAAGAGGTTAGTGTACAAAGAGATTTGTAAAAGCGCAAATCTATCCCATAGCACATTTTTCAGAAAATTGTGATTAGGATCACATCAATGGAAAGAGGTTAGGGTACAAAGAGATTTGTATAAGTGCAAATCTATCCCATAGCACATTTTGCAGAAAATTGTGATTAGGATCACATCAATGGAAAGAGGTTAGGGTACAAAGAGATTTGTAAAAGCGCAAATCTATCCCATAGCACATTTTTCAGAAAATTGTGATTAGGATCACATCAATGGAAATAGGTTAGGGTACAAAGAGATTTGTAAAAGCTCAAATCTATCCCATAGCACATTTTGCAGAAAATTGTGATTAGGATCACATCAATGGAAAGAGGTTAGGGTACAAAGAGATTTGTAAAAGCCAAATCTACCCCATAGCACATTTTGCAGAAAATTGTGATTAGGATCACATCAATGGAAAGAGGTTAGGGTACAAAGAGATTTGTATAAGCGCAAATCTATCCCATAGCACATTTTGCAGAAAATTGTGATTAGGATCACATCAATGGAAAGAGGTTAAGGTACAAAGAGATTTGTAAAAGCGCAAATCTATCCCATAGCACATTTTTCAGAAAATTGTGATTAGGATCACATCAATGGAAAGAGGTTAGGGTACAAAGAGTTTTGTATAAGCGCAAATCACTCCCATAGCACATTTTGCAGGAAATTGTGATTAGGATCACATAAATGCAAAGACGTGAGGGTACAAAGAGATTTGTAAAAGCGCAAATCTATCCCATAGCACATTTTGCAGAAAATTGTGATTAGGATCACATAAATGCAAAGAGGTTAGGGTACAAAGAGATTTGTAAAAGCGCAAATCTATCCCATAGCACATTTTGTAGAAAATTGTGATAAGGATCACATAAATGGAAAGAGGTTAGGGTACTAAGAGACTTGTAAAAGCGCAAATCTATCCCATAGCACATTTTGCAGAAAATTGTGATTAGGATCACATAAATGGAAAGAGGTTAGGGTACAAAGAGATTTGTAAAAGCACAAATCTATCCCATAGCACATTTTGCAGAAAATTGTGATCAGGATCAAATCAATGAAAAGAGGTTAGGGTACAAAGAGATTTGTATAAGCGCAAATCACTCCCATAGCACATTTTGCAAAAAATTGTGATTAGGATCACATAAATGCAAAGAGGTTAGGGTACAAAGAGATTTGTAAAAGCGCAAATCTATCCCATAGCACATTTTGTAGAAAATTGTGATAAGGATCACATAAATGAAAAGAGGTTAGGGTACAAAGAGACTTGTAAAAGCGCAAATCTATCCCATAGCACATTTTGCAGAAAATTGTGATTAGGATCACATAAATGGAAAGAGGTTAGGGTACAAAGAGATTTGTAAAAGCACAAATCTATCCCATAGCACATTTTGCAGAAAATTGTGATAAGGATCAAATCAATGAAAAGAGGTTAGGGTACAAAGAGATTTGTATAAGCGCAAATCACTCCCATAGCACATTTTGCAGAAAATTGTGATTAGGATCACATCAATGGAAAGAGGTTAGAGTACAAAGAGGTTTGTAAAAGCCAAATCTATCCCATAGCACATTTTGCAGAAAATTGTGATTAGGATCACATCAATGGAAAGAGGTTAGGGTACAAAGAGATTTGTAAAAGCGCAAATCTATCCCATAGCACATTTTTCAGAAAATTGTGATTAGGATCACATCAATGGAAAGAGGTTAGGGTACAAAGAGATTTGTAAAAGCGCAAATCTATCCCATAGCACATTTTCCAGAAAATTGTGATTAGGATCACATCAATGGAAAGAGGTTAGGGTACAAAGAGATTTGTAAAAGCGCAAATCTATCCCATAGCACATTTTTCAGAAAATTGTGATTAGGATCATATCAATGGAAAGAGGTTAGGGTACAAAGAGATTTGTATAAGCGCAAATCTATCCCATAGCACATTTTGCAGAAAATTGTGATTAGGATCACATCAATGGAAAGAGGTTAGGGTACAAAGAGATTTGTATAAGCGCAAATCTATCCCATAGCACATTTTTCAGAAAATTGTGTTTAGGATCATATAAATGAAAAGAGGTTAGGGTACGAAGGAATTTGTAAAAGCGCAAATCACTCCCATAGCAAATTTTGAAGAAAAGTGTGATCAGGATCACATCAATGGAAAGAGGTTAGGGTACAAAGAGATTTGTAAAAGCGCAAATTCATCCCATAGCACATTTTTCAGAAAATTGTGATTAGGATCACATCAATGGAAAGAGGTTAGGGTACAAAGAGATTTGTAAAAGCGCAAATCTATCCCATAGCACATTTTTCAGAAAATTGTGATTAGGATCACATCAATGGAAAGAGGTTAGGGTACAAAGAGATTTGTATAAGCGCAAATCTATCCCATAGCACATTTTGCAGAAAATTGTGATTAGGATCACATCAATGGAAAGAGGTTAGGGTACAAAGAGATTTGTATAAGCGCAAATCTATCCCATAGCACATTTTGCAGAAAATTGTGATTATGATCACATAAATGCAAAGAGGTTAGGGTACAAAGAGATTTGTATAAGCGCAAATCTATCCCATAGCACATTTTTCAGAAAATTGTGATTAGGATCACATCAATGGAAAGAGGTTAGGGTACAAAGAGATTTGTAAAAGCGCAAATCTATCCCATAGCACATTTTTCAGAAAATTGTGATTAGGATCACATCAATGGAAAGAGGTTAGGTTATAAAGAGATTTGTAAAAGCGCAAATCTATCCCATAGCACATTTTTCAGGAAATTGTGATTAGGATCACATCAATGGAAAGAGGTTAGGGTGCAAAGAGATTTGTAAAAGCGCAAATCTATCCCATAGCACATTTTTCAGAAAATTGTGATTAGGATCACATCAATGGAAAGAGGTTAGGGTACAAAGAGATTTGTAAAAGCGCAAATCTATCCCATAGCACATTTTTCAGAAAATTGTGATTAGGATCACATCAATGGAAAGAGGTTAGGGTACAAAGAGATTTGTATAAGCGCAAATCTATCCCATAGCACATTTTGCAGAAAATTGTGATTAGGATCACATCAATGGAAAGAGGTTAGTGTACAAAGAGATTTTTAAAAGCGCAAATCTATCCCATAGCACATTTTTCAGAAAATTGTGATTAGGATCACATCAATGGAAAGAGGTTAGGGTACAAAGAGATTTGTATAAGTGCAAATCTATCCCATAGCACATTTTGCAGAAAATTGTGATTAGGATCACATCAATGGAAAGAGGTTAGGGTACAAAGAGATTTGTAAAAGCGCAAATCTATCCCATAGCACATTTTTCAGAAAATTGTGATTAGGATCACATCAATGGAAATAGGTTAGGGTACAAAGAGATTTGTAAAAGCTCAAATCTATCCCATAGCACATTTTGCAGAAAATTGTGATTAGGATCACATCAATGGAAAGAGGTTAGGGTACAAAGAGATTTGTAAAAGCCAAATCTATCCCATAGCACATTTTGCAGAAAATTGTGATTAGGATCACATCAATGGAAAGAGGTTAGGGTACAAAGAGATTTGTATAAGCGCAAATCTATCCCATAGCACATTTTGCAGAAAATTGTGTTTAGGATCACATCAATGGAAAGAGGTTAAGGTACAAAGAGATTTGTAAAAGCGCAAATCTATCCCATAGCACATTTTTCAGAAAATTGTGATTAGGATCACATCAATGGAAAGAGGTTAGGGTACAAAGAGTTTTGTATAAGCGCAAATCACTCCCATAGCACATTTTGCAGAAAATTGTGATTAGGATCACATAAATGCAAAGACGTGAGGGTACAAAGAGATTAGTAAAAGCGCAAATCTATCCCATAGCACATTTTGCAGAAAATTGTGATTAGGATCACATAAATGCAAAGAGGTTAGGGTACAAAGAGATTTGTAAAAGCGCAAATCTATCCCATAGCACATTTTGTAGAAAATTGTGATAAGGATCACATAAATGGAAAGAGGTTAGGGTACTAAGAGACTTGTAAAAGCGCAAATCTATCCCATAGCACATTTTGCAGAAAATTGTGATTAGGATCACATAAATGGAAAGAGGTTAGGGTACAAAGAGATTTGTAAAAGCACAAATCTATCCCATAGCACATTTTGCAGAAAATTGTGATCAGGATCAAATCAATGAAAAGAGGTTAGGGTACAAAGAGATTTGTATAAGCGCAAATAACTCCCATAGCACATTTTGCAAAAAATTGTGATTAGGATCACATAAATGCAAAGAGGTTAGGATACAAAGAGATTTGTAAAAGCGCAAATCTATCCCATAGCACATTTTGTAGAAAATTGTGATAAGGATCACATAAATGGAAAGAGGTTAGGGTACAAAGAGACTTGTAAAAGCGCAAATCTATCCCATAGCACATTTTGCAGAAAATTGTGATTAGGATCACATAAATGGAAAGAGGTTAGGGTACAAAGAGATTTGTAAAAGCACAAATCTATCCCATAGCACATTTTGCAGAAAATTGTGATAAGGATCAAATCAATGAAAAGAGGTTAGGGTACAAAGAGATTTGTATAAGCGCAAATCACTCCCATAGCACATTTTGCAGAAAATTGTGATTAGGATCACATCAATGGAAAGAGGTTAGAGTACAAAGAGGTTTGTAAAAGCCAAATCTATCCCATAGCACATTTTGCAGAAAATTGTGATTAGGATCACATCAATGGAAAGAGGTTAGGGTACAAAGAGATTTGTAAAAGCGCAAATCTATCCCATAGCACATTTTTCAGAAAATTGTGATTAGGATCACATCAATGGAAAGAGGTTAGGGTACAAAGAGATTTGTAAAAGCGCAAATCTATCCCATAGCACATTTTCCAGAAAATTGTAATTAGGATCACATCAATGGAAAGAGGTTAGGGTACAAAGAGATTTGTAAAAGCGCAAATCTATCCCATAGCACATTTTTCAGAAAATTGTGATTAGGATCATATCAATGGAAAGAGGTTAGGGTACAAAGAGATTTGTATAAGCGCAAATCTATCCCATAGCACATTTTGCAGAAAATTGTGATTAGGATCACATCAATGGAAAGAGGTTAGGGTACAAAGAGATTTGTAAAAGCGCAAATCTATCCCATAGCACATTTTTCAGAAAATTGTGATTAGGATCACATCAATGGAAAGAGGTTAGGGTACAAAGAGATTTGTATAAGCGCAAATCTATCCCATAGCACATTTTGCAGAAAATTGTGATTAGGATCACATCAATGGAAAGAGGTTAGGGTACAAAGAGATTTGTAAAAGCACAAACCTATCCCATTGCACATTTTTCAAAAAATTGTGATTAAGATCATATAAATGAAAAGAGGTTAGGGTACGAAAGAATTTGTAAAAGCGCAAATCACTCCCATAGCACATTTTGCAGGAAAGTGTGATCAGGATCACATCAATGGAAAGAGGTTAGGGTACAAAGAGATTTGTAAAAGCGCAAATATATCCCATAGCACATTTTTCAGAAAATTGTGATTAGGATCACATCAATGGAAAGAGGTTAGGGTACAAAGAGATTTGTAAAAGCGCAAATCTATCCCATAGCACATTTTGCAGAAAAGTGTGATCAGGATCAAATCAATGAAAAGAGGTTAGGGTACAAAGAGATTTGTAAAAGCGCAAATCTATCCCATAGCACATTTTTCAGAAAATTGTGATTAGGATCACATCAATGGAAAGAGTTTAGGGTACAAAGAGATTTGTAAAAGCGCAAATCTATCCCATAGCACATTTTTCAGAAAATTGTGATTAGGATCACATCAATGGAAAGAGGTTAGGGTACAAAGAGATTTGTATAAGCGCAAATCTATCCCATAGCACATTTTTCAGAAAATTGTGATTAGGTACACATCAATGGAAAGAGGTTAGGATACAAAGAGATTTGTATAAGCGCAAATCTATCCCATAGCACATTTTGCAGAAAATTGCGATTAGGATCACATCAATGGAAAGAGGTTAGTGTACAAAGAGATTTGTAAAAGCGCAAATCTATCCCATAGCACATTTTTCAGAAAATTGTGATTAGGATCAAATCAATGGAAAGAGGTTAGGGTACAAAGAGATTTGTATAAGCGCAAATCTATCCCATAGCACATTTTGGAAAAAATTGTGATTATGATCACTTAAATGCAAAGAGGTTATGGTACAAAGAGATTTGTATAAGCGCAAATCTATCCCATAGCACATTTTGCAGAAAATTGTGATTAGGATCACATCAATGGAAAGAGGTTAGGGTACAAAGAGATTTGTAAAAGCGCAAATCTATCCCATAGCACATTTTTCAGAAAATTGTGATTAGGATCACATCAATGGAAAGAGGTTAGGGTACATAGAGATTTGTATAAGCGCAAATCTATCCCATAGCACATTTTGCAGAAAATTGTGATTAGGATCACATCAATGGAAAGAGGTTAGGGTACAAAGAGATTTGTAAAAGCGCAAATCTATCCCATAGCACATTTTTCAGAAAATTGTGATTAGGATCACATCAATGGAAAGAGGTTAGGGTACAAAGAGATTTGTATAAGCGCAAATCTATCCCATAGCACATTTTGCAGAAAATTGTGATTAGGATCACATCAATGGAAAGAGGTTAGTGTACAAAGAGATTTTTAAAAGCGCAAATCTATCCCATAGCACATTTTTCAGAAAATTGTGATTAGGATCACATCAATGGAAAGAGGTTAGGGTACAAAGAGATTTGTATAAGTGCAAATCTATCCCATAGCACATTTTGCAGAAAATTGTGATTAGGATCACATCAATGGAAAGAGGTTAGGGTACAAAGAGATTTGTAAAAGCGCAAATCTATCCCATAGCACATTTTTCAGAAAATTGTGATTAGGATCGCATCAATGGAAATAGGTTAGGGTACAAAGAGATTTGTAAAAGCTCAAATCTATCCCATAGCACATTTTGCAGAAAATTGTGATTAGGATCACATCAATGGAAAGAGGTTAGGGTACAAAGAGATTTGTAAAAGCCAAATCTATCCCATAGCACATTTTGCAGAAAATTGTGATTAGGATCACATCAATGGAAAGAGGTTAGGGTACAAAGAGATTTGTATAAGCGCAAATCTATCCCATAGCACATTTTGCAGAAAATTGTGTTTAGGATCACATCAATGGAAAGAGGTTAAGGTACAAAGAGATTTGTAAAAGCGCAAATCTATCCCATAGCACATTTTTCAGAAAATTGTGATTAGGATCACATCAATGGAAAGAGGTTAGGGTACAAAGAGTTTTGTATAAGCGCAAATCACTCCCATAGCACATTTTGCAGAAAATTGTGATTAGGATCACATAAATGCAAAGACGTGAGGGTACAAAGAGATTTGTAAAAGCGCAAATCTATCCCATAGCACATTTTGCAGAAAATTGTGATTAGGATCACATAAATGCAAAGAGGTTAGGGTACAAAGAGATTTGTAAAAGCGCAAATCTATCCCATAGCACATTTTGTAGAAAATTGTGATAAGGATCACATAAATGGAAAGAGGTTAGGGTACTAAGAGACTTGTAAAAGCGCAAATCTATCCCATAGCACATTTTGCAGAAAATTGTGATTAGGATCACATAAATGGAAAGAGGTTAGGGTACAAAGAGATTTTTAAAAGCACAAATCTATCCCATAGCACATTTTGCAGAAAATTGTGATCAGGATCAAATCAATGAAAAGAGGTTAGGGTACAAAGAGATTTGTATAAGCGCAAATCACTCCCATAGCACATTTTGCAGAAAATTGTGATTAGGATCACATCAATGGAAAGAGGTTAGAGTACAAAGAGGTTTGTAAAAGCCAAATCTATCCCATAGCACATTTTGCAGAAAATTGTGATTAGGATCACATCAATGGAAAGAGGTTAGGGTACAAAGAGATTTGTAAAAGCGCAAATCTATCCCATAGCACATTTTTCAGAAAATTGTGATTAGGATCACATCAATGGAAAGAGGTTAGGGTACAAAGAGATTTGTAAAAGCGCAAATCTATCCCATAGCACATTTTCCAGAAAATTGTAATTAGGATCACATCAATGGAAAGAGGTTAGGGTACAAAGAGATTTGTAAAAGCGCAAATCTATCCCATAGCACATTTTTCAGAAAATTGTGATTAGGATCATATCAATGGAAAGAGGTTAGGGTACAAAGAGATTTGTATAAGCGCAAATCTATCCCATAGCACATTTTGCAGAAAATTGTGATTAGGATCACATCAATGGAAAGAGGTTAGGGTACAAAGAGATTTGTAAAAGCGCAAATCTATCCCATAGCACATTTTTCAGAAAATTGTGATTAGGATCACATCAATGGAAAGAGGTTAGGGTACAAAGAGATTTGTATAAGCGCAAATCTATCCCATAGCACATTTTGCAGAAAATTGTGATTAGGATCACATCAATGGAAAGAGGTTAGGGTACAAAGAGATTTGTAAAAGCACAAACCTATCCCATTGCACATTTTTCAAAAAATTGTGATTAAGATCATATAAATGAAAAGAGGTTAGGGTACGAAAGAATTTGTAAAAGCGCAAATCACTCCCATAGCACATTTTGCAGGAAAGTGTGATCAGGATCACATCAATGGAAAGAGGTTAGGGTACAAAGAGATTTGTAAAAGCGCAAATATATCCCATAGCACATTTTTCAGAAAATTGTGATTAGGATCACATCAATGGAAAGAGTTTAGGGTACAAAGAGATTTGTAAAAGCGCAAATCTATCCCATAGCACATTTTTCAGAAAATTGTGATTAGGATCACATCAATGGAAAGAGGTTAGGGTACAAAGAGATTTGTATAAGCGCAAATCTATCCCATAGCACATTTTTCAGAAAATTGTGATTAGGTACACATCAATGGAAAGAGGTTAGGGTACAAAGAGATTTGTATAAGCGCAAATCTATCCCATAGCACATTTTGCAGAAAATTGCGATTAGGATCACATCAATGGAAAGAGGTTAGTGTACAAAGAGATTTGTAAAAGCGCAAATCTATCCCATAGCACATTTTTCAGAAAATTGTGATTAGGATCAAATCAATGGAAAGAGGTTAGGGTACAAAGAGATTTGTATAAGCGCAAATCTATCCCATAGCACATTTTGGAAAAAATTGTGATTATGATCACTTAAATGCAAAGAGGTTATGGTACAAAGAGATTTGTATAAGCGCAAATCTATCCCATAGCACATTTTGCAGAAAATTGTGATTAGGATCACATCAATGGAAAGAGGTTAGGGTACAAAGAGATTTGTAAAAGCGCAAATCTATCCCATAGCACATTTTTCAGAAAATTGTGATTGGGATCACATCAATGGAAAGAGGTTAGGGTACATAGAGATTTGTATAAGCGCAAATCTATCCCATAGCACATTTTGCAGAAAATTGTGATTAGGATCATATAAATGAAAAGAGGTTAGGGTACGAAGGAATTTGTAAAAGCGCAAATCACTCCCATAACACATTTTGCAGAAAATTGTGATTATGATCACATAAATGGAAAGAGGTTAGGGTACAAAGAGATTTGTATAAGCGCAAATCTATCCCATAGCACATTTTGCAGAAAATTGTGATGAGGATCTTATAAATGGAAAGAGGTTAGGGTACAAAGAGATTTGTAAAAGCGCAAATCTATCCCATAGCACATTTTGCAGAAAATTGTGATTAGGATCACATCAATGGAAAGAGGTTAGGGTACAAAGAGATTTGTAAAAGCGCAAATCTATCCCATAGCACATTTTTCAGAAAATTGTGATTAGGATCACATCAATGGAAAGAGGTTAGGGTACAAAGAGATTTGTAAAAGCGCAAATCTATCCCATAGCACATTTTTCAGAAAATTGTGATTAGGATCACATCAATGGAAAGAGGTTAGGGTGCAAAGAGATTTGTAAAAGCGCAAATCTATCCCATAGCACATTTTTCAGAAAATTCTGATTAGGATCACATCAATGGAAAGAGGTTAGTGTACAAAGAGATTTGTAAAAGCGCAAATCTATCCCATAGCACATTTTTCAGAAAATTGTGATTAGGATCACATCAATGGAAAGAGGTTAGGGTACAAAGAGATTTGTATAAGCGCAAATCTATCCCATAGCACATTTTGCAGAAAATTGTGATTAGGATCACATCAATGGAAAGAGGTTAGTGTACAAAGAGATTTGTAAAAGCGCAAATCTATCCCATAGCACATTTTTCAGAAAATTGTGATTAGGATCACATCAATGGAAAGAGGTTAGGGTACAAAGAGATTTGTATAAGTGCAAATCTATCACATAGCACATTTTGCAGAAAATTGTGATTAGGATCACATCAATGGAAAGAGGTTAGGGTACAAAGAGATTTGTAAAAGCGCAAATCTATCCCATAGCACATTTTTCAGAAAATTGTGATTAGGATCACATCAATGGAAAGAGGTTAGGGTACAAAGAGATTTGTAAAAGCTCAAATCTATCCCATAGCACATTTTGCAGAAAATTGTGATTCAGATCACATCAATGGAAAGAGGTTAGGGTACAAAGAGATTTGTAAAAGCCAAATCTAACCCATAGAACATTTTGCAGAAAATTGTGATTAGGATCACATCAATGGAAAGAGGTTAGGGTACAAAGAGATTTGTATAAGCGCAAATCTATCCCGTAGCACATTTTGCAGAAAATTGTGATTAGGATCACATCAATGGAAAGAGGTTAAGGTACAAAGAGATTTGTAAAAGCGCAAATCTATCCCATAGCACATTTTTCAGGAAATTGTGATTAGGATCACATCAATGGAAAGAGGTTAGGGTACAAAGAGATTTGTATAAGCGCAAATCACTCCCATAGCACATTTTGCAGAAAGTTGTGATTAGGATCACATAAATGCAAAGCCGTTAGGGTACAAAGAGATTTGTAAAAGCGCAAATCTATCCCATAGCACATTTTGCAGAAAATTGTGATTAGGATCACATAAATGCAAAGAGGTTAGGGTACAAAGAGATTTGTAAAAGCGCAAATCTATCCCATAGCACATTTTTCAGAAAATTGTGATTAGGATCACATCAATGGAAATAGGTTAGGGTACAAAGAGATTTGTAAAAGCTCAAATCTATCCCATAGCACATTTTGCAGAAAATTGTGATTAGGATCACATCAATGGAAAGAGGTTAGGGTACAAAGAGATTTGTAAAAGCCAAATCTATCCCATAGCACATTTTGCAGAAAATTGTGATTAGGATCACATCAATGGAAAGAGGTTAGGGTACAAAGAGATTTGTATAAGCGCAAATCTATCCCATAGCACATTTTGCAGAAAATTGTGTTTAGGATCACATCAATGGAAAGAGGTTAAGGTACAAAGAGATTTGTAAAAGCGCAAATCTATCCCATAGCACATTTTTCAGAAAATTGTGATTAGGATCACATCAATGGAAAGAGGTTAGGGTACAAAGAGTTTTGTATAAGCGCAAATCACTCCCATAGCACATTTTGCAGAAAATTGTGATTAGGATCACATAAATGCAAAGACGTGAGGGTACAAAGAGATTTGTAAAAGCGCAAATCTATCCCATAGCACATTTTGCAGAAAATTGTGATTAGGATCACATAAATGCAAAGAGGTTAGGGTACAAAGAGATTTGTAAAAGCGCAAATCTATCCCATAGCACATTTTGTAGAAAATTGTGATAAGGATCACATAAATGGAAAGAGGTTAGGGTACTAAGAGACTTGTAAAAGCGCAAATCTATCCCATAGCACATTTTGCAGAAAATTGTGATTAGGATCACATAAATGGAAAGAGGTTAGGGTACAAAGAGATTTGTAAAAGCACAAATCTATCCCATAGCACATTTTGCAGAAAATTGTGATCAGGATCAAATCAATGAAAAGAGGTTAGGGTACAAAGAGATTTGTATAAGCGCAAATCACTCCCATAGCACATTTTGCAAAAAATTGTGATTAGGATCACATAAATGCAAAGAGGTTAGGATACAAAGAGATTTGTAAAAGCGCAAATCTATCCCATAGCACATTTTGTAGAAAATTGTGATAAGGATCACATAAATGGAAAGAGGTTAGGGTACAAAGAGACTTGTAAAAGCGCAAATCTATCCCATAGCACATTTTACAGAAAATTGTGATTAGGATCACATAAATGGAAAGAGGTTAGGGTACAAAGAGATTTGTAAAAGCACAAATCTATCCCATAGCACATTTTGCAGAAAATTGTGATAAGGATCAAATCAATGAAAAGAGGTTAGGGTACAAAGAGATTTGTATAAGCGCAAATCACTCCCATAGCACATTTTGCAGAAAATTGTGATTAGGATCACATCAATGGAAAGAGGTTAGAGTACAAAGAGGTTTGTAAAAGCCAAATCTATCCCATAGCACATTTTGCAGAAAATTGTGATTAGGATCACATCAATGGAAAGAGGTTAGGGTACAAAGAGATTTGTAAAAGCGCAAATCTATCCCATAGCACATTTTTCAGAAAATTGTGATTAGGATCACATCAATGGAAAGAGGTTAGGGTACAAAGAGATTTGTAAAAGCGCAAATCTATCCCATAGCACATTTTCCAGAAAATTGTAATTAGGATCACATCAATGGAAAGAGGTTAGGGTACAAAGAGATTTGTAAAAGCGCAAATCTATCCCATAGCACATTTTTCAGAAAATTGTGATTAGGATCATATCAATGGAAAGAGGTTAGGGTACAAAGAGATTTGTATAAGCGCAAATCTATCCCATAGCACATTTTGCAGAAAATTGTGATTAGGATCACATCAATGGAAAGAGGTTAGGGTACAAAGAGATTTGTAAAAGCGCAAATCTATCCCATAGCACATTTTTCAGAAAATTGTGATTAGGATCACATCAATGGAAAGAGGTTAGGGTACAAAGAGATTTGTATAAGCGCAAATCTATCCCATAGCACATTTTGCAGAAAATTGTGATTAGGATCACATCAATGGAAAGAGGTTAGGGTACAAAGAGATTTGTAAAAGCACAAACCTATCCCATTGCACATTTTTCAAAAAATTGTGATTAAGATCATATAAATGAAAAGAGGTTAGGGTACGAAAGAATTTGTAAAAGCGCAAATCACTCCCATAGCACATTTTGCAGAAAAGTGTGATCAGGATCACATCAATGGAAAGAGGTTAGGGTACAAAGAGATTTGTAAAAGCGCAAATATATCCCATAGCACATTTTTCAGAAAATTGTGATTAGGATCACATCAATGGAAAGAGGTTAGGGTACAAAGAGATTTGTAAAAGCGCAAATCTATCCCATAGCACATTTTGCAGATAAGTGTGATCAGGATCAAATCAATGAAAAGAGGTTAGGGTACAAAGAGATTTGTAAAAGCGCAAATCTATCCCATAGCACATTTTTCAGAAAATTGTGATTAGGATCACATCAATGGAAAGAGTTTAGGGTACAAAGAGATTTGTAAAAGCGCAAATCTATCCCATAGCACATTTTTCAGAAAATTGTGATTAGGATCACATCAATGGAAAGAGGTTAGGGTACAAAGAGATTTGTATAAGCGCAAATCTATCCCATAGCAAATTTTTCAGAAAATTGTGATTAGGTACACATCAATGGAAAGAGGTTAGGGTACAAAGAGATTTGTAAAAGCGCAAATCTATCCCATAGCACATTTTGCAGAAAATTGCGATTAGGATCACATCAATGGAAAGAGGTTAGTGTACAAAGAGATTTGTAAAAGCGCAAATCTATCCCATAGCACATTTTTCAGAAAATTGTGATTAGGATCAAATCAATGGAAAGAGGTTAGGGTACAAAGAGATTTGTATAAGCGCAAATCTATCCCATAGCACATTTTGGAAAAAATTGTGATTATGATCACTTAAATGCAAAGAGGTTATGGTACAAAGAGATTTGTATAAGCGCAAATCTATCCCATAGCACATTTTGCAGAAAATTGTGATTAGGATCACATCAATGGAAAGAGGTTAGGGTACAAAGAGATTTGTAAAAGCGCAAATCTATCCCATAGCACATTTTTCAGAAAATTGTGATTAGGATCACATCAATGGAAAGAGGTTAGGGTACATAGAGATTTGTATAAGCGCAAATCTATCCCATAGCACATTTTGCAGAAAATTGTGATTAGGATCATATAAATGAAAAGAGGTTAGGGTACGAAGGAATTTGTAAAAGCGCAAATCACTCCCATAACACATTTTGCAGAAAATTGTGATTATGATCACATAAATGGAAAGAGGTTAGGGTACAAAGAGATTTGTATAAGCGCAAATCTATCCCATAGCACATTTTGCAGAAAATTGTGATGAGGATCTTATAAATGGAAAGAGGTTAGGGTACAAAGAGATTTGTAAAAGCGCAAATCTATCCCATAGCACATTTTGCAGAAAATTGTGATTAGGATCACATCAATGGAAAGAGGTTAGGGTACAAAGAGATTTGTAAAAGCGCAAATCTATCCCATAGCACATTTTTCAAAAAATTGTGATTAGGATCACATCAATGGAAAGAGGTTAGGGTACAAAGAGATTTGTAAAAGCGCAAATCTATCCCATAGCACATTTTTCAGAAAATTGTGATTAGGATCACATCAATGGAAAGAGGTTAGGGTGCAAAGAGATTTGTAAAAGCGCATATCTATCCCATAGCACATTTTTCAGAAAATTCTGATTAGGATCACATCAATGGAAAGAGGTTAGTGTACAAAGAGATTTGTAAAAGCGCAAATCTATCCCATAGCACATTTTTCAGAAAATTGTGATTAGGATCACATCAATGGAAAGAGGTTAGGGTACAAAGAGATTTGTATAAGCGCAAATCTATCCCATAGCACATTTTGCAGAAAATTGTGATTAGGATCACATCAATGGAAAGAGGTTAGTGTACAAAGAGATTTGTAAAAGCGCAAATCTATCCCATAGCACATTTTTCAGAAAATTGTGATTAGGATCACATCAATGGAAAGAGGTTAGGGTACAAAGAGATTTGTATAAGTGCAAATCTATCACATAGCACATTTTGCAGAAAATTGTGATTAGGATCACATCAATGGAAAGAGGTTAGGGTACAAAGAGATTTGTAAAAGCGCAAATCTATCCCATAGCACATTTTTCAGAAAATTGTGATTAGGATCACATCAATGGAAAGAGGTTAGGGTACAAAGAGATTTGTAAAAGCTCAAATCTATCCCATAGCACATTTTGCAGAAAATTGTGATTCAGATCACATCAATGGAAAGAGGTTAGGGTACAAAGAGATTTGTAAAAGCCAAATCTAACCCATAGAACATTTTGCAGAAAATTGTTATTAGGATCACATCAATGGAAAGAGGTTAGGGTACAAAGAGATTTGTATAAGCGCAAATCTATCCCGTAGCACATTTTGCAGAAAATTGTGATTAGGATCACATCAATGGAAAGAGGTTAAGGTACAAAGAGATTTGTAAAAGCGCAAATCTATCCCATAGCACATTTTTCAGGAAATTGTGATTAGGATCACATCAATGGAAAGAGGTTAGGGTACAAAGAGATTTGTATAAGAGCAAATCACTCCCATAGCACATTTTGCAGAAAGTTGTGATTAGGATCACATAAATGCAAAGCCGTTAGTGTACAAAGAGATTTGTAAAAGCGCAAATCTATCCCATAGCACATTTTGCAGAAAATTGTGATTAGGATCACATAAATGCAAAGAGGTTAGGGTACAAAGAGATTTGTAAAAGCGCAAATCTATCCCATAGCACATTTTGTAGAAAATTGTGATAAGGATCACATAAATGGAAAGAGGTTAGGGTACTAAGAGACTTGTAAAAGCGCAAATCTATCCCATAGCACATTTTGCAGAAAATTGTGATTAGGATCACATAAATGGAAAGAGGTTAGGGTACAAAGAGATTTGTAAAAGCACAAATCTATCCCATAGCACATTTTGCAGAAAATTGTGATCAGGATCAAATCAATGAAAAGAGGTTAGGGTACAAAGAGATTTGTATAAGCGCAAATCACTCCCATAGCACATTTTGCAGAAAATTGTGATTAGGATCACATAAATGCAAAGAGGTTAGGGTACAAAGAGATTTGTAAAAGCGCAAATCTATCCCATAGCACATTTTTCAGAAAATTGTGATTAGGATCACATCAATGGAAAGAGGTTAGGGTACAAAGAGATTTGTATAAGCGCAAATCTATCCCATAGCACATTTTGGAAAAAATTGTGATTATGATCACTTAAATGCAAAGAGGTTATGGTACAAAGAGATTTGTATAAGCGCAAATCTATCCCATAGCACATTTTGCAGAAAATTGTGATTAGGATCACATCAATGGAAAGAGGTTAGGGTACAAAGAGATTTGTAAAAGCGCAAATCTATCCCATAGCACATTTTTCAGAAAATTGTGATTAGGATCACATCAATGGAAAGAGGTTAGGGTACATAGAGATTTGTATAAGCGCAAATCTATCCCATAGCACATTTTGCAGAAAATTGTGATTAGGATCATATAAATGAAAAGAGGTTAGGGTACGAAGGAATTTGTAAAAGCGCAAATCACTCCCATAACACATTTTGCAGAAAATTGTGATTATGATCACATAAATGGAAAGAGGTTAGGGTACAAAGAGATTTGTATAAGCCCAAATCTATCCCATAGCACATTTTGCAGAAAATTGTGATGAGGATCTTATAAATGGAAAGAGGTTAGGGTACAAAGAGATTTGTAAAAGCGCAAATCTATCCCATAGCACATTTTTCAGAAAATTGTGATTAGGATCACATCAATGGAAAGAGGTTAGGGTACAAAGAGATTTGTAAAAGCGCAAATCTATCCCATAGCACATTTTTCAGAAAATTGTGATTAGGATCACATCAATGGAAAGAGGTTAGGGTACAAAGAGATTTGTATAAGCGCAAATCTATCCCATAGCACATTTTGCAGAAAATTGTGATTAGGATCACATCAATGGAAAGAGGTTAAGGTACAAAGAGATTTGTAAAAGCGCAAATCTATCCCATAGCACATTTTTCAGAAAATTGTGATTAGGATCACATCAATGGAAAGAGGTTAGGGTACAAAGAGATTTGTATAAGCGCAAATCTATCCCATAGCACATTTTGCAGAAAATTGTGATTAGGATCGCATCAATGGAAAGAGGTTAGGGTACAAAGAGATTTGTAAAAGCACAAATCTATCCCATAGCACATTTTTCAAAAAATTGTGATTAAGATCATATAAATGAAAAGAGGTTAGGGTACGAAGGAATTTGTAAAAGCGCAAATCACTCCCATAGCACATTTTGCAGAAAAGTGTGATCAGGATCACATCAATGGAAAGAGGTTAGGGTACAAAGAGATTTGTAAAAGCGCAAATCTATCCCATAGCACATTTTTCAGAAAATTGTGATTAGGATCACATCAATGAAAAGAGGTTAGGGTACAAAGAGATTTGTAAAAGCGCAAATCTATCCCATAGCACATTTTGCAGAAAAGTGTGATCAGGATCAAATCAATGAAAAGAGGTTAGGGTACAAAGAGATTTGTAAAAGCGCAAATCTAACCCATAGCTCATTTTTCAGAAAATTGTGATTAGGATCACATCAATGGAAAGAGGTTAGGGTACAAAGAGATTTGTAAAAGCGCAAATCTATCTCATAGCACATTTTTCAGAAAATTGTGATTAGGATCACATCAATGGAAAGAGGTTAGGGTACAAAGAGATTTGTAAAAGCGCAAATCTATCCCATAGCACATTTTGGAGAAAATTGTGATTATGATCACTTAAATGCAAAGAGGTTATGGTACAAAGAGATTTGTATAAGCGCAAATCTATCCCATAGCACATTTTGCAGAAAATTGTGATTAGGATCACATCAATGGAAAGAGGTTAGGGTACAAAGAGATTTGTAAAAGCGCAAATCTATCCCATAGCACATTTTTCAGAAAATTGTGATTAGGATCAAATCAATGGAAAGAGGTTAGGGTACATTGAGATTTGAATAAGCGCAAATCTATCCCATAGCACATTTTGCAGAAAATTGTGATTAGGATCATATAAATGAAAAGAGGTTAGGGTACGAAGGAATTTGTAAAAGCGCAAATCACTCCCATAACACATTTTGCAGAAAATTGTGATTATGATCACATAAATGGAAAGAGGTTAGGGTACAAAGAGATTTGTATAAGCGCAAATCTATCCCATAGCACATTTTTCAGAAAATTGAGATTAGGATCACATCAATGGAAAGAGGTTAGGGTACAAAGAGATTTGTAAAAGCGCAAATCTATCCCATAGCACATTTTTCAGAAAATTGTGATTAGGATCACATCAATGGAAAGAGGTTAGGGTACAAAGAGATTTGTAAAAGCGCAAATCTATCCCATAGCACATTTTTCAGAAAATTGTGATTAGGATCACACCAATGGAAAGAGGTTAGGGTACAAAGAGATTAGTAAAAGCGCAAATCTATCCCATAGCACATTTTGCAGAAAATTGTGATCAGGATCAAATCAATGAAAAGAGGTTAGTGTACAAAGAGATTTGTATAAGCGCAAATCACTCCCATAGCACATTTTGCAGAAAATTGTGATTAGGATCACATCAATGGAAAGAGGTTAGGGTACAAAGAGGTTTGTAAAAGCCAAATCTATCCCATAGCACATTTTGCAGAAAATTGTGATTAGGATCACATCAATGGAAACAGGTTAGGGTACAAAGAGATTTGTAAAAGCGCAAATCTATCCCATAGCACATTTTTCAGAAAATTGTGATTAGGATCACATCAATGGAAAGAGGTTAGTGTACAAAGAGATTTGTATAAGCGCAAATCTATCCCATAGAACATTTTGCAGAAAATTGTGATTAGGATCACATCAATGGAAAGAGGTTATGGTACAAAGAGATTTGTAAAAGCGCAAATCTATCCCATAGCACATTTTTCAGAAAATTGTTATTAGGATCACATCAATGGAAAGAGGTTAGGGTACAAAGAGATTTGTAAAAGCGCAAATCTATCCCATAGCACATTTTTAAAAAAATTGTGTTTAGGATCATATAAATGAAAAGAGGTTAGGGTACGAAGGAATTTGTAAAAGCGCAAATCACTCCCATAGCACATTTTGAAGAAAAGTGTGATCAGGATCACATCAATGGAAAGAGGTTAGGGTACAAAGAGATTTGTAAAAGCGCAAATTCATCCCATAGCACATTTTTCAGAAAATTGTGATTAGGATCACATCAATGGAAAGAGGTTAGGGTACAAAGAGATTTGTAAAAGCGCAAATCTATCCCATAGCACATTTTTCAGAAAATTGTGATTAGGATCACATCAATGGAAAGAGGTTAGGGTACAAAGAGATTTGTATAAGCGCAAATCTATCCCATAGCACATTTTGCAGAAAATTGTGATTAGGATCACATCAATGGAAAGAGGTTAGGGTACAAAGAGATTTGTATAAGCGCAAATCTATCCCATAGCACATTTTGCAGAAAATTGTGATTATGATCACATAAATGAAAAGAGGTTAGGGTACAAAGAGATTTGTATAAGCGCAAATCTATCCCATAGCACATTTTTCAGAAAATTGTGATTAGGATCACATCAATGGAAAGAGGTTAGGGTACAAAGAGATTTGTAAAAGCGCAAATCTATCCCATAGCACATTTTTCAGAAAATTGTGATTAGGATCACATCAATGGAAAGAGGTTAGGGTACAAAGAGATTGGTATAAGCGCAAATCTATCCCATAGCACATTTTTCAGAAAATTGTGATTAGGATCACATCAATGGAAAGAGGTTAGGGTGCAAAGAGATTTGTAAAAGCGCAAATCTATCCCATAGCACATTTTTCTGAAAATTGTGATTAGGATCACATCAATGGAAAGAGGTTAGGGTACAAAGAGATTTGTAAAAGCGCAAATCTATCCCATAGCACATTTTTCAGAAAATTGTGATTAGGATCACATCAATGGAAAGAGGTTAGGGTACAAAGAGATTTGTATAAGCGCAAATCTATCCCATAGCACATTTTGCAGAAAATTGTGATTAGGATCACATCAATGGAAAGAGGTTAGTGTACAAAGAGATTTGTAAAAGCGCAAATCTATCCCATAGCACATTTTTCAGAAAATTGTGATTAGGATCACATCAATGGAAAGAGGTTAGGGTACAAAGAGATTTGTATAAGTGCAAATCTATCCCATAGCACATTTTGCAGAAAATTGTGATTAGGATCACATCAATGGAAATAGGTTAGGGTACAAAGAGATTTGTAAAATTTCAAATCTATCCCATAGCACATTTTGCAGAAAATTGTGATTAGGATCACATCAATGGAAAGAGGTTAGGGTACAAAGAGATTTGTAAAAGCCAAATCTATCCCATAGCACATTTTGCAGAAAATTGTGACTAGGATCACATCAATGGAAATAGGTTAGGGTACAAAGAGATTTGTAAAAGCTCAAATCTATCCCATAGCACATTTTGCAGAAAATTGTGATTAGGATCACATCAATGGAAATAGGTTAGGGTACAAAGAGATTTGTAAAAGCTCAAATCTATCCCATAGCACATTTTGCAGAAAATTGTGATTAGGATCACATCAATGGAAAGAGGTTAGGGTACAAAGAGATTTGTAAAAGCCAAATCTATCCCATAGCACATTTTGCAGAAAATTGTGATTAGGATCACATCAATGGAAAGAGGTTAGGGTACAAAGAGATTTGTATAAGCGCAAATCTATCCCATAGCACATTTTGCAGAAAATTGTGATTAGGATCACATCAATGGAAAGAGGTTAAGGTACAAAGAGATTTGTAAAAGCGCAAATCTATCCCATAGCACATTTTTCAGAAAATTGTGATTAGGATCACATCAATGGAAAGAGGTTAGGGTACAAAGAGTTTTGTATAAGCGCAAATCACTCCCATAGCACATTTTGCAGAAAATTGTGATTAGGATCACATAAATGCAAAGACGTGAGGGTACAAAGAGATTTGTAAAAGCGCAAATCTATCCCATAGCACATTTTGCAGAAAATTGTGATTAGGATCACATAAATGGAAAGAGGTTAGGGTACAAAGAGATTTGTAAAAGCACAAATCTATCCCATAGCACATTTTGCAGAAAATTGTGATAAGGATCAAATCAATGAAAAGAGGTTAGGGTACAAAGAGATTTGTATAAGCGCAAATCACTCCCATAGCACATTTTGCAGAAAATTGTGATTAGGATCACATCAATGGAAAGAGGTTAGAGTACAAAGAGGTTTGTAAAAGCCAAATCTATCCCATAGCACATTTTGCAGAAAATTGTGATTAGGATCACATCAATGGAAAGAGGTTAGGGTACAAAGAGATTTGTAAAAGCGCAAATCTATCCCATAGCACATTTTTCAGAAAATTGTGATTAGGATCACATCAATGGAAAGAGGTTAGGGTACAAAGAGATTTGTAAAAGCGCAAATCTATCCCATAGCACATTTTCCAGAAAATTGTGATTAGGATCACATCAATGGAAAGAGGTTAGGGTACAAAGAGATTTGTAAAAGCGCAAATCTATCCCATAGCACATTTTTCAGAAAATTGTGATTAGGATCATATCAATGGAAAGAGGTTAGGGTACAAAGAGATTTGTATAAGCGCAAATCTATCCCATAGCACATTTTGCAGAAAATTGTGATTAGGATCACATCAATGGAAAGAGGTTAGGGTACAAAGAGATTTGTATAAGCGCAAATCTATCCCATAGCACATTTTTCAGAAAATTGTGTTTAGGATCATATAAATGAAAAGAGGTTAGGGTACGAAGGAATTTGTAAAAGCGCAAATCACTCCCATAGCACATTTTGAAGAAAAGTGTGATCAGGATCACATCAATGGAAAGAGGTTAGGGTACAAAGAGATTTGTAAAAGCGCAAATTCATCCCATAGCACATTTTTCAGAAAATTGTGATTAGGATCACATCAATGGAAAGAGGTTAGGGTACAAAGAGATTTGTAAAAGCGCAAATCTATCCCATAGCACATTTTTCAGAAAATTGTGATTAGGATCACATCAATGGAAAGAGGTTAGGGTACAAAGAGATTTGTATAAGCGCAAATCTATCCCATAGCACATTTTGCAGAAAATTGTGATTAGGATCACATCAATGGAAAGAGGTTAGGGTACAAAGAGATTTGTATAAGCGCAAATCTATCCCATAGCACATTTTGCAGAAAATTGTGATTATGATCACATAAATGCAAAGAGGTTAGGGTACAAAGAGATTTGTATAAGCGCAAATCTATCCCATAGCACATTTTTCAGAAAATTGTGATTAGGATCACATCAATGGAAAGAGGTTAGGGTACAAAGAGATTTGTAAAAGCGCAAATCTATCCCATAGCACATTTTTCAGAAAATTGTGATTAGGATCACATCAATGGAAAGAGGTTAGGTTATAAAGAGATTTGTAAAAGCGCAAATCTATCCCATAGCACATTTTTCAGAAAATTGTGATTAGGATCACATCAATGGAAAGAGGTTAGGGTGCAAAGAGATTTGTAAAAGCGCAAATCTATCCCATAGCACATTTTTCAGAAAATTGTGATTAGGATCACATCAATGGAAAGAGGTTAGGGTACAAAGAGATTTGTAAAAGCGCAAATCTATCCCATAGCACATTTTTCAGAAAATTGTGATTAGGATCACATCAATGGAAAGAGGTTAGGGTACAAAGAGATTTGTATAAGCGCAAATCTATCCCATAGCACATTTTGCAGAAAATTGTGATTAGGATCACATCAATGGAAAGAGGTTAGTGTACAAAGAGATTTTTAAAAGCGCAAATCTATCCCATAGCACATTTTTCAGAAAATTGTGATTAGGATCACATCAATGGAAAGAGGTTAGGGTACAAAGAGATTTGTATAAGTGCAAATCTATCCCATAGCACATTTTGCAGAAAATTGTGATTAGGATCACATCAATGGAAAGAGGTTAGGGTACAAAGAGATTTGTAAAAGCGCAAATCTATCCCATAGCACATTTTTCAGAAAATTGTGATTAGGATCACATCAATGGAAATAGGTTAGGGTACAAAGAGATTTGTAAAAGCTCAAATCTATCCCATAGCACATTTTGCAGAAAATTGTGATTAGGATCACATCAATGGAAAGAGGTTAGGGTACAAAGAGATTTGTAAAAGCCAAATCTATCCCATAGCACATTTTGCAGAAAATTGTGATTAGGATCACATCAATGGAAAGAGGTTAGGGTACAAAGAGATTTGTATAAGCGCAAATCTATCCCATAGCACATTTTGCAGAAAATTGTGTTTAGGATCACATCAATGGAAAGAGGTTAAGGTACAAAGAGATTTGTAAAAGCGCAAATCTATCCCATAGCACATTTTTCAGAAAATTGTGATTAGGATCACATCAATGGAAAGAGGTTAGGGTACAAAGAGTTTTGTATAAGCGCAAATCACTCCCATAGCACATTTTGCAGAAAATTGTGATTAGGATCACATTAATGCAAAGACGTGAGGGTACAAAGAGATTTGTAAAAGCGCAAATCTATCCCATAGCACATTTTGCAGAAAATTGTGATTAGGATCACATAAATGCAAAGAGGTTAGGGTACAAAGAGATTTGTAAAAGCGCAAATCTATCCCATAGCACATTTTGTAGAAAATTGTGATAAGGATCACATAAATGGAAAGAGGTTAGGGTACTAAGAGACTTGTAAAAGCGCAAATCTATCCCATAGCACATTTTGCAGAAAATTGTGATTAGGATCACATAAATGGAAAGAGGTTAGGGTACAAAGAGATTTGTAAAAGCACAAATCTATCCCATAGCACATTTTGCAGAAAATTGTGATCAGGATCAAATCAATGAAAAGAGGTTAGGGTACAAAGAGATTTGTATAAGCGCAAATCACTCCCATAGCACATTTTGCAAAAAATTGTGATTAGGATCACATAAATGCAAAGAGGTTAGGATACAAAGAGATTTGTAAAAGCGCAAATCTATCCCATAGCACATTTTGTAGAAAATTGTGATAAGGATCACATAAATGGAAAGAGGTTAGGGTACAAAGAGACTTGTAAAAGCGCAAATCTATCCCATAGCACATTTTGCAGAAAATTGTGATTAGGATCACATAAATGGAAAGAGGTTAGGGTACAAAGAGATTTGTAAAAGCACAAATCTATCCCATAGCACATTTTGCAGAAAATTGTGATAAGGATCAAATCAATGAAAAGAGGTTAGGGTACAAAGAGATTTGTATAAGCGCAAATCACTCCCATAGCACATTTTGCAGAAAATTGTGATTAGGATCACATCAATGGAAAGAGGTTAGAGTACAAAGAGGTTTGTAAAAGCCAAATCTATCCCATAGCACATTTTGCAGAAAATTGTGATTAGGATCACATCAATGGAAAGAGGTTAGGGTACAAAGAGATTTGTAAAAGCGCAAATCTATCCCATAGCACATTTTTCAGAAAATTGTGATTAGGATCACATCAATGGAAAGAGGTTAGGGTACAAAGAGATTTGTAAAAGCGCAAATCTATCCCATAGCACATTTTCCAGAAAATTGTAATTAGGATCACATCAATGGAAAGAGGTTAGGGTACAAAGAGATTTGTAAAAGCGCAAATCTATCCCATAGCACATTTTTCAGAAAATTGTGATTAGGATCATATCAATGGAAAGAGGTAAGGGTACAAAGAGATTTGTATAAGCGCAAATCTATCCCATAGCACATTTTGCAGAAAATTGTGATTAGGATCACATCAATGGAAAGAGGTTAGGGTACAAAGAGATTTGTAAAAGCGCAAATCTATCCCATAGCACATTTTTCAGAAAATTGTGATTAGGATCACATCAATGGAAAGAGGTTAGGGTACAAAGAGATTTGTATAAGCGCAAATCTATCCCATAGCACATTTTGCAGAAAATTGTGATTAGGATCACATCAATGGAAAGAGGTTAGGGTACAAAGAGATTTGTAAAAGCACAAACCTATCCCATTGCACATTTTTCAAAAAATTGTGATTAAGATCATATAAATGAAAAGAGGTTAGGGTACGAAAGAATTTGTAAAAGCGCAAATCACTCCCATAGCACATTTTGCAGAAAAGTGTGATCAGGATCACATCAATGGAAAGAGGTTAGGGTACAAAGAGATTTGTAAAAGCGCAAATATATCCCATAGCACATTTTTCAGAAAATTGTGATTAGGATCACATCAATGGAAAGAGGTTAGGGTACAAAGAGATTTGTAAAAGCGCAAATCTATCCCATAGCACATTTTGCAGAAAAGTGTAATCAGGATCAAATCAATGAAAAGAGGTTAGGGTACAAAGAGATTTGTAAAAGCGCAAATCTATCCCATAGCACATTTTTCAGAAAATTGTGATTAGGATCACATCAATGGAAAGAGTTTAGGGTACAAAGAGATTTGTAAAAGCGCAAATCTATCCCATAGCACATTTTTCAGAAATTTTGATTAGGATCACATCAATGGAAAGAGGTTAGGGTACAAAGAGATTTGTATAAGCGCAAATCTATCCCATAGCACATTTTTCAGAAAATTGTGATTAGGTACATATCAATGGAAAGAGGTTAGGGTACAAAGAGATTTGTATAAGCGCAAATCTATCCCATAGCACATTTTGCAGAAAATTGCGATTAGGATCACATCAATGGAAAGAGGTTAGTGTACAAAGAGATTTGTAAAAGCGCAAATCTATCCCATAGCACATTTTTCAGAAAATTGTGATTAGGATCAAATCAATGGAAAGAGGTTAGGGTACAAAGAGATTTGTATAAGCGCAAATCTATCCCATAGCACATTTTGGAAAAAATTGTGATTATGATCACTTAAATGCAAAGAGGTTATGGTACAAAGAGATTTGTATAAGCGCAAATCTATCCCATAGCACATTTTGCAGAAAATTGTGATTAGGATCACATCAATGGAAAGAGGTTAGGGTACAAAGAGATTTGTAAAAGCGCAAATCTATCCCATAGCACATTTTTCAGAAAATTGTGATTAGGATCACATCAATGGAAAGAGGTTAGGGTACATAGAGATTTGTATAAGCGCAAATCTATCCCATAGCACATTTTGCAGAAAATTGTGATTAGGATCATATAAATGAAAAGAGGTTAGGGTACGAAGGAATTTGTAAAAGCGCAAATCACTCCCATAACACATTTTGCAGAAAATTGTGATTATGATCACATAAATGGAAAGAGGTTAGGGTACAAAGAGATTTGTATAAGCGCAAATCTATCCCATAGCACATTTTGCAGAAAATTGTGATGAGGATCTTATAAATGGAAAGAGGTTAGGGTACAAAGAGATTTGTAAAAGCGCAAATCTATCCCATAGCACATTTTGCAGAAAATTGTGATTAGGATCACATCAATGGAAAGAGGTTAGGGTACAAAGAGATTTGTAAAAGCGCAAATCTATCCCATAGCACATTTTTCAGAAAATTGTGATTAGGATCACATCAATGGAAAGAGGTTAGGGTACAAAGAGATTTGTAAAAGCGCAAATCTATCCCATAGCACATTTTTCAGAAAATTGTGATTAGGATCACATCAATGGAAAGAGGTTAGGGTGCAAAGAGATTTGTAAAAGCGCATATCTATCCCATAGCACATTTTTCAGAAAATTCTGATTAGGATCACATCAATGGAAAGAGGTTAGGGTACAAAGAGATTTGTATAAGCGCAAATCTATCCCATAGCACATTTTGCAGAAAATTGTGTTTAGGATCACATCAATGGAAAGAGGTTAAGGTACAAAGAGATTTGTAAAAGCGCAAATCTATCCCATAGCACATTTTTCAGAAAATTGTGATTAGGATCACATCAATGGAAAGAGGTTAGGGTACAAAGAGATTTGTAAAAGCGCAAATCTATCCCATAGCACATTTTTCAGAAAATTGTGATTAGGATCACATCAATGGAAAGAGGTTAGGGTACAAAGAGATTTGTATAAGTGCAAATCTATCCCATAGCACATTTTGCAGAAAATTGTGATTAGGATCACATCAATGGAAAGAGGTTAGGGTACAAAGAGATTTGTAAAAGCGCAAATCTATCCCATAGCACATTTTTCAGAAAATTGTGATTAGGATCACCTCAATGGAAAGAGGTTAGGGTACAAAGAGATTTGTAAAAGCTCAAATCTATCCCATAGCACATTTTGCAGAAAATTGTGATTCAGATCACATCAATGGAAAGAGGTTAGGGTACAAAGAGATTTGTAAAAGCCAAATCTAACCCATAGAACATTTTGCAGAAAATTGTGATTAGGATCACATCAATGGAAAGAGGTTAGGGTACAAAGAGATTTGTATAAGCGCAAATCTATCCCGTAGCACATTTTGCAGAAAATTGTGATTAGGATCACATCAATGGAAAGAGGTTAAGGTACAAAGAGATTTGTAAAAGCGCAAATCTATCCCATAGCACATTTTTCAGGAAATTGTGATTAGGATCACATCAATGGAAAGAGGTTAGGGTACAAAGAGATTTGTATAAGCGCAAATCACTCCCATAGCACATTTTGCAGAAAGTTGTGATTAGGATCACATAAATGCAAAGCCGTTAGGGTACAAAGAGATTTGTAAAAGCGCAAATCTATCCCATAGCACATTTTGCAGAAAATTGTGATTAGGATCACATAAATGCAAAGAGGTTAGGGTACAAAGAGATTTGTAAAAGCGCAAATCTATCCCATAGCACATTTTGTAGAAAATTGTGATAAGGATCACATAAATGGAAAGAGGTTAGGGTACTAAGAGACTTGTAAAAGCGCAAATCTATCCCATAGCACATTTTGCAGAAAATTGTGATTAGGATCACATAAATGGAAAGAGGTTAGGGTACAAAGAGATTTGTAAAAGCACAAATCTATCCCATAGCACATTTTGCAGAAAATTGTGATCAGGATCAAATCAATGAAAAGAGGTTAGGGTACAAAGAGATTTGTATAAGCGCAAATCACTCCCATAGCACATTTTGCAGAAAATTGTGATTAGGATCACATAAATGCAAAGAGGTTAGGGTACAAAGAGATTTGTAAAAGCGCAAATCTATCCCATAGCACATTTTTCAGAAAATTGTGATTAGGATCACATCAATGGAAAGAGGTTAGGGTACAAAGAGATTTGTATAAGCGCAAATCTATCCCATAGCACATTTTGGAAAAAATTGTGATTATGATCACTTAAATGCAAAGAGGTTATGGTACAAAGAGATTTGTATAAGCGCAAATCTATCCCATAGCACATTTTGCAGAAAATTGTGATTAGGATCACATCAATGGAAAGAGGTTAGGGTACAAAGAGATTTGTAAAAGCGCAAATCTATCCCATAGCACATTTTTCAGAAAATTGTGATTAGGATCACATCAATGGAAAGAGGTTAGGGTACATAGAGATTTGTATAAGCGCAAATCTATCCCATAGCACATTTTGCAGAAAATTGTGATTAGGATCATATAAATGAAAAGAGGTTAGGGTACGAAGGAATTTGTAAAAGCGCAAATCACTCCCATAACACATTTTGCAGAAAATTGTGATTATGATCACATAAATGGAAAGAGGTTGGGGTACAAAGAGATTTGTATAAGCGCAAATCTATCCCATAGCACATTTTGCAGAAAATTGTGATGAGGATCTTATAAATGGAAAGAGGTTAGGGTACAAAGAGATTTGTAAAAGCGCAAATCTATCCCATAGCACATTTTTCAGAAAATTGTGATTAGGATCACATCAATGGAAAGAGGTTAGGGTACAAAGAGATTTGTAAAAGCGCAAATCTATCCCATAGCACATTTTTCAGAAAATTGTGATTAGGATCACATCAATGGAAAGAGGTTAGGGTACAAAGAGATTTGTAAAAGCGCAAATCTATCCCATAGCACATTTTGCAGAAAAGTGTGATCAGGATCACATCAATGGAAAGAGGTTAGGGTACAAAGAGATTTGTAAAAGCGCAAATCTATCCCATAGCACATTTTTCAGAAAATTGTGATTAGGATCACATCAATGAAAAGAGGTTAGGGTACAAAGAGATTTGTAAAAGCGCAAATCTATCCCATAGCACATTTTGCAGAAAAGTGTGATCAGGATCAAATCAATGAAAAGAGGTTAGGGTACAAAGAGATTTGTAAAAGCGCAAATCTATCCCATAGCTCATTTTTCAGAAAATTGTGATTAGGATCACATCAATGGAAAGAGGTTAGGGTACAAAGAGATTTGTAAAAGCGCAAATCTATCCCATAGCACATTTTGCAGAAAATTGTGATTAGGATCACATAAATGGAAAGAGGTTAGGGTACAAAGAGATTTGTAAAAGCACAAATCTATCCCATAGCACATTTTGCAGAAAATTGTGATAAGGATCAAATCAATGAAAAGAGGTTAGGGTACAAAGAGATTTGTATAAGCGCAAATCACTCCCATAGCACATTTTGCAGAAAATTGTGATTAGGATCACATCAATGGAAAGAGGTTAGAGTACAAAGAGGTTTGTAAAAGCCAAATCTATCCCATAGCACATTTTGCAGAAAATTGTGATTAGGATCACATCAATGGAAAGAGGTTAGGGTACAAAGAGATTTGTAAAAGCGCAAATCTATCCCATAGCACATTTTTCAGAAAATTGTGATTAGGATCACATCAATGGAAAGAGGTTAGGGTACAAAGAGATTTGTAAAAGCGCAAATCTATCCCATAGCACATTTTCCAGAAAATTGTGATTAGGATCACATCAATGGAAAGAGGTTAGGGTACAAAGAGATTTGTAAAAGCGCAAATCTATCCCATAGCACATTTTTCAGAAAATTGTGATTAGGATCATATCAATGGAAAGAGGTTAGGGTACAAAGAGATTTGTATAAGCGCAAATCTATCCCATAGCATATTTTGCAGAAAATTGTGATTAGGATCACATCAATGGAAAGAGGTTAGGGTACAAAGAGATTTGTATAAGCGCAAATCTATCCCATAGCACATTTTTCAGAAAATTGTGTTTAGGATCATATAAATGAAAAGAGGTTAGGGTACGAAGGAATTTGTAAAAGCGCAAATCACTCCCATAGCACATTTTGAAGAAAAGTGTGATCAGGATCACATCAATGGAAAGAGGTTAGGGTACAAAGAGATTTGTAAAAGCGCAAATTCATCCCATAGCACATTTTTCAGAAAATTGTGATTAGGATCACATCAATGGAAAGAGGTTAGTGTACAAAGAGATTTGTAAAAGCGCAAATCTATCCCATAGCACATTTTTCAGAAAATTGTGATTAGGATCACATCAATGGAAAGAGGTTAGGGTACAAAGAGATTTGTATAAGCGCAAATCTATCCCATAGCACATTTTGCAGAAAATTGTGATTAGGATCACATCAATGGAAAGAGGTTAGGGTACAAAGAGATTTGTATAAGCGCAAATCTATCCCATAGCACATTTTGCAGAAAATTGTGATTATGATCACATAAATGCAAAGAGGTTAGGGTACAAAGAGATTTGTATAAGCGCAAATCTATCCCATAGCACATTTTTCAGAAAATTGTGATTAGGATCACATCAATGGAAAGAGGTTAGGGTACAAAGAGATTTGTAAAAGCGCAAATCTATCCCATAGCACATTTTTCAGAAAATTGTGATTAGGATCACATCAATGGAAAGAGGTTAGGTTATAAAGAGATTTGTAAAAGCGCAAATCTATCCCATAGCACATTTTTCAGAAAATTGTGATTAGGATCACATCAATGGAAAGAGGTTAGGGTGCAAAGAGATTTGTAAAAGCGCAAATCTATCCCATAGCACATTTTTCAGAAAATTGTGATTAGGATCACATCAATGGAAAGAGGTTAGGGTACAAAGAGATTTGTAAAAGCGCAAATCTATCCCATAGCACATTTTTCAGAAAATTGTGATTAGGATCACATCAATGGAAAGAGGTTAGGGTACAAAGAGATTTGTATAAGCGCAAATCTATCCCATAGCACATTTTGCAGAAAATTGTGATTAGGATCACATCAATGGAAAGAGGTTAGTGTACAAAGAGATTTTTAAAAGCGCAAATCTATCCCATAGCACATTTTTCAGAAAATTGTGATTAGGATCACATCAATGGAAAGAGGTTAGGGTACAAAGAGATTTGTATAAGTGCAAATCTATCCCATAGCACATTTTGCAGAAAATTGTGATTAGGATCACATCAATGGAAAGAGGTTAGGGTACAAAGAGATTTGTAAAAGCGCAAATCTATCCCATAGCACATTTTTCAGAAAATTGTGATTAGGATCACATCAATGGAAATAGGTTAGGGTACAAAGAGATTTGTAAAAGCTCAAATCTATCCCATAGCACATTTTGCAGAAAATTGTGATTAGGATCACATCAATGGAAAGAGGTTAGGGTACAAAGAGATTTGTAAAAGCCAAATCTATCCCATAGCACATTTTGCAGAAAATTGTGATTAGGATCACATCAATGGAAAGAGGTTAGGGTACAAAGAGATTTGTATAAGCGCAAATCTATCCCATAGCACATTTTGCAGAAAATTGTGTTTAGGATCACATCAATGGAAAGAGGTTAAGGTACAAAGAGATTTGTAAAAGCGCAAATCTATCCCATAGCACATTTTTCAGAAAATTGTGATTAGGATCACATCAATGGAAAGAGGTTAGGGTACAAAGATTTTTGTATAAGCGCAAATCACTCCCATAGCACATTTTGCAGAAAATTGTGATTAGGATCACATAAATGCAAAGACGTGAGGGTACAAAGAGATTTGTAAAAGCGCAAATCTATCCCATAGCACATTTTGCAGAAAATTGTGATTAGGATCACATAAATGCAAAGAGGTTAGGGTACAAAGAGATTTGTAAAAGCGCAAATCTATCCCATAGCACATTTTGTAGAAAATTGTGATAAGGATCACATAAATGGAAAGAGGTTAGGGTACTAAGAGACTTGTAAAAGCGCAAATCTATCCCATAGCACATTTTGCAGAAAATTGTGATTAGGATCACATAAATGGAAAGAGGTTAGGGTACAAAGAGATTTGTAAAAGCACAAATCTATCCCATAGCACATTTTGCAGAAAATTGTGATCAGGATCAAATCAATGAAAAGAGGTTAGGGTACAAAGAGATTTGTATAAGCGCAAATCACTCCCATAGCACATTTTGCAAAAAATTGTGATTAGGATCACATAAATGCAAAGAGGTTAGGATACAAAGAGATTTGTAAAAGCGCAAATCTATCCCATAGCACATTTTGTAGAAAATTGTGATAAGGATCACATAAATGGAAAGAGGTTAGGGTACAAAGAGACTTGTAAAAGCGCAAATCTATCCCATAGCACATTTTGCAGAAAATTGTGATTAGGATCACATAAATGGAAAGAGGTTAGGGTACAAAGAGATTTGTAAAAGCACAAATCTATCCCATAGCACATTTTGCAGAAAATTGTGATAAGGATCAAATCAATGAAAAGAGGTTAGGGTACAAAGAGATTTGTATAAGCGCAAATCACTCCCATAGCACATTTTGCAGAAAATTGTGATTAGGATCACATCAATGGAAAGAGGTTAGAGTACAAAGAGGTTTGTAAAAGCCAAATCTATCCCATAGCACATTTTGCAGAAAATTGTGATTAGGATCACATCAATGGAAAGAGGTTAGGGTACAAAGAGATTTGTAAAAGCGCAAATCTATCCCATAGCACATTTTTCAGAAAATTGTGATTAGGATCACATCAATGGAAAGAGGTTAGGGTACAAAGAGATTTGTAAAAGCGCAAATCTATCCCATAGCACATTTTCCAGAAAATTGTAATTAGGATCACATCAATGGAAAGAGGTTAGGGTACAAAGAGATTTGTAAAAGCGCAAATCTATCCCATAGCACATTTTTCAGAAAATTGTGATTAGGATCATATCAATGGAAAGAGGTAAGGGTACAAAGAGATTTGTATAAGCGCAAATCTATCCCATAGCACATTTTGCAGAAAATTGTGATTAGGATCACATCAATGGAAAGAGGTTAGGGTACAAAGAGATTTGTAAAAGCGCAAATCTATCCCATAGCACATTTTTCAGAAAATTGTGATTAGGATCACATCAATGGAAAGAGGTTAGGGTACAAAGAGATTTGTATAAGCGCAAATCTATCCCATAGCACATTTTGCAGAAAATTGTGATTAGGATCACATCAATGGAAAGAGGTTAGGGTACAAAGAGATTTGTAAAAGCACAAACCTATCCCATTGCACATTTTTCAAAAAATTGTGATTAAGATCATATAAATGAAAAGAGGTTAGGGTACGAAAGAATTTGTAAAAGCGCAAATCACTCCCATAGCACATTTTGCAGAAAAGTGTGATCAGGATCACATCAATGGAAAGAGGTTAGGGTACAAAGAGATTTGTAAAAGCGCAAATATATCCCATAGCACATTTTTCAGAAAATTGTGATTAGGATCACATCAATGGAAAGAGGTTAGGATACAAAGAGATTTGTAAAAGCGCAAATCTATCCCATAGCACATTTTGCAGAAAAGTGTGATCAGGATCAAATCAATGAAAAGAGGTTAGGGTACAAAGAGATTTGTAAAAGCGCAAATCTATCCCATAGCACATTTTTCAGAAAATTGTGATTAGGATCACATCAATGGAAAGAGTTTAGGGTACAAAGAGATTTGTAAAAGCGCAAATCTATCCCATAGCACATTTTTCAGAAAATTGTGATTAGGATCACATCAATGGAAAGAGGTTAGGGTACAAAGAGATTTGTATAAGCGCAAATCTATCCCATAGCACATTTTTCAGAAAATTGTGATTAGGTACACATCAATGGAAAGAGGTTAGGGTACAAAGAGATTTGTATAAGCGCAAATCTATCCCATAGCACATTTTGCAGAAAATTGCGATTAGGATCACATCAATGGAAAGAGGTTAGTGTACAAAGAGATTTGTAAAAGCGCAAATCTATCCCATAGCACATTTTTCAGAAAATTGTGATTAGGATCAAATCAATGGAAAGAGGTTAGGGTACAAAGAGATTTGTATAAGCGCAAATCTATCCCATAGCACATTTTGGAAAAAATTGTGATTATGATCACTTAAATGCAAAGAGGTTATGGTACAAAGAGATTTGTATAAGCGCAAATCTATCCCATAGCACATTTTGCAGAAAATTGTGATTAGGATCACATCAATGGAAAGAGGTTAGGGTACAAAGAGATTTGTAAAAGCGCAAATCTATCCCATAGCACATTTTTCAGAAAATTGTGATTAGGATCACATCAATGGAAAGAGGTTAGGGTACATAGAGATTTGTATAAGCGCAAATCTATCCCATAGCACATTTTGCAGAAAATTGTGATTAGGATCATATAAATGAAAAGAGGTTAGGGTACGAAGGAATTTGTAAAAGCGCAAATCACTCCCATAACACATTTTGCAGAAAATTGTGATTATGATCACATAAATGGAAAGAGGTTAGGGTACAAAGAGATTTGTATAAGCGCAAATCTATCCCATAGCACATTTTGCAGAAAATTGTGATGAGGATCTTATAAATGGAAAGAGGTTAGGGTACAAAGAGATTTGTAAAAGCGCAAATCTATCCCATAGCACATTTTGCAGAAAATTGTGATTAGGATCACATCAATGGAAAGAGGTTAGGGTACAAAGAGATTTGTAAAAGCGCAAATCTATCCCATAGCACATTTTTCAGAAAATTGTGATTAGGATCACATCAATGGAAAGAGGTTAGGGTACAAAGAGATTTGTAAAAGCGCAAATCTATCCCATAGCACATTTTTCAGAAAATTGTGATTAGGATCACATCAATGGAAAGAGGTTAGGGTGCAAAGAGATTTGTAAAAGCGCATATCTATCCCATAGCACATTTTTCAGAAAATTCTGATTAGGATCACATCAATGGAAAGAGGTTAGTGTACAAAGAGATTTGTAAAAGCGCAAATCTATCCCATAGCACATTTTTCAGAAAATTGTGATTAGGATCACATCAATGGAAAGAGGTTAGGGTACAAAGAGATTTGTATAAGCGCAAATCTATCCCATAGCACATTTTGCAGAAAATTGTGATTAGGATCACATCAATGGAAAGAGGTTAGTGTACAAAGAGATTTGTAAAAGCGCAAATCTATCCCATAGCACATTTTTCAGAAAATTGTGATTAGGATCACATCAATGGAAAGAGGTTAGGGTACAAAGAGATTTGTATAAGTGCAAATCTATCCCATAGCACATTTTGCAGAAAATTGTGATTAGGATCACATCAATGGAAAGAGGTTAGGGTACAAAGAGATTTGTAAAAGCGCAAATCTATCCCATAGCACATTTTTCAGAAAATTGTGATTAGGATCACATCACTGGAAAGAGGTTAGGGTACAAAGAGATTTGTAAAAGCTCAAATCTATCCCATAGCACATTTTGCAGAAAATTGTGATTCAGATCACATCAATGGAAAGAGGTTAGGGTACAAAGAGATTTGTAAAAGCCAAATCTAACCCATAGAACATTTTGCAGAAAATTGTGATTAGGATCACATCAATGGAAAGAGGTTAGGGTACAAAGAGATTTGTATAAGCGCAAATCTATCCCGTAGCACATTTTGCAGAAAATTGTGATTAGGATCACATCAATGGAAAGAGGTTAAGGTACAAAGAGATTTGTAAAAGCGCAAATCTATCCCATAGCACATTTTTCAGGAAATTGTGATTAGGATCACATCAATGGAAAGAGGTTAGGGTACAAAGAGATTTGTATAAGCGCAAATCACTCCCATAGCACATTTTGCAGAAAGTTGTGATTAGGATCACATAAATGCAAAGCCGTTAGGGTACAAAGAGATTTGTAAAAGCGCAAATCTATCCCATAGCACATTTTGCAGAAAATTGTGATTAGGATCACATAAATGCAAAGAGGTTAGGGTACAAAGAGATTTGTAAAAGCGCAAATCTATCCCATAGCACATTTTGTAGAAAATTGTGATAAGGATCACATAAATGGAAAGAGGTTAGGGTACTAAGAGACTTGTAAAAGCGCAAATCTATCCCATAGCACATTTTGCAGAAAATTGTGATTAGGATCACATAAATGGAAAGAGGTTAGGGTACAAAGAGATTTGTAAAAGCACAAATCTATCCCATAGCACATTTTGCAGAAAATTGTGATCAGGATCAAATCAATGAAAAGAGGTTAGGGTACAAAGAGATTTGTATAAGCGCAAATCACTCCCATAGCACATTTTGCAGAAAATTGTGATTAGGATCACATAAATGCAAAGAGGTTAGGGTACAAAGAGATTTGTAAAAGCGCAAATCTATCCCATAGCACATTTTGCAGAAAATTGTGATTAGGATCACATCAATGGAAAGAGGTTAGGGTACAAAGAGATTTGTATAAGCGCAAATCTATCCCATAGCACATTTTGCAGAAAATTGTGATTAGGATCACATCAATGGAAAGAGGTTAGGGTACAAAGAGATTTGTAAAAGCGCAAATCTATCCCATAGCACATTTTTCAGAAAATTGTGATTAGGATCACATCAATGGAAAGAGGTTAGGGTACATAGAGATTTGTATAAGCGCAAATCTATCCCATAGCACATTTTGCAGAAAATTGTGATTAGGATCATATAAATGAAAAGAGGTTAGGGTACGAAGGAATTTGTAAAAGCGCAAATCACTCCCATAACACATTTTGCAGAAAATTGTGATTATGATCACATAAATGGAAAGAGGTTGGGGTACAAAGAGATTTGTATAAGCGCAAATCTATCCCATAGCACATTTTGCAGAAAATTGTGATGAGGATCTTATAAATGGAAAGAGGTTAGGGTACAAAGAGATTTGTAAAAGCGCAAATCTATCCCATAGCACATTTTTCAGAAAATTGTGATTAGGATCACATCAATGGAAAGAGGTTAGGGTACAAAGAGATTTGTAAAAGCGCAAATCTATCCCATAGCACATTTTTCAGAAAATTGTGATTAGGATCACATCAATGGAAAGAGGTTAGGGTACAAAGAGATTTGTATAAGCGCAAATCTATCCCATAGCACATTTTGCAGAAAATTGTGATTAGGATCACATCAATGGAAAGAGGTTAGGGTACAAAGAGATTTGTAAAAGCGCAAATCTATCCCATAGCACATTTTTCAGAAAATTGTGATTAGGATCACATCAATGGAAAGAGGTTAGGGTACAAAGAGATTTGTATAAGCGCAAATCTATCCCATAGCGCATTTTGCAGAAAATTGTGATTAGGATCGCATCAATGGAAAGAGGTTAGGGTACAAAGAGATTTGTAAAAGCACAAATCTATCCCATAGCACATTTTTCAAAAAATTGTGATTAAGATCATATAAATGAAAAGAGGTTAGGGTACGAAGGAATTTGTAAAAGCGCAAATCACTCCCATAGCACATTTTGCAGAAAAGTGTGATCAGGATCACATCAATGGAAAGAGGTTAGGGTACAAAGAGATTTGTAAAAGCGCAAATCTATCCCATAGCACATTTTTCAGAAAATTGTGATTAGGATCACATCAATGAAAAGAGGTTAGGGTACAAAGAGATTTGTAAAAGCGCAAATCTATCCCATAGCACATTTTGCAGAAAAGTGTGATCAGGATCAAATCAATGAAAAGAGGTTAGGGTACAAAGAGATTTGTAAAAGCGCAAATCTATCCCATAGCACATTTTGGAGAAAATTGTGATTATGATCACTTAAATGCAAAGAGGTTATGGTACAAAGAGATTTGTATAAGCGCAAATCTATCCCATAGCACATTTTGCAGAAAATTGTGATTAGGATCACATCAATGGAAAGAGGTTAGGGTACAAAGAGATTTGTAAAAGCGCAAATCTATCCCATAGCACATTTTTCAGAAAATTGTGATTAGGATCAAATCAATGGAAAGAGGTTAGGGTACATTGAGATTTGAATAAGCGCAAATCTATCCCATAGCACATTTTGCAGAAAATTGTGATTAGGATCATATAAATGAAAAGAGGTTAGGGTACGAAGGAATTTGTAAAAGCGCAAATCACTCCCATAACACATTTTGCAGAAAATTGTGATTATGATCACATAAATGGAAAGAGGTTAGGGTACAAAGAGATTTGTATAAGCGCAAATCTATCCCATAGCACATTTTTCAGAAAATTGTGATTAGGATCACATCAATGGAAAGAGGTTAGGGTACAAAGAGATTTGTAAAAGCGCAAATCTATCCCATAGCACATTTTTCAGAAAATTGTGATTAGGATCACATCAATGGAAAGAGGTTAGGGTACAAAGAGATTTGTAAAAGCGCAAATCTATCCCATAGCACATTTTTCAGAAAATTGTGATTAGGATCACACCAATGGAAAGAGGTTAGGGTACAAAGAGATTAGTAAAAGCGCAAATCTATCCCATAGCACATTTTGCAGAAAATTGTGATCAGGATCAAATCAATGAAAAGAGGTTAGTGTACAAAGAGATTTGTATAAGCGCAAATCACTCCCATAGCACATTTTGCAGAAAATTGTGATTAGGATCACATCAATGGAAAGAGGTTAGGGTACAAAGAGGTTTGTAAAAGCCAAATCTATCCCATAGCACATTTTGCAGAAAATTGTGATTAGGATCACATCAATGGAAAGAGGTTAGGGTATAAAGAGATTTGTATAAGCGCAAATCTATCCCATAGCACATTTTGCAGAAAATTGTGATTAGGATCACATCAATGGAAAGAGGTTAGTGTACAAAGAGATTTGTAAAAGCGCAAATCTATCCCATAGCACATTTTTCAGAAAATTGTGATTAGGATCAAATCAATGGAAAGAGGTTAGGGTACAAAGAGATTTGCATAAGCGCAAATCTATCCCATAGCACATTTTGCAGAAAATTGTGATTAGGATCACATCAATGGAAAGAGGTTAGGGTACAAAGAGATTTGTAAAAGCGCAAATCTATCCCATAGCACATTTTTCAGAAAATTGTGATTAGGATCACATCAATGAAAAGAGGTTAGGGTACATAGAGATTTGTATAAGCGCAAATCTATCCCATAGCACATTTTGCAGAAAATTGTGATTAGGATCATATAAATGAAAAGAGGTTAGGGTACGAAGGAATTTGTAAAAGCGCAAATCACTCCCATAACACATTTTGCAGAAAATTGTGATTATGATCACATAAATGGAAAGAGGTTAGGGTACAAAGAGATTTGTATAAGCGCAAATCTATCCCATAGCACATTTTGCAGAAAATTGTGATGAGGATCTTATAAATGGAAAGAGGTTAGGGTACAAAGAGATTTGTAAAAGCGCAAATCTATCCCATAGCACATTTTGCAGAAAATTGTGATTAGGATCACATCAATGGAAAGAGGTTAGGGTACAAAGAGATTTGTAAAAGCGCAAATCTATCCCATAGCACATTTTTCAGAAAATTGTGATTAGGATCACATCAATGGAAAGAGGTTAGGGTACAAAGAGATTTGTATAAGCGCAAATCTATCCCATAGCACATTTTGCAGAAAATTGTGATTAGGATCACATCAATGGAAAGAGGTTAGGGTACAAAGAGATTTGTAAAAGCGCAAATCTATCCCATAGCACATTTTTCAGAAAATTGTGATTAGGATCACATCAATGGAAAGAGGTTAGGGTACAAAGAGATTTGTATAAGCGCAAATCTATCCCATAGCACATTTTGCAGAAAATTGTGATTAGGATCGCATCAATGGAAAGAGGTTAGGGAACAAAGAGATTTGTAAAAGCACAAATCTATCCCATAGCACATTTTTCAAAAAATTGTGATTAAGATCATATAAATGAAAAGAGGTTAGGGTACGAATGAATTTGCAAAAGCGCAAATCACTCCCATAGCACATTTTGCAGAAAAGTGTGATCAGGATCACATCAATGGAAAGAGGTTTGGGTACAAAGAGATTTGTAAAAGCGCAAATCTATCCCATAGCACATTTTTCAGAAAATTGTGATTAGGATCACATCAATGGAAAGAGGTTAGGGTACAAAGAGATTTGTAAAAGCGCAAATCTATCCCATAGCACATTTTGCAGAAAAGTGTGATCAGGATCAAATCAATGAAAAGAGGTTAGGGTACAAAGAGATTTGTAAAAGCGCAAATCTATCCCATAGCACATTTTTCAGAAAATTGTGATTAGGATCACATCAATGGAAAGAGGTTAGGGTACAAAGAGATTTGTAAAAGCGCAAATCTATCTCATAGCACATTTTTCAGAAAATTGTGATTAGGATCACATCCATGGAAAGAGGTTAGGGTACAAAGAGATTTGTATAAGCGCAAATCTATCCCATAGCACATTTTGGAAAAAATTGTGATTATGATCACTTAAATGCAAAGAGGTTATGGTACAAAGAGATTTGTATAAGCGCAAATCTATCCCATAGCACATTTTTCAGAAAATTGTGATTAGGATCACATCAATGGAAAGAGGTTAGTGTACAAAGAGATTTGTATAAGCGCAAATCTATCCCATAGAAAATTTTGCAGAAAATTGTGATTAGGATCACATCAATGGAAAGAGGTTAGGGTACAAAGAGATTTGTAAAAGCGCAAATCTATCCCATAGCACATTTTTCAGAAAATTGTTATTAGGATCACATCAATGGAAAGAGGTTAGGGTACAAAGAGATTTCTAAAAGCGCAAATCTATCCCATAGCACATTTTTCAAAAAATTGTGTTTAGGATCATATAAATGAAAAGAGGTTAGGGTACGAAGGAATTTGTAAAAGCGCAAATCACTCCCATAGCACATTTTGAAGAAAAGTGTGATCAGGATCACATCAATGGAAAGAGGTTAGGGTACAAAGAGATTTGTAAAAGCGCAAATTCATCCCATAGCAAATTTTTCAGAAAATTGTGATTAGGATCACATCAATGGAAAGAGGTTAGGGTACAAAGAGATTTGTAAAAGCGCAAATCTATCCCATAGCACATTTTTCAGAAAATTGTGATTAGGATCACATCAATGGAAAGAGGTTAGGGTACAAAGAGATTTGTATAAGCGCAAATCTATCCCATAGCACATTTTGCAGAAAATTGTGATTAGGATCACATCAATGGAAAGAGGATCGTGTACAAAGAGATTTGTAAAAGCGCAAATCTATCCCATAGCACATTTTGCAGAAAATTGTGATTAGGATCACATCAATGGAAAGAGGTTAGGGTACAAAGAGATTTGTATAAGCGCAAATCTATCCCATAGCACATTTTGCAGAAAATTGTGATTAGGATCACATCAATGGAAAGAGGTTAGTGTACAAAGAGATTTGTAAAAGCGCAAATCTATCACATAGCACATTTTGCAGGAAATTGTGATTAGGATCACATCAATGGAAAGAGGTTAGGGTACAAAAAGATTTGTAAAAGCACAAATCTATCCCATAGCACATTTTACAGAAAATTGTGATTAGGATCACATCAATGGAAAGAGGTTAGGGTACAAAGAGATTTGTAAAAGCGCAAATCTATCCCATAGCACATTTTGCAGAAAATTGTGATTAGGATCACATCAATGGAAAGAGGTTAGGGTACAAAGAAATTTGTAAAAGCGCAAATCTATCCCATAGCACATTTTTCAGAAAATTGTGATTAGGATCACAACAATGGAAAGAGGTTAGGGTACAACGAGATTTGTATAAGCGCAAATCTATCCCATAGCACATTTTGCAGAAAATTGTGATTATGATCACATAAATGCAAAGAGGTTAGGGTACAATGAGATTTGTATAAGCGCAAATCTATCCCATAGCACATTTTTCAGAAAATTGTGATTAGGATCACATCAATGGAAAGAGGTTAGGTTATAAAGAGATTTGTAAAAGCGCAAATCTATCCCATAGCACATTTTTTAGAAAATTGTGTTTAGGATCACATCAATGGAAAGAGGTTAGGGTGCAAAGAGATTTGTAAAAGCGCAAATCTATCCCATAGCACATTTTTCAGAAAATTGTGATTAGGATCACATCAATGGAAAGAGGTTAGGGTACAAAGAAATTTGTAAAAGCGCAAATCTATCCCATAGCACATTTTTCAGAAAATTGTGATTAGGATCACATCAATGGAAAGAGGTTAGGGTACAAAGAGATTTGTATAAGCGCAAATCTATCCCATAGCACATTTTGCAGAAAATTGTGATTAGGATCACATCAATGGAAAGAGGTTAGTGTACAAAGAGATTTGTATTAGCGCAAATCTATCCCATAGCACATTTTGCAGAAAATTGTGATTAGGATCACATGAATGGAAAGAGGTTAGGGTACAAAGAGATTTGTAAGAGCGCAAATCTATCCCATAGCACATTTTTCAGAAAATTGTGATTAGGATCACATCAATGGAAAGAGGTTAGGGTACAAAGAGATTTGTAAAAGCGCAAATCTATCCCATAGCACATTTTGCAGAAAATTGTGATTAGGATCACATCAATGGAAAGAGGTTAGGGTACAAAGAGATTTGTAAAAGCGCAAATCTATCCCATAGCACATTTTTCAGAAAATTGTGATTAGGATCACATCAATGGAAAGAGGTTAGGGTACAAAGAGTTTTGTATAAGCGCAAATCTATCCCATAGCACATTTTTCAGAAAATTGTGATTAGGATCACATCAATGGAAAGAGGTTAGGTTACAAAGAGATTTGTATAAGCGCAAATCTATCCCATAGCACATTTTGCAGAAAATTGTGATTAGGATCACATCAATGGAAAGAGGTTAGGGTACAAAGAGATTTGTAAAAGCGCAAATTCATCCCATAGCACATTTTTCAGAAAATTGTGATTAGGATCACATCAATGGAAAGAGGTTAGGGTACAAAGAGATTTGTAAAAGCGCAAATCTATCCCATAGCACATTTTTCAGAAAATTGTGATTAGGATCACATCAATGGAAAGAGGTTAGGTTACAAAGAGATTTGTATAAGCGCAAATCTATCCCATAGCACATTTTGCAGAAAATTGTGATTAGGATCACATCAATGGAAAGAGGTTAGTGTACAAAGAGATTTGTAAAAGCGCAAATCTATACCATAGCACATTTTGCAGAAAATTGTGATTAGGATCACATCAATGGAAAGAGGTTAGGGTACAAAGAGATTTGTATAAGCGCAAATCTATCCCATAGCACATTTTGCAGAAAATTGTGTTTAGGATCACATCAATGGAAAGAGGTTAGTGTACAAAGAGATTTGTAAAAGCGCAAATCTACACATAGCACATTTTGCAGGAAATTGTGATTAGGATCACATCAATGGAAAGAGGTTAGGGTACAAAAAGATTTGTAAAAGCACAAATCTATCCCATAGCACATTTTACAGAAAATTGTGATTAGGATCACATCAATGGAACACATTATACAAAGAGATTTGTATAAGCGCAAATCTATCCCATAGCACATTTTTCAGAAAATTGTGATTAGGATCACATCAATGGAAAGAGGTTAGGGTACAAAGAGATTTGTAAAAGCGCAAATCTATCCCATAGCACATTTTTCAGAAAATTGTGATTAGGATCACATCAATGGAAAGAGGTTAGGTTATAAAGAGATTTGTAAAAGCGCAAATCTATCCCATAGCATATTTTTCAGAAAATTGTGATTAGGATCACATCAATGGAAAGAGGTTAGGGTGCAAAGAGATTTGTAAAAGCGCAAATCTATCCCATAGCACATTTTTCAGAAAATTGTGATTAGGATCACATCAATGGAAAGAGGTTAGAGTACAAAGAGATTTGTAAAAGCGCAAATCTATCCCATAGCACATTTTTCAGAAAATTGTGATTAGGATCACATCAATGGAAAGAGGTTAGGGTACAAAGAGATTTGTATAAGCGCAAATCTATCCCATAGCACATTTTGCAGAAAATTGTGATTAGGATCACATCAATGGAAAGAGGTTAGTGTACAAAGAGATTTGTAAAAGCGCAAATCTATCCCATAGCACATTTTTCAGAAAATTGTGATTAGGATCACATCAATGGAAAGAGGTTAGGGTACAAAGAGATTTGTATAAGTGCAAATCTATCCCATAGCACATTTTGCAGAAAATTGTGATTAGGATCACATCAATGGAAAGAGGTTAGGGTACAAAGAGATTTGTAAAAGCGCAAATCTATCCCATAGCACATTTTTCAGAAAATTGTGATTAGGATTACATCAATGGAAAGAGGTTAGGGTACAAAGAGATTTGTAAAAGCTCAAATCTATCCCATAGCACATTTTGCAGAAAATTGTGATTAGGATCACATCAATGGAAAGAGGTTAGGGTACAAAGAGATTTGTAAAAGCCAAATCTATCCCATAGCACATTTTGCAGAAAATTGTGATTAGGATCACATCAATGGAAAGAAGTTAGGGTACAAAGAGATTTGTATAAACGCAAATCTATCCCATAGCACATTTTTCAGAAAATTGTGATTAGGATCACATCAATGGAAAGAGGTTAGGGTACAAAGAGAGTTGTAAAAGCGCAAATCTATCCCATAGCACATTTTTCAGAAAATTGTGATTAGGATCACATCAATGGAAAGAGGTTAGGGTGCAAAGAGATTTGTAAAAGCGCAAATCTATCCCATAGCACATTTTTCAGAAAATTGTGATTAGGATCACATCAATGGAAAGAGGTTAGGGTACAAAGAGATTTGTAAAAGCGCAAATCTATCCCATAGCACATTTTTCAGAAAATTGTGATTAGGATCACATCAATGGAAAGAGGTTAGGGTACAAAGAGATTTGTATAAGCGCAAATCTATCCCATAGCACATTTTGCAGAAAATTGTGATTAGGATCACATCAATGGAAAGAGGTTAGTGTACAAAGAGATTTGTAAAAGCGCAAATCTATCCCATAGCACATTTTTCAGAAAATTGTGATTAGGATCACATCAATGGAAAGAGGTTAGGGTACAAAGAGATTTGTATAAGTGCAAATCTATCCCATAGCACATTTTGCAGAAAATTGTGATTAGGATCACATCAATGGAAAGAGGTTAGGGTACAAAGAGATTTGTAAAAGCGCAAATCTATCCCATAGCACATTTTTCAGAAAATTGTGATTAGGATTACATCAATGGAAAGAGGTTAGGGTACAAAGAGATTTGTAAAAGCTCAAATCTATCCCATAGCACATTTTGCAGAAAATTGTGATTAGGATCACATCAATGGAAAGAGGTTAGGGTACAAAGAGATTTGTAAAAGCCAAATCTATCCCATAGCACATTTTGCAGAAAATTGTGATTAGGATCACATCAATGGAAAGAAGTTAGGGTACAAAGAGATTTGTATAAACGCAAATCTATCCCATAGCACATTTTTCAGAAAATTGTGATTAGGATCACATCAATGGAAAGAGGTTAGGGTACAAAGAGAGTTGTAAAAGCGCAAATCTATCCCATAGCACATTTTGCAGAAAATTGTGATTAGGATCGCATCAATGGAAAGAGGTTAGGGTACAAAGAGTTTTGTATAAGCGCAAATCACTCCCATAGCACATTTTGCAGAAAATTGTGATTAGGATCACATAAATACCCTGGTCAAATAATGGTCGAGAGTGATGTGTTTAACGTGTATATCTTAAAAATACAGATAGAAGTGGTTTAAGAATTTAATATTAATATTAAAATTAATTTAATATTAAGAAGAGGAAAAGTGAAAGAATTTTATTTGCTAATTGATTTCTTGCTATTGGTTCATAAAACTATTCTCATTTGTTTCTGTGAAAAATGCAAACTGAATGCATAGTCTGCCAAGGTGCCATTCACTCCATTGATAAGGAAATTCGTTGCGATGGATGTCATAGGTATGTACATACCACTTGTACTGATATAGCCCGTACCGAAATCCCATTGTTAGTAAACAAAAAGCGTACTATTAAATATTTTTGTATATATTGTGAAAAGAAAATAAATGAAGTAAATGAAATAAAAGCACTGATCTTGAATTTGCAACAGGAAATTAATGAATTAAAGGAGCAACAAAAAAGTAACCAAAACGATCTTAATGAAGTAACATTTGAAAAAATTATTAGTGAAATTGAAGATCGTAAAAACAGGGAATCGAATGTTATGGTCTATAATGTTAAAGAGTGTACTGACGGCAATCCACTTACTCGTAATGAATCCGATACCAAAGAAATAAAAACGAATATTGGGCTCCGATTTGAATATCGACCTATCTAATGCGAAAGTTATACGCGTGGGAAAGCCAATTACTGATAAAAAAAGGCCAATTAAATTAATTTTGAATAACCGCAGTTGTGCCCGTTATATTCTAAAAAATAGGCAAACATTTGAATCAGGCAATATCAAAATAGGTGCTGATCGTACACCTCATCAACAGGCATTTCTAAAAAATGTACAAAATAATTTAAAAACCAGAACAGAGCAAGGAGAAGATAACTTAACTATAAAATATATTAAAGGCTATCCACAAATAATTAAAAAAAACTAAATCAAGACAACCTTAAGTATAACAAATTAACAATCTATCATCAGAATACTCAATCTTTAAGAGGTAAAATGCTACAGTTAGAACTATTCTTAGACAGTTTAATTTCAACACATAGTAAAAAAATTAAACCAGATTTAATCTTAATATCAGAACACTGGTTAGCCACAGGCGAAATTGACTTAATCAACTTACCTGGATATTACATTGCAAATGTTAGAAGTAGAGATTCAGGCACACATGGGGGAGTCCTCATATTTGCTAATAAAATACATGAATTCTGTAAAATGGAATTGGAGGTTGAATCTATTGATAAGCACTTTGAATATATTGCAGTTAAACATAAGTCTATAAGCTTAGTTGTAATTGCTTTCTATAGAACACCGGACGGGGACAGAGATATACTTTTAGAAAAGATGTCTTTATTGCTAGATAAAGTGGATAAATTCAAATACATTATTCTTGCAGGAGACTTCAATATACCATTTCATAACCAAGAAGATAATTTTACTCAAGACTTTCAGAATTTAATAAATATTCACAACTTGAGAAAATCAATTCACTCGTATACAAGAATAACAAACACTTCGAAATCTACACTAGACAATATATTAACAAACATTAACGAACAAGAATACGAAGCTTACACGAAAGAAGCAGGTCTGTCAGATCATAACGGTCAGTTCTTAGAAGCTTCTATAATACCAAATAAAAACACCAGAAACACCTTATTCATCCAGAAAAGAATGTTTAATGAAAACAACTGTAAACATTTTAGAAATCTAATCAGCTCAGAAACATGGAGTAGCACTTATTTAAACAATTCTGATACAAACACAAAGTTTCAAAATTTTTCAAAAACTTTTAACAAACATTTTGAAAAAGCTTTTCCCTTAGTAACAATTAAAGTACGTGCTGATCATAAAACAAAAAGCAAATGGATCACCAAAGGGTTAAGAATATCATGTCGAACTAAGAGAGAATTGATCAAAATTAATTCATTCATACATAGCGATATATTAGCAAATTATATTAAAAAATATTCGAATATATTACGGAATGTGATTGAAGCAGCTAAGCGATTGTATATTTCTGATAAAATAACACTGTCCAATTCCAAAATTAAAGCTACTTGGAAGATTATTCAGGAAGAAACAAATCGAACTAAAAATAGAAATACTGAGAACTTACAATTGTATGAATCGAATGATCCTAAAAGAATAGCAAACATTCTCAACGATTTCTTTGCAAATGCTGGACTGACAAGATCTGACGGTTCAGAGGATGCTCCTGATCCATTAACTTATCTTAGAAATAATTCTAAAAATTTCAATGCATCAATTTTTTTAAATCCTATAACAAAAGAAGAACTACTAAAAGAAACAAATAAATTACAAAACAAAAATTCAAGTGGCTACGACTCAATACCTATTACAGTTATTAAACAAAATGTGGACTTACTTGTTGAACCTTTAGTGTATTTAATTAATCAGTCGTTTGAAACGGGAACATTTCCGGACGTGTATAAAATTGCAGTGATCAAACCCTTATATAAAAAAAGGGGATAAAAAATTAAAAGACAATTACAGACCAGTATCTTTATTGCCTTCTATATCAAAATTAATTGAAAAATGTATGTACAAAAGAATAACAGACTTTCTTAAAACTAATAATGTATTAGTGCCAAATCAGTATGGTTTTCGCGAAAACCGATCCACAGAAGATGCCATTGCTGATGTTCTTCGAGACATCATGGAAACTTTAGATCAGGGCGGTAAGTCTTTGGGGGTCTTTTGCGACCTTACAAAAGCCTTTGACTGTGTCAATCATCAAATTCTACTAGATAAAATGGAATATTACGGTATCCGAGGTGTGGGCTTGGACTGGGTTCGTACATACCTGAATAAACGACAGCAACAAGTAGAAATATCCCACACATACCCCAATGGACGTATCAGTCAGCATTTATCTAATCTACTGCCAACCAGATGTGGTGTCCCGCAAGGGTCTGTTCTAGGTCCCTTATTATTTTTAATCTATATCAATGACGTTGTATTTTGTCTACCTAACGAATATGATGCAAAAACTATCCTCTTCGCGGATGACACCAGTATCCTGCTGAAATCAAAAAATCAAGAGACATTAATAATAAATTCAACGAATTATACAAATAATATACTCACCTGGTGTAAAGCAAACAAGTTGAAAATGAACTGTAATAAGACCAATGTATTACAATTTCATACTCACCAAAACAGCGTTATTCCACCAACAATTCACACAATTGATGGCTCAATACGACCCGCGGATAAGGTCAAATTTCTTGGTGTTATAATTGACCAGAATTTGAATTGGAAATCGCACATTGATTACATAAAGGGTAAATTAAGTTCGGCCATTTACTTACTAAGGCAATCTTCCAAAATCATGAACCTTGAAACACTAAGGATGCTTTACTTCTCGCACTTCCATAGCATTTTGAGCTCTGGGATTCAGTTCTGGGGTAACTCAAATTTGGGAAGTGTGCGGGAAGTTTTTCGACTTCAGAAGAGGGCTGTGAGAGCAATTTGTAAATTGAGACGCACTGAGAGTTGTAGAGACTGGTTTTATTTACTTAAAATTATGACTGTGTCAAACTTGTTTATTTATAAGATTTGTATGTATATTCACAAAAATTCAGCAGAATTAACAACAAACTCAGACATTCATGAGTACCAGACAAGACATGCAAATAATCTACGTCTGCCTTACTATAGATTAAATATTAATAGGAAAAGTTTTTTAAGTGAAGGGTTAAGGATATTTAATAAACTTCCATATAATATCAGAACTCTTAATGAGTCTAAATTTAAAACTAAACTTAAGCAGATCTTAACAGATAAAGTATTTTATAATTTAAATGAATATTATTCAGTTGATCTGACATAACTTTTTGTCTTTCCTCTTGATGGTTTCAACTTATTTCTTTTAAGTTACAGTACACGTTTTTCTTATAAATTAGCATGTCTTAATTCCTTTTTTTGTTTCCGTCAATTTTATTTTTGAAAAATATTTCCAGTTTAAGTTAGTTACGTAGTCTTGTTCATACAAAAGGTAATCCAGCTTTCTTTATTAACTTACGGTTGTCTGAACTTTCCCGACGCCATATAGGCTTCATTCATGTACAATTTATTATAATTTAAATAGTAATAATGCATATTTTGTAAATGTAAAAATTTGTATATGTAATTGGGAAATAAAATATAAATAAATAAATAAATAAATATACGGTGTTCAACGTCTTTTTAAATATTGTTAAAGAAACTAATTTAATTTCTTGTTCCTCTGCAATTACTGAATAGAATAGAAGACGCTAATCCCTCGGCGAGCCAGAAACAAGACACCCCCACATTCACCTTTAAGATGCACTAACGCAAGAAACCGTGGAAAAAGAAGAAAATGTACTGAGAAAGGGGTATTCTATTTAAATCACGACATTAAGTGATTTAAATAGAATACCCCTTTCTCTCGGAAAATATTTTGCGGGGAAGGCGTTTTATTTGGGCAACATTTTATTTATTAATTTTAAATATTGTTAAGAAATAATAACATATGAATTATAAAAAATAAAATGTTCCATATTTTAAGCCAAAAGAAAACATTATGTTAGCTCATTCAAACAAAAACAAAATACAAAACGGTAAAAAAGTACAATCGTTTTGCGATAGACATCGTATTTCAATTTTTGTTATTAGTTATTAGTAATTACTTAATTATAAAAGTAGGAGAATAATAATAATTGTTACAACTCTTAACCTGGAAACCAGGCCCCATAATGTTCTAAGTTAATAAATGAAGAACGAGAATAGTATTCATACAATATTATTATTATTAGAGTTTATATTTCCGCAAGAAACGTGTGAGGCCCTTTGCACGTCGGCACCCATTAGGCTTGCATAGATGCCTCAGTTAATTAATTCTTCACTAATATTCTTAATGCTAGTTAGGTTAATCCTTATGCATTTTCTGTTACATATTTATTAATAATAATTATTAAAATTGTTTGGCTGAAAAAGTAAAAATTCTAATAAAACGAACAAACAACTAAAAATAATTTTACTATTATAACAACTTATTCCTCATCAGAAACTTCAAATCGTGTATTAGGATAACAGAAAAGGTTGAACGTTGTTTGCTGAAACCCTGGTAGCTATGCATTTATTTGTAGTTTTTACAAATTTAAAATCATACCTATTTGAAATTAAACTTTGTTAAGTTAACATTTATTTTAAGTTGTTTTATAACAATTTTTAATATTATTAATATTATATTATTAAAAATAGAACGTAAAATAAAATTTAACTCCATAGAAATTAATTTAAAATTGCTTTAAAATTTATAGTGACTGGGCTGCCATCTGGTAACCAGTAGCACTATTATGTACCATACGGGGTGTCACCAATAAATCAATGCATAGCTACCAGGGTTTCAGCAAACCACCCTCAAGCATTTCTGTTATCCTAATACACGATTTGAAATATCTGATGAGGAATCAAGTTGTTATAATAGTAAAATTATTTTTGTTTGTTCCTTTTATTAGAATGTTTACTTTTTTGTCCAAACAATTTTAATAATTATTTTTAATGAATATCAAAGAGAAAATGCATAAGTATTAACCTAACAACTAGCATTAAGAATATTAGAGAAGAATTAATTAACTATGCAAGCCTAATGGGTGCCGATGCGCAAACAGCCCCGCACGTTTCTTACCGAAATTGGATAATTTGGTCAAATTGGCTGGAATTATGATAGGTTGTAGCTTACATTATCCTGAAGGAAAGTCTCTCCTTCTACGAAGCTCTAGAATTAACAGTTTTGGAGTTACAGAGCACGGAAAGCAGGAAAAATTCATACTTCGGCATACACGTACACTGTTGTACAGCCTTGGTAACTTCATTTTTTGTGTATATTCTTTGTTTTTGTTTTGATTAACACAGATAATTATGTTGTCACATTCATGTAGATTTATACCAGGTGTCCCATTATATTTTGACCCTTTATGAACCTAGATAACTTTTAAACTAATTGAGATAATGAAATGCGATGTTCACTAGTCTTCTTAGTTTTTAAAGTTTTTTCTGAGTATTCGTTATTTTTTCTCACTTCCGGTTTATCCGGAAATGACAGAGTATTTTGCGGGGATAGCTAATTTGACGTTTACAGTGATGTTTTCTTTAATTGCCGTAGTCTACTTTGTGAATCATTATATTTTTCGCAGTATTTCAATAACATGCAGTATTCACTTTAAGAGCTTATAAAACCATCACCCTATATAATAACCATGACGAGTATGGTACTTTTGGAAAGAGGGAACAATGGGCTTGCCAACTATGATACGGGGTGTTCCATTTGAAATTACAAAGTTGCCCTATCCCCAAAAATACGCTAGGTCATTTCCGATTAAACCGGCGATGAACAAAAAAGACGGATACTCAGAAAAAATCTTTAAACAATAAGAAGAATAATAAACATCGCATTTCATTATCTCAATTAGTTGAAACGTTATATAGGTTTATAAAGGGTCAAAATATAATGGGGCACCCGGTACCGGGGCCGTTTCATTCTCCATCTACACCATACCCAATAATCAACAATAGGTATTTTTCATTTTCTAATTTCAAATAAATCGGCCGTTTTCAGAGCCAAATGATGTGCCAAATTCACTCACGCAACCTAGTCGCGGTTAATCAAAATAAAAATTGACCGAGAATGAATTACCGAGGCTGTAAGTGTTAAAAATCCATAAACCGAAGTATGAATTTTCCCTGCCTTTCGTGCTCTGTAACTCCAAAACTGTTAATTTTAGAGCTTCTTGACACCGGATACTTTTGATCAATATAAACTACAACATATCACAATTTGACCGGGATTCAATTTCCGCAAAAAAACGTGCTCCTTTCTTAATCTTCAGAATGTACGTTGATATCGAAGTTTTTGTTAAACAAACTCATACGAGGGCGGCCTGAATAGTGAAGTAAGTAATACAGAAATGACATCACAATGAACACATGAGTGACATTTATCAAATTTATAACCTTTTATAAGACAGCTGCAAAGATTAGCGCCAAATATATTGCGTAGTTTGAATTTTACAGTTATAAACAATAAAGGGGATCGGTTGTTTTGTGAATATGGATAAAAAAGAATTTCGTGCTGTTATTAAACATTTTCATATTGACGGGAAAAACCAAAAGAGATCAAAGAGGAGTTAGTTCATGTTCATGGCGAATATGCACCATCATTTAAGACAGTTTGTTTTTGGGTGAATGAATTTAAACGTGGTCGTAGAAGCATCGAAGATGAATCAAGATCAGGACGTCCAAAAGAGGCTACCACTGACGAAATGATCACCAAACTTCATGATCTCGTTTTAAATGATTGTCGATTGAAGGTGCGTGTGCTAGCCGACACTATTGGCATATCAAAAGAACGTGTTGGTCATATCTTACATGAACACTTGCATATGAGAAAACTGTCAGTAAGATGGGTGCCGCGTTTGTTAACTGAAGACCTAAAACGAATTCGTGTAACCAATTCTGAGTACTGTTTGAGCCTTTTTAAGCGTAATTGCACTGAATTTCTGCGTCGATTTATTACTATTGACGAAACTTGGATACATCACTACACACCCGAAACAAAAATTCAACCAAAACAATGAGCAGAAGTCGGTTGCAGTGCACCGAAGAAAGCGAGAGTGGTTGCATCGACTAACAAAGTTATGGCCACTTTGTTTTGGGATGCTCGTGGCGTTATCTTTATAAATTATCTCCACAAGTGCAAAACAATCACAGGAGAGTAGTACGCGTCGCTATTGGTCCAGCTGAATAAAAAACTAAAGGAAAAACGACCGCATTTTGCTAGAAAAGAAATGTTGTTCCATCACGATAATGCACCGGCTGACTCATCTGCAATTGCAACGGCAAAATTAGTTGAATTACGATTCGAAATTCTGAAATCAAAAATGAAAAATTGGCTTGGTGGTAAAAGATTTTCATCAAATGAAGAAGTGATTGTAGAAAAAAACGATTATTTTGATGCATTTAGTTCGTCGTATTATAGTGATTGGATTAAGCGACTTGAATATCGTTGGAACAATTGTATAGACCTCAAAGGAGACTATGTCGAAAAGTAAAATTAAAATATTCACTATTCGGCTCCTAGAGGAACCAGACAATGGTTGACGACGTTTCGGCAAGATCACACTTGCCATATTCAGGTCACTTCTAACTTCCTTCTACTTCGCGTGGTTACACGATGTAGACTGACGTCTTGCTGCAGCGGTTGGTCTTTATATACGGTTACGGTGTTGCGCATGGTTGCGGTCGGCTGGTTTTTGGCGCGGCTGCGTGTCATTGGTCTCGCTTGATCCGGTGGCTTTCTCTCGCTTTCCCTTTTATCGTTCTGCTGTGCTGGTTTTCGCTTCTTGACGGTGATGCTGGTTATAGCTGGTTTCCAAGCTGATGGTAGTCGCTGTGTATCGTCCCTGGTATTAAGATTGTTCGGACGTTTCTCGATCTCAATGGCTTCTCTTATGGTTCGTCGGGTCTTATGTTGTATATTCGCTAAAACTTTTGTATTTTCGAAATCTATGTTATGAGATGTACCACTTACATGTTGTGCTAGTGAAGACGTTTCCTCATTTTTGTTGACTGCATTTCGGTGTTCTTCTCTTCTTACTTGAATTCTTCTGTTGGTCTGCCCTATGTAGGATTCCCCGCAGTCTTTACATGGGATCTCGTATACTCCTTGGCTTTCTAGTGGTATTTTTGTTTTTGCGGATGGTAGCATGTTTCCAATCTTTTTGTCGGTGTTGAAGATGGTGTCGATGTTGTGTTTTCTCAGCACTCTACTTATTTTGTCCGTGGTCCCTTTGATCTACGGTAAGTGCGCTTTAGATACCGATGTTTCTTCTTCCTTTGGCTTTGGGTCCCTTGGTGTTAACGCTTTCTTGATATTTCTGGACGAGAAACCATTTTGTTTTAATGCCAACTTCACCTGTTCTAGTTCTTGATGTTTATTATCGTCATCAGTCAATCGTTGTGATCTGGTTATTAATGTCTTGACTACTGGCTGTAGTTGCGCTGGGTGGTGATGTGACTGCGCGTTCAGGTAGCGATTTGTGTGGGTTGATTTTCGGTATACTGTGTATCCCAGGCTGCCGTCTTCCTTCTTGATTATAGATACATCTAGGAAAGGTAGTTGATTGTCTTTTTCCACCTCCATTGTGAATTTGATCTTCTGGTGTATGTTGTTTAGATGCTGTAAGAAGGTCTGCAGTTTTTCTTCTCCATGGGTCCATATAATAAAAGTATCGTCTACGTATCTTAGCCATAGTTTAGGTTTGTCACTTGCCGTTTCTATTGCTCGGACTTCTAATTCTTCCATGAATAGGTTCGCTATTACCGGCGATAAAGGTGATCCCATAGGTGCTCCCTCCACTTGTTTGTACCGTTGATCTTTGTAGATGAAGTAGGTGTTGTTTAGGCAGTGTCTTGTTAACTCGATGATTTCATTTGGGACTTGGTATTTCCGTTGTATCATATCTACTGCTTCTTTTACTGGAACATTCGTGAATAAAGAGGTTACAACAAAGCACAGATAAACGTACAGATGCATAGCCAAATGGGAGAAAATAAGCTTGCTTATTTAATTACAGTATTTTTCAACAGAGCGCGCTACATATAGAATTTAAGAGAAATTTACAGAAGGAAATAGGTTTTGCACGATTGAACATTTTAATCTTAACCACGCCTGTGACGCAGTGACGTATAGAGAGGAAAAAAGTTTGAGACAATTTGTTTAAATGCAATTGGGAATAACGTGGAACCTACGTAATAAATTTATTCATTATAACCCTTTAATTAATTAATAAGATTGATTCTAAGAATTACAATTAACACCAAAATTAAATTATTATCATTTTACAAGATTTTTAAAATTGACGAGATTGATTGATGAGAAAGATTGATTTCGTATTAGATAAAACCAAAATTAAATCAAAATGATTTTATAGATTCAAAGTTATTTTCATTAATTACTGTCATTCTTGTCAACTTTATAATTTAACTGCAAAGTATTTATTATGGTTAATAAATGCAATAATATTGTTGCAAATTACATCAAACATATATAATATATGCTATGCTAATATGCTGATAATTCTTGTTACATCAAAATAAAATAAATCAGATATAGTCGGAGAGCAGACCCTCTGAATTCGACACCTTCTATACAACTCACGAACACTAACCTAAAAAATAGGTAATCTAATGTAAAATGATCTGCTGAATTTGATTTTTTAGTTCGCCCATTGATTTGAGATTGCCAAAACGGCCGAATTGCCAATTTAAGAAAAAAATTACAAATTACGTGTGTTGAGTTGTAGTTTGCTTGTAAGTAAGATATTTTGAATGTTTTCAAAGTTGGCGCATTTTAGAAGCGTCACGACAAGTTGTATTGAGTGGAACCTATGTAATAAATAAATTCATTACAACCTTTCTAATTAATTTTTTTGTTAAATATTTTGAAAAATTGATAGTAATTAACACCAAAATTAAATTATTATAATTTTATATACGTAGTTATTACAGTTGATGACAAAGATTGATTTCTTATTACCAGTTAACTCCAAACTTAATTAAGATGATTTTAAGTATATATAATTTTGAAATAAATAAAGATATTAAAAGTTTCACAGTTTTATTAAAATATACCTGACAATATTGTTTCGACAGCTATGCTGTCATTATCAAAGGTAATATAATTATAAACAAACACGTCGCTAAGGTAGATACAAAATAGGTAACTAGATAAAATAATAATAATAATCATATCAAAATCAACGCAGACAATCTTTTTGAATTTTCCATATACAGAAAAACAACACAAACAGACATAACAATACCAAATGAATCTTGTCACCACAATACACATAAAATAGCAGCATACAGATCATTATTACACAGAGCTTTAACTATTCCACTAACAAAATCAGATTTTAGTAAAGAGATATCAACCATTAAACAACTAGCACATGCAAATCATTATAATTCGAACATGATTGACACTTTAATTAAACAAAAAGATTATAGGTTAGCTATCAAAAGAATATATCCCATTGACAATCAAACAGAAGACACAAATTACATATCTATACCATATTTTGGCAAAATATCAGAAAAAATTGCACATATACTAAGAAAAACCAACAATTATAAAATAACATTTAAAACCAACACTAACACTTTTTCATTTTTATTTAATGCTAAAGACAGAACACATGATATCATGAAATCGGGCATTTACCGTTTAAATTGTTCTTTTTGTAGTTCGGTATATATTGGACAAACACTTCGAAATTTTGACATAAGATATAAAGAACACGTACGTCATTACAAAAATAAACATCCTGAAAAATCGAATTACGCCAAACACCTTTTAGAACAAAATCACACAATGACTCCTCAAAATAATATTAAATTCCTACATTTTTGTAATAACAAACGCAAATTAGACATTTTAGAAGCCTTTGAGATATACAAACACAAACTCAGGGTACCTTTAATGAATGAACAACTTGAGCTCAGTAATTCTCCGTTACTGGAAGTATTAGATGTTTAATTATGATTATTATTATTATTTTATCTAGTTACCTATTTTGTATCTACCTTAGCGACGTGTTTGTTTATAATTATATTACCTTTGATAATGACAGCATAGCTGTCGAAACAATATTGTCAGGTATATTTTAATAAAACTGTGAAACTTTTAATATCTTTATTTATTTCATGATTATGGAGTTCCACAAAATAAGGCTGGAAACAATAAACAAAAATATATAATTTTCATCAAGTTAACTACAAAGTATTTATTATGGTTAATAAATGCAAAAATATGTTACAATTAAGATAAAACATAAAATTATTCAAATTTACCATTGTCATATTGTGGTGATATTTTTCAGTGTGGAGGTGATTTTAAAACTGAATAAAAACTATAAAGTTATGCTCATAATTCTTGATACAACAAAATAAAACCAATAAGATATGTTCGAGTTGTTTTATTAAAAATATATAATTTTTGTGAAACTGTACGCGAAGTAAACACAATACAGGCCGCGAAATCCAATTTCCAAGTAACTTACAATTAGTACCATGGTTCAGGTAATAACGTTTTGAAAAGAAAAAAAATTGGGAAAAGCTGAAAATTGGTATATACGCTTAAAATGTGGTGCTGAGAAACGTATCACAACTCCTCATGCGTGGGTGATCAAGGTCTTTTGATGCATGCATAATTCTATCTAAAGCACTAGGTATACATACACATGAATGGACCTTGGTGGGTCATGAGCCGGCTGCGCCATCTTGGAAAAATGGCGGACAAAATGTAGCTGACAAGATTCCCCACAATTTAATTTTTTATCGAACCTCGCACCTTCAATAGTTTCTGAGATAGAATTTTTTTCAGCAACTGTCATTTTGTGACATTCCGAAAAGTGCCGTTTTTTGCGCGTTTTTCGTAAATATTTCAAATTTGGCTACTCCTACGTACAAAATGGATTTTATAAACGTTAACGAGAATTAAATTTCCTACAAAAAAGTTGGTTATTGAATGTCGCGCAGCTATTTTTGGATATATGATTTTGTAATAGTATATTAAGTATCAAGAACAGTAAGGACAGTTTTCCGATCGACGACAATGTTTGGCGACTTCGCTTCGCTCAGTCGCCAATATTGGAGGAGATCGGTAAACTCCTTCCTTACTGTTTGAGATGCTTATACTATTTTTTGTACGACCATTATGAATACAAAGGTATTAACTAAGGAAATATCCCCGAAAAAAATAGATTTAAGATAATTTATTTTTGCCCTGTATATCCACCAAACATTAAGTAGGTTTTGTCGTTACCATGGATACGTTTGTAATTACTATTATTTTTGAATGTCACGATATTTGTCAAACTCGTGAGAATGAGTGAATCTGAAAACGAATATAATTGGGATATTGAAGAGGCCTGAGCAAATTTAAATAAACAACATACATTTTTTTAAATAGTCCAATTATTTAGAAAATAAATGATTTCTCGCGAAAGAGACATCTAAAGATCATGCATTTATTTTATAAATTACATATAATTTACTTACCGTTCAGTTCTGTCAAAAACAGAACGGTAAGTAATTACTTACCGACGTGTTTTTGCTTAGCAACCAGTAAATAACCTACTGTTCTAAAACCAAGTATGGTAAACAATCCGAAATAGCATGGTCGTACAAAAAGAAAATTGTTATCACGAATGTTATGAGAATTACATATTTTGACCACTAGTAAATAAAAAACGGTTAGTCCGACATGGCTAATTCCATGCCGAATCACATAATTTAAAAACGTATCTCAGATTTTGTTCAATTTTTTTCCTTGCATTGATACATACGAAATTATATTAAATTAATTTTTTCAGATTTTTTGGATGAAAATGGCCGAAGTAGAAATTTTTTGAAAAATTTCGATTTTGATGCAAATTCTGCTACCAGAACATCATCTTACCAAAATTGTCATAACTCTTGTTTTATTTCTTGAGTTATCTGGCTCATCCAGGTGTCAGATTCAAGCTAGTTTCTAGATCTTTCAGAGAGGCTGATATTTTTGTACTCTGCAAAGTCGTTGCATGTTTCTTGATATAATCTGAAAGATCCAAGAACTAGCTTTAATCTGACACCTGGACGAGCCAGATAACACAAAAAAAAAGAGATATGACAAGGATATAACAAATTTAATTAGATGATGTAGAATGTCGGATAGCAGAATTTTCAAAAAAATTCGGAGACATTGAAGCACATGGCTCTACTTGAATTGGCATGAAATTAGCCGAATGAAAAAACATATAGATTGAGAAAGTAGTTTATGCTTAGAATATAAAACTATAGAAAGGAACATAATCATCTACAACATACGGCCAAGATGGGGTCTCAATATGGCGAAGTAGGTGTTTCCGGTTTTGTAATGAGATATTTCATTGGCGGTTCTCACTGTCTCGAAATGTGCACATAAACTACATAACCTCAATTTTAAAACCTAATATCTTATATACTAATTGATGAAGACAAAGCTACCGGTCCCTTTTTCTCGGCTCCCAGACCACTTTGAAAGCTGTGGGTGGTCTTATTTTGAAGCTAAGAACCGCCTGGCGTCACGGATCGGGTTTTTGTCGTTTTTTTAAATTCATAAGTGGGAGGAGGAGACGGAAGGAGACATTAAAAGTTTTGCTCTTTCAAGGACAGTTTGGTGCCGCGAGTTAGTCATCATTCCGACCTTATCGGCGGCGATTTCCACCGTAGTTGGAATTAAATATTTTGGAATAGTTACTATATTTACGTACTTCCAGTAACGTACAACATGTTTCTTGATTTGTAGTAAATAAATTCAACAAACATTATAAAATGAATTAAACTGTCGGTCTTTAAAAGCAATGGAATTTGTATCTATTTTTTACGGTTGCACATAAAAAGATGTGTATACCTTGTTCGCGAAATTCTTTAGCGCCTTCGAGATTATCCTGGCTTCGGCTACAATTATTCTCTCAGTACTAAAAAGAGATTTCGCGATCTTGGTATACAAATACTTAACTATTTTAAAACAAGAATGGAATCATAAGATTTATAAATGTTTGACAACTTTTAACTTATGTCTTGTTTTACTGTTAACTTTTTTAACACGTCTAGATTCACAAAGAGAATCTTTCAATAACTTAACTTTAATTAATAACTTAAGTAAATATATACGATGTTCAATACATTGATTCACAAACCAGCTTGGAAAATGAAGATCGGTTTTCGACTTTATATGATTAAAGAGTAAAATTGACAATTGTTTTTTATGTTTAATTGTTTCATATATCTCAACATAGCAGCTTAGTTGGAATTCGACAATTGAAGTGAATAATTCTGATGGAAGACACAAGTGGCCAGTAGTGTAATCCCTGTTGAGTATTAATAAGTCTGATTCTTGTTGTTCGTCTTTATCTCTTATATTAGTCAAAATGCAATTTTCACATGGAAATGCTTTAAGGCATTTAGTTATTAGGTATCCAGCATAATAGGAAATCGAACACAGTTCTATAATAGAAACCTCACTATGTAAATCTAAATCGTCTTCTACTTCATTTATTACACACTCAACACTTAGATCTGATTGATTGGTTTTAGATGTGGAAGGCATATTTAAATTATCACGGACTTTTTGGGATTTCAAATAATTTGTAATTGTTAAAAGAGATTCTCCGTCGTTTTGACAATTTCCTTCGGTCCAACTTTGATCTATCCTGTGAAAGACAATGTTTTCTAGCCTATGCCTAAATTGTTGGGCAGTAGGGTACATATTGAAACCGCCAGCACCACGAATTGTACTAAATAAATTTTCCAAACGATCTTGCGTTAACTTATTTGTTCGTAAAAAAGGAACCTCTACATTTTTTAACTCTTGCCACATCATAATAATAGCGTTAATAGTTTGCTGAAGTCCGGTAAAACATGGTGGTACTTTGTGTTTTCTATTGTCTAGTGTTATAACCTCCCAAGTCTCAATCCATTTAACGAAATAGTTTAGATCCTCTATTAATGTACTGCTTTCGCTAATTGCACAATTGTAAGGATTTGACGTTGATTGGAATCTACTATTTAGAATGTCTATTAATCGATTCACTTTTTCAATAAAATCAACAGTATGCGAAGCACCTGGATCAATCAATTTGCAATCTATGGCTGTTTTAATACCGGATGCTGTTCTATGGCTAAATACCTGCATTGCTAAGTGAGCGGACATTTTTTGAAAATTGTTAGGTCTAATATGTGCATCCGTCAAATGGCCTAAGAACTTTGCACGTTTTAATTTGATGTCGATAGCAAATGTATCGGCTATGTGCTTAAAAGATACTTTGTTATTTTCGACAAGAAAGTCGGCTTCAAGTAAAACGATTTCTTATGCTTTTAATAAGATGTACGACGTCAAAGAGGGCATATATTTTTTTATCTGAGATAGCGAAATACGGTTTTTCCTGAGAAGCGCATAACATTCTCATGAGGCTTTGGTTTGTACTTCCTTGGTCGCATACAATAGACTTAACATCGAAACCTGAATTATTTACAATTTCAATACATTTTGGAACAAGGTTGACTAAACTATCAGCTTTAACAGAATTATTAGATAGAAAATAAAACAAAGGTAATTTAAAATCTTTAACTATGCCTCGCATCATAAAAACCAATGCTTCCGTGGCATAATTCGGGTTTCTGCCCAAATGTCCCATATCTTCATATCCTTCAATAATATCTAGACTTGGACAGTACTGGACGTATTTGTGCAGACTCATTTGGTCAAAAACTAAATTACAACATTTTTCGGAGTTTAAATGAAAAGAATTACTTTTATATTTCAAAGCGTCAATTAAATGTGTGTTAAACCCTGTAGTAAAGTTAGGAATATTTGACCATAAACGAATAGAACTTTCAGATGGTAAATTCATCTGCTTATGATTTTTTAAATATCTGTAGCCACCAGGTGCACGATAATGTAAATCTAACGAAATTTTTTTCTCATCTTCTTCCCAAAGTGAGTTCTTTTTGTGTAGGAGTTGCATTTTGCAAAATGTCTTTGCGCTTTGCGATATATCTGATGAATCGATGGAATCTTTTAAATTTTTCTCTTTCAGTTTCTTTTGTAAACGTTTCATTTTTTCATTTTTTGATTTTAGTTGGCTCAATAATTTTGTATGCGCTTGTTTTAGTTTTAAATACTTTTTTCGCCACAGATCACTATTGCCTTGTTTTTTATATTTATTTTTACTCAATTTACTTTTAGTCGGTGTATTAAACGGCGATGAGTTTACATTCACAAGTCCCGTCTCTGAACGATCGGGTGAAACACAGATAGAAGCATCAGGTTTTTTTGGAAAAAAAGCTGAAAATTTGCTGTAAGTTTTAACAGGATCTGCCCGGCTACAACTTGGCTGATGTAGGGATAAATTAGATGTCTCAGCTATTTTATTTTCTGCAGTTGGTATTGCATTTGAGATGAGCCTTTTTTTTCGTTTTCAGTTATAACAAATTGGGAAACATCAAAATGTTCTTCGCATATAACTCTATAGCGAAGTTTTTCGTATGGCAATCCAACTAATTCAATCTTTCCGCAAAACTGAATCCATTTTTCTCTTTGCATGTCACTTTTTGGAAAGAAGAAATAATTCAAATTTGGGAAAAACCGGTTAGACTTTTCACAACCTTTCACGGCACATTTGCTACCTCTATTCGGCATTGTTACAACAAGAAGCAATTAATATACCAATGAATATGCAATTATTTTTTTAACCCACAGCTAAAACTGGTAACCAGCGTATTAAGACAATTAAATATTACCACAAATACTTAATAATATGAATAAAAATTTAAAGTATAATAATTGCGAGAAATCCGAAGTGAATCGAATCTAAAACGACTAAAACAATTGATAGGTACTTAAAGAAAGTGTCGTATGAAATATTTAAGGAATCTAATATTTGCTAATGAACAATATTCTAATCGAAACTAAACAAAACTAAACTAAACAAAACGAAACTAAATAAAACAAAACTAAACAAAATGTAACTAAACAAAACGAAACTAAACTCTTCAAACTAAAACAAATTAAGAAGAAATACGTATTTATTAATCCACTCCGCACAAATACTACAAATGCAGAAAAAATATCAAATCGAGTCAAACACGCCAAGAAGAGCTCGCTGTAAGACAAATAATATTGTTAAAATTTCATCCTTTTTATGTGTTTATATAGTGAAGAATTCTATCACCTGTCAGACACCATGTGTGTCATACTGCTGCCGCGTCGGCTGTAAATTTGCGCATGCTATAATAACGTCGCAGTCGACCAAACAATTAATGAATATTACTTCATTAATTGTATGGACAAATGTAGTTGCCCAGAGCACAGTCACGCCGCCTAGTTCAGTTGCACAAACTAACGAAAAAAGTTAGCGTATTTATTTTCAAGAGGCTGCGTATCTGTTTATTATCTGTGGTAATACCTTTCACAGTGAGATTTCTTCATTCCATGGTTATACTTCTAATCGTAGCGTCAGTTCATAGGTCGTGCATTAACATTAGGTGTCTACATCATCTGCTGTGGTAATTCAAGTGCTACAAATCCCAAAAGAGCATTCGTAATTTGTGAAATATTACACTGTACTTATATTGTGGCTATTATGTAGTTATTAAGGCGTTTCTAGTCTAAAAGAATCAGTCAATTAGTAATGTTATATAAAATCTAGTAAAACTTAGTAAAAAAAGTAAAATTTTCTTATATATAGGATATTTTGCTCTCCAAATTCCTACTGCAACATATATTTGTGTCTTATTTACGTACATTATATTTAAATAGTATGTACAAATGTCAATAAATTAATATTGCACAATATCAAATGACAATTATTGGTATGAACTATAACTTTAAAATTAACGACTGCAGTCTGAATACAAACCATCTTCGTTGCAAAATTATCGGCAGTGGGCGCCACTTAACGTACCGATCCACGGCCTACTACATTCATATAAGGTTCGCTATGAATCTAGTAGGCCGTGTACCGATCTGTAATTTTTGGATTCTAATTGCAACAATGAAAAAACTGGAAATGAGACGGCCGTATATAAGCGAAGCTTATATGAATCTAGTAGGCCATGATAAGAGCTACTACTAGCGCCTGCTCGAACTAATAAATTTCCTTGTCGATAATGCAGTAATTCACAATTAAAGATTGTGTGTTTCTAATCTCGAGAATTCTCCTTATTGAAAAGTCATCAGTATTGTTATTTTTGTCAAGCGTAAATTTGTGATGTGTGTTATTTAATAGTATATTATACACCAAGGTGGTGAAGACTGTTATTATTGACCGAGCACCAAGATAAGGTGCGAGGCCTATTAATGTCTTCACCACCGTGGTGTATATACTATTTTTTCCACTACTAGCCAGATTTAAGGCAAAAATTAAAAATTAAATTTTTCTTGTAAAAATCAAGTAGCACAGGAATGCAAATTCGCCTTTCCACTAATAAAACAAAAATCAAGTAGTCTGATGCAGATTGACATTTCCACTAATAACTAATGGCATTTTTATTGAATAGTATATTATTCAATGAGCGGTAAAGAAGGCAATAATCCACGCGGATGATTTTGCGACACAAAACGTTAGTCGAGTGGCGTAATCATCCAAGTGAGTTGTTGCCCTTTGCCGCGACTTGAATACTATGCTTTATCTACGACCATAACATTTTCTGTTAAACATAATTTTATTAAGAGTAATAAAAAATACTAATGCACGTCAAATTTTTAATTTATTTGACATTTGTTTAAAACAAAACAAGATAGGTATTATGATTCCGTACGGTTGCTATAAAAATACGATAGTCTGTGAGTTATTATAACTCACGCATCGTAGTTATCTATACAATTATTCATCAAAAATCATTGAATACAGACTATATAATCCAATGGGAGTAGATAAATAATTTTTTTCACTACTAGCTTTAAAACATACTATTATCTAGTCTGTTGTCACCTTGTGAAGTTAGTCTTCTTGCCTAGTGGTAAATAATTTTTTATTATTGACTACTAGTCAATAATCCAGATTTTAGTGTAACACGGGGCAAAAATTCATCCCATTATACACTGGCATCCGGGAAAAAATCCGTGATCGCGATAGTACGTTTTTTATGTGAGAAGAATAAAAGGAATAAAAGTACTAGTAGTGAAAAAAATAATATATACACCACGGTTGTGAAGTGTTTTCTAGAGCCTCTCATCTTATATCCCTCGATGCTGCGCATCTCGGGATCTAATAATGCTCGGCTCTAGAAAAAACTCTTCACAACCTTGGTATATAATATACTATTATTGTGTTAGGTAATTTCAAGCAGCAAATACGTTAAAGACAATCTCCTGGGTATACAAAAGTATGTTCCACAAGTTTTTGTTAAACAACTATCCCTGGATTCTCAAAACATTTGAATTTATCCATTATTAACCTAGGTTAATAATAGAAAAAATTATTAACCACTACTAGAGAAATTCAACTTCTCAGTTGGCTAGGAGACACGATAATTGTCAACTTCATAGCTAGTAGTGGAAAAACAGTTTTAGTTGTGGTGTCCAGTTCCATTATTATTTATAGAATTTATTTAGGAGATTGTGAGTGCATGAAAGACTATTTTCCTAAGGACAATATCCAATATAAACAACATTGCTCAAATATGCGTGACAATTTGAAATATTGGTTGAATCGCCCATTGTGAGTGTGGGTATTTCTAACAATAGTTTCAGTAGTACATCAGCGAGACATCCAAATGTAGGTAATATGTAACTACTTTGATTTATAAGTTTATAAGAGGATAAATTATAATCACCAATTTCCCCATCACTTTTAATAATAGTTTAGAAGTATGATCGTATATCAGCAATTTTCTTATTTTTGTAGTGAGTTAATAAGGCACAATGATTTTTACGGTTGATATAATTTATTATTATTTGATGAACCAACTGGTTTCGTTGCATTTATTCGTTTGCATTATTGGTCAATTTATTTATAACCATAATAGATTAATAAATAAGGATTTAAACATAATATTCCTCACAATTAAAATATTACTGAATTGTTGCTTTAATTCATCAGATTCTACAGAAGGCTTTGTTTGTTTCTTTTGTTGAATTTTCTTTACGATTTTTCATTTTTATAATCGAATTTCGACATTAATATTAACTTATTACAAAATGCAAGTGCTAATTTTAAGAGAGGTTATGTTTTATTAACAACTTTGAGAATTTGCAACCTGGTAGTAATGTAATATTTCGAAAGAAAGTTTGATAATACGCAACCTGGATGTTCTGTATTGTGGCGCCCCCTTCAAAACAGAAATAATGCCTGGAACTACAAATGCGAACGGCCATGTAAGAGACCTTTGTCTCTCACAAATCGAGGAGGTCGTGCTTAAATGATAAAAATAAACTGTAGAATACTGTAATGCTATATTTATTTTGATAAATATTCAGAGGAGCAAGTAGATTCTATCAAAAAAATAAACATCTGCTTAAATTATAAAAACACATTCCAACTCCACATTAAACGCCGAGTTGATAAATTCTTTTACATTAAATACTAAATTCTAGTATATCATAGGTTCCCAACGGGGGCGGTACCGCCCCCTAGTGGGCGCTGGAGCTTTGAGCTGGGAGAAAGAGAGAGAGAGAATTAATTTTTACTTTGTGATTATTAATAGATAATAGACAGACATATAAAATTGGTATAATTAACTATTATGTAAAGGGGGGCCTTGGAATTGTTTTTTTCTTGTAAAGGGGGCGGTAGTCCATAAAAGGTTGGGAACCTATGTCTATATAAACATATTTCGTATAACAACAAACAAGTCTCAGTAAGTACTAATAATAAAGTTGGGGAATAACTAAAGTGTAACCTAATTTTCTTGTTTTACTTGATTAGGTATTTCATTAAACAGAAAACACAGAAGATTAAACATTTTTGGAATATTTTTTGAAAAAGCCCATTTCTATGTTATATTTGTTTCACTTTCATATACTAATCCTACTAGCATCACTTTTTATTTTAATTGTACTTACTAATTTAACATTCTTGATATACTAGAATACCTATCATTTTATGTCTACCAGGCGCAGTATATATAAAAATGAAAGGAATACAGTTAATATAAGAATGGAGATTTTTGGAAAATATCTATCTTCAGTGTCATTTTTCTAATAAAAAAATGTCCAAGTAAAACAACAAAATTACAATGAAAATTACATTAACATTATTACCAACAACAAAACTGCACTTTTTCGTTCGTCTAAACTCTAAAGTGAATATTGCCAAGTTTCTATGTTGGCAGTAACATAAAGTAAATTAAATTTTGTCACTGTCAAGAATTTTTCATTTAATACAACTATAAAGAAAGTAATTAGAATTTAGTAAAATTATTTTTGTAATATTCAAAATATCCTCAAATTATCTGATAAATGAGAGGGTTAGAAAATTATCCCCGAGTACTTAAAATTATCCGCAAATCGGATAATTATCCACCAATCGGCAGCACTGATTCTAATATCCTATATTAGCAATTTTTGTAGGTCTGCTTTATGACTTTTTCATGATAAGAAAATTAAAAATTGCAAAACTGTCCATTTTTGCCCCGCCCGATTATATATATATATAGAAAACTTTCTAGTCTTCACCTTGCTTTGCAAGGCTTAAAATTAAAACACCATTACTAAAGCCGACTTCTTTTGCAGTGTCTTATAGGCAGGGATGAGAATATTATGTTGAATTATCATATTTGACATAAACATTCACTAATTTACTCTTTTCTGCACTTTAATTCAAATTTAATTAATAAATGCTAGAATGGATATGTTATTAACTTTTGATAAACCTGTAAAGTGTGTACTCTTTATTATCATATGCACACCTGACTGTCTAGAAAATGTGCCTGAGACTGCAAAATCTGTCACCTTTATTTGTTATTTGTTTTCACATTTATTTACAAAAAAATATTACACAATTTCACTTTGCATAACATTATTTTTCACATATACAATAAATATATACATTTGGAAACAACAGATAAAGTAGAATTAAGCATCTTATTTAAAAAACTTCAAATACCACAATACCAATTTCGATTAACTATAGTAAAAAACAACTTTGGAAAAACTAACATGTAAAAGAATCTGTAGATTATAACATGTAACATGATAGATCCATTTGTTACGTAGATAAGTATAAAGAAAATTTACTTTGTGTAAATTCAATAAATTGAATTATCATTTTCTTTAAGTAATATACAGGGCTTCAACAAACTTATTTGAAATGGTTTGCAAAAATCAACAACTTTTTAAAAATCTTAGCTATATACTAGTGCAAAAGACAGTTTCGTTTATGACGGCCCCATAATTTCAACAAGCAATTTTCTTTGTATAAAATACTGAAATCGATTTAAGTAGAGAGCTGTAAAGCTTTACAATTAATGTATTATGCAAGTATATGTACATTTAATTAACAAATATATGAAAAATAAAAAACACATGTAATCACGATGTTCTTCTTGAACAGAGTTAAAATAAAGAACATCTTATTAAAAACAATAAAAATGATAAATATAAAAAAGGGTAAAATATATTCTATATGTATATATCCTCACAATTATGGTATCTTGAGAAATATTTTAAATTTATTAAATACAATTAAAAAAATTCAGTATCAGCTTCACACCATTTGATGTAAATATAAAATATTTCCATTTTATCAAAAAACAAGGAAATAATAGACCTGCAGGAATTAAGATCAATAAATCAAACTATGTTGTTTTTGTTTTGTATAACATAACAATAACAAAGCTGCCGTTTTACTTGGTTAATCTACCTGGATCGGAAAGATAAAAAAGTGCAGACACATTTTTGTGACGATATCTAGTGGAAAGCCTTTGCAGCAAAATTTGATACCATTTCGCCAGACTTCTGTTAAATGATTCACTGGGTGGTATAGCAAAATATTTTTTCAATGATTACTTATTTATTAAAGCCCTATATAGCCTAATTAAAATAAAAATATAGTTTGATCTATGGACCTCTTTCTTAAGTACTGTAAATCTTTACAAAAACAATAGTTACAAATAAATATACCATCCACATAAAAATGTATGTACATTATTTAACTTACACCTAAAGCTTACAGTGTACACAACAAAAAAAAAACACAATACTTTACAAAAGTAAAAAATTGCAAAAACCTCTTTGTATTACTTTCTTCCAACATTTAACTACATAAAAATGCATTTTGTTTAGGCACTCGTGGTATTATATAGTTAAACATATTTTTGTATACATATAAAATGAAAACAAAAATCTATTACAAACATCGCAATAATATAAAACATAGATGGTCCCTTGCAGGCACGAAAATCACATTTAAATATGCAAAAAGAATAAGTTAGCCAATTTACATTTTCTTTTTGGCACCTTACTGCAAAATTCAAGTAAGCTAAAGACTGTTAAAGATTCACCCTGAGTTCTCAAAAGCTACACTTTTATACACAATAATTGTAAACTCTATTTAAAAACAACATTCTAAGAAAATTATACAACATATGTAAGTAGAAATATTTTTATTTAAAACAATAATAAAGATGAAACTGAAACCTTTGTACCCAAGTAAAAAAATTACTAAAATGTCTTTAAATTTTTCTAATCCAGTTTTTTCTCCCTACTACTGTGAGTACTCTGACTAACATACACGCTATTAATTCCATTTGAATAACCCGATCTGTACGTACTTGACAATTCACTATCTAGGTAACTGTTCGTAAGTCCATTTGCTAGATTTGTGCTACCATTTCCTACTTTACCATTCTGGGATGATTTGTTCTCATCATCCAGGAGAGGCTAGAAAAATGATAAATCTTAAATAATAAAGAAACACAAATTTTGGATAAAGAAACAGGATTTTAACTGCAACAAGAGAATACTGATTGCATCCTTGCTAGTTTTAATAGTAATTAACAAGGAAAGAAATGTATTACTTACCATGCAAGCACCTTTGTCTTTATCTTTCACAGCCAATTTGCTACTGGTATATTTAACTTTATAAAAGTCAGAAAATAGAAACAGGAACATGACTCCATGTAAACCGATCCAGATCATGAATGACTTGGGGTAGTTACATTCCGTGAATAATAGTTGGAATTGATGTGTAAAGATCAATACAAATTGGACCTGTAATAGATAACAATTTATTAATATTTTTAAAATAATGCAATTATAAAAAAACTTCTTTATTTTTATGTTCATTTCAAGGTCATGAAATCAGGAGAATTTGCAGACTGTATACCGGGTGGGGCAATAGTGTGGGGAAGTCCGATAGCTCCTAAACAGTAACAGCTAGAAAAATCGCTCTAATACGGATGTAAACAGTGGATAGAGGCGCATCTAGAGAGATTATTTTCAAATATACAGGGTGTTGCAGAAAGTATGGCATATCTAAGATTTTAGCGCCATCTAATGACCGGTTTAGAAGTTATAAATTCTTTTTCAAAAAAATTGAGTTTTACATTATCCCACTTAACAGTTTACCGCTTTCACGGCCGCAACTGTGAAGACGAATTTAAGTAGGGATTTTGTTGCAGGGGCTTGTAGGGTGCTCTTCTTTAAAAGAAAATGGACCCACCATGTACAGGGTGTACAAAATTAATTTTTAAATTTAGAGAACTTCAAAGCTAAAATTCACAACTTTTTCAAATTGAACACCCTGTATATTTTGTACCTTTGTGAAGCAGAATTAAATAACGAATGTTTTTATAGCTATCTGTAACCACTTCTGATTTATTGAGAAAAACCTGCAAGAAGTACACAATTAAAAACAATTATTTATTTAGTTGTCAAGTGTGTTGGTTGTTTTTGTTCAACAAAATATTAAAGCATCTAGCAATTGTTGTGCACGTATGCAAAACGTACATTTCTCGCAGTTATCGACCTTCAGTGTTTAGTTCTAGTAAGTGTTTTAGTTTTTCAAAATGAATTTTAGTAATGAAGAACTTGTAGACATGACTTTTGTTTTGGACGAGTCGGAAAGAAATTGTTTGCTTGCCCGCAGAATTTACCACCAACGGTATCCTGAACGGAGGCTCCCTAAAGTTCACAGCTTTCAAAACCTGCTCGATAGATTTGTGAGGACCGGCAATGTACAGTATGAAAAAAGTGAACGAATTAACAATGTTGTGAACGAAGAAAATGAGTTATCTGCTCTGCTGGCAACGATTGAGAATCCCCATGTTAGTCAGAGAGAAGTGAGTTCATCTGTAGGAATAAGTAGAAGTTCTGTTGGTCGAATCTTAAAGAAAAATAAGTTTCATGCATATCACATTCAAATGCACCGGGAATTAACTGATGACGATTTTCTAAAATGTTTACAGTTTTGTAATTGGGCCATAGGTAAAATGCAAAACGATGCTACATTCTTCAACAATGCTTTGTTCACTGATGAGGCAACGTTTCATAAAAATGGATTTGTTAGCAGGCACAATTTCCATTATTATGCTACAGAAAATCCCCACTTTTTTGGACAACTTGATAACCAGCACAGATGGTCCATAAACGTTTGGGGGCGAATTATTGGAGAACATGTAATAAGTCCACATTTTTTTGATGGTACATTAACTGGAGCTATTTATCTTCATTTTTTGGAGAACTATCTGCACAATTATTGGCGAACCTTCCTCAAAGGATCCGAAATGGGATGTGGCTTCAGCAAGACGGTGCTCCACCGCATTATTTACATGCAGTAAGAGACCACCTAAATAATATCTACCCACATCAATGGATTGGAAGGAATGGACCCACTAAATGGCCTGCGAGATCTCCTGATCTTATAAAAATGGATTTCTTTTTATGGGGATATGTGAAAGAAATTGTTTATACAGAGACACCAACCACAATCCAAAATATGAAGGATAGAATAATACATGCTTTTAGAAGTATCACGCCGGCACTGTTAAGAAACGTACAAAGATCATTCCAAAGGCGCTTCAAAATGTGTGTCCATGCAAATGGGCAACATATGGAGCATTTGTTATAGTTTTTTTCTTTTGTTTTATTTGAAAAACCTTGATCTTTTAAATAAATAATTGTTCTTAATTGTGTACTGCTTGCAGTTTTTTTTCAATAAATCAAAAGTGGTTACAGATACCTATAGGGACGTACTATTGATTTCATAATGATCTAGGACAGCAAGGCTAATATGATGCTATTTTTTATTATTTTATCCTATGCATTTACATTGAAAAAATAATAAAAAATAGCATCATATTAGCCTTGCTGTCCTAGATCATTATGAAATCAATAGTACCTACAAAAAATGTTCGTTATTTAATTCTGCATCACAAAGGTACAAAATATACAGGGTGTTTCATTTGAAAAAGTTGTGAATTTTAGCTTTGAAGTTCTCTAAATTTAAAAATTAATTTTGAACACCCTGCACATGGTGCGACCATTTTCTTTTAAAGAAGAGCACCCTACAAGCTCCTGCAACAAAATCTCTACTTAAATTCGTCTTCACAGTTGCGGCCGTGAAAGCGCTAAACTGTTAAGTGGGATAATGTAAAACTCAATTTTTTTGAAAAAGAATTTATAACTTCTAAACCGGTCATTAGATGGCGCTAAAATTTTAGATATGAATAAACCTGCCAAGAGAGGTGTTAAATATGCAAAAATATTTGGGGCATTCTATTTAAAAAAATTATCTTAAGCGTGCCACACTTTTCTGCAACACCCTGTATATTTGAAAATAATTTCTCTAGATACGCCTCTACCCACTGTTTACATCCGTATTAGAACGATTTTTCTAGCTGTTACCGATTAGGAGCTATCGGTCTTCCCCACACTTATATTATATGATTTACAAATAAATGATAAAAAAAATCTATCTAGTTAGACTAAAGTTGTTGATTAGTTCATACACATCAACGTGACATAAGTTCGAAATTCAAACAAACAGACTTTTATTGCATACGTACCATTTGGAATGTAGTAAGATATTTCTTCCACCAAATATACTTTTGGTACCTGGGACCCATAGCAGCCACCATATAATAGAAGTACATAACTACATGAACGAGAGCATTAAGTAACGCAAAGAAAGTGCTGTGGCCGCCTGAAATTAATTAAAAACTTTAATTAAAACAGCACTAAAAAATACATTTTATTTTTAAAACAAAATTACATTTCTAGGGTTTGGTTTAATTTTTTTTTGTATTTTAGCAGCCTTGACCTCGAAAAAGAAATTACATTAATTACTTAAATCTGGGCTGTTTTATCAAGGGTTGGTGAACAGTAGAGACTTATTTGACCTAAATTGCAATTAAAATTTTCAATTTTGGAATTTTGAAATAATAATAAAAGGTAAGTCATAATAATAAAATGTCATTAAAAATTTTCCAGGTGAAAATTATTACTAAACACTATTACTAAAAGGTTTTTGTGGTAAATAAGAAAGTGATTATATAAATGTTAGTATTTGTCATTTAATATGTAGGGAAAAAAAGGAATTATTATTATTTCTGGTATTTAAAAAAGAAATAAATTGTAAATATAGGTACCTGGAGCAAACTTAACACCCATCCATACTGAAAAGGGCATACATCCGTGGTGTATAACATGAAGTGTTGATACATGACTGAATTTTTTCCGTAAAATGAAAAATAGTGTATCCATGAATTCCGTGAATTTTGAGAAATAATACCACCAACACGTGTTCGCCATCTGAAATAAATTATAATCATTAAAATTATTGTTTAAAAAAATTATTTAATAATAGTTTTTTGGATTTATGCAGAACACTGCTCCTATTGCATGTGGAACATTAAGCAACCCAAGCATAATAAACCAAGAGTGAGAGAAATTACTTGCTCTAGTAAATGCTATACATTCTATAGATTACAGGGTCCGTAGCAAACTATACTTGAAAACATGAAAATATGTAGCTGAAATATTAAAAATATGTACAATAGTACATATATATATATATATATATATATATATATTGTATATACATAAATATATGCAGTAAAAAAACACAATATGTATAAAATATGTAATTCAAAATCATTTAAAAATTTAACAGGGTGGCCAGCAAGAGTGTTACTTTTAAATTCAAGGTTTTTCCCCATTTTCTAGGTCGTAAAATATCATTTTTCCCGGTTTTCTCCTTCAATAATTTACGCATACTCACATTCTTGATCAAATGGTATAAATTTACTTTAGCGGGTACGCCCAAAAGGAACGTTAGTGGCGTGGTATGTCAATCGACATGGCTTGAAGTGGGGAGTCGAACGGTACCGGTGACAAAGTGCGGAAACGACCCCTTAAAAAGTTACGTCACTTTTTGTGCTTTATGTTAAGTTTATGGGAAATTTCTTGTTTCATTGAAATTCGATGGCGCAATAAATTTAATGATGTTTTGCACCTAACCTAACCTGACCTGACATAACCTATCCTATCCTGACCTGATATGATCTAACCTAACCTAACCTGATATGACATGACCTGACCTGACCTGACCTATCCTATCCTATCCTAACCTAACCTATCCTAACCAAACCTAACGCCGTATTGAATATTTTTCTACGAAAATAAAGGAATTTTTCGAAAATCAAAATATTTATTAAAATCAATTAGAGACACGCCCATAAACGGTGGTTTAGGCGCTGAACTTCAGCTTAAACTCGCAAAAAACACATTAATTTCAAAAATCAAAGTACTATTGATTTTCAATGAAAACAGGTATCTCGCATAGTCTTAACATAGGTAGCAGAAAGGGGAGTAACTTTTTAAAGAAAGGGTAGGGTGCGTTAAAGCTCCGTTCTGCCCGCTAAAGTAAATCTGAGCCAGTAAGGTAAAGCCTAATATTTCTTTCTTTAAGTATTCAAAATGTAATAGATTTAGACTCACAACACATGAAGCGTTAGCTAACACGCGATTACTAACGCGTGTTAGTGACTACATAGCATTGATAGCAGTACACATTAAACGATTAACGCGATCCAGGATTTTTCCCGGTTGTGCAAATTCCTGGTTTTCAAGGTTTCAAAACAATATCAATAGAAAATCTTGAAGAAATCAATAGAAATTCTTTGTTCGCAATGGCCGCAACGTCATGTGTCACGTGTTCAGCAGTTTGGACAAAGCACAAACCGGTCAATGCGGCAAAACTGGGTTGTGGCTACATTCCGCCACCGGGAACTTATTTTACAGGACGAGTAAATAAAGATTTCAAAAATATGAAGTTTATAAAATAGAGTTTAAAAATATGTAGTAATATGTAGTACTATGAAAAATATGTAGTTTTTCATAAAATATGTAGCGAATACGGACCCTGCATTTATTCTTTAGAAAGATGAAATTAATAAAAAAATAATACAATAGGGCAGAATGCACTGTGAATGAGCCAGTGTCAACAATTTACAATCAGTTAAACTTTCGGCACATAAAAATATTTTAGATATACATCGAGGGCATCTAGGCAGAGGGGCGTATCCGCCAAATTTGTATTTTCTGTTTTTATGGCGTATTGATTTCTGGTATCGACCTGCTTGTTGTCACAAACAGGCGAATGCTTTGTATGGCCAGAATGATGTCAAAATTGAAGATCACAAATTTGGCAGATACGCCAGTATGATCTGATGCCCTCGATATGATTTTTTGAATTTCAAAATCCTTAAAAAGGTCAAATAAAAGTTTCTTGTCAATTCATGAATGAACAGATTATAACCCTTCCATTCGTAAGTAAGTCTTTGAGTTTTTCTCTGAAGAATGTGAATTTACGTTGCAGGTAAAAAAACAGTTATTTAGGTATTTCATACTAAATTTATTTTAATTTGTATTGTTATGACTATCTAATTAAATATGAATTTGTAAATCTAGTGAATAAGTCTAAGGTCCGTTCGCCGAGACCTGTCGCAAGACCAAAATACACTTGAAGTTAGCACTAAACAAACTATAAGCGATGCTATTGGTCGGCGCGCACGTGGTTGCATTAACGCTTAAAACTACTTTACATAAATGCGGAAACACGTATAATGCAATCCCTTTCCATTCCATATTACGCTGCAACCGTAAAAGCGCGTTAAGCGCATACGGTACGGAAACGCGCTTCATCGTAAATGAAGCTTCAAGGGTCAGCTAACTTCAAGTGTGTTTACGTCCTGCGACAGGTCTCGACGAACGGACTTTAGTATCTCTAAGAATGCGTAGATTCGCCTTTTAGTTATTTTTTTGTTGTAAAAAATGAAACAAATACCCTATCCAACTTTGGATAACTAGTAAATGCTTCCATTTAAGTTTTAAATAAAATGAGTAACAATAGATTTACGAGCATGTTTTTTTAAAAAAAAATTGAAGCTTTTAACTTGGCCTGGTAGTTTGGTCATCTCTATCTAATTCAGTCTCTTTCGTACACAGGATAAGGGGTATTTCGATTCTTAAAGCAGCAGTGCCCTTACTCGAGTCACGACATTTGCTAATGATTGTAGCTGTAGGGTCGCAAATTTTAATTTTTTTGCTTTGATATGCTTCCAAAGTAAGTAACGATGGTTACTATAGTTTAAAGTCTAGTAGCATATTTTTGTTGTTCAATATATTCAATTATCAACACACACAACGTATCCAATACAAATACGTATAAAAAGTTTTTAAAAGTTTGTGCTCACTTTGGCTCTGTATTCCTATTTCAATGACTGTGGCCAGAGTATAATAACAACCAGTAGGCGCACTCTTACAAATATTGTAAGCCGCTATGTACGACTTTGTTGTATTCTCTGGTTGTTAGGCAACATACTGGCCGGCTACAGAACAACAGTTATGCTGTGATATATGCTCCTCGTTATTCTACCAGCATGCAATAAGATGACAATTGGCAAGCCTCAGCAAACTGATCGTGTTCGTCACTGTTGTGTGCGATATTCGAAGCTACCTTAACAACTTCAAAGCGTCGAGTTTTGCCAAATTGCAGTCTTCCCCAAGAGGAGGATATTCTACAAAATTTAAATTCGAAAGTTGAAGAGATGATCAACCAATAGCAAAAAAAAATAAGAATACTCGCTTGGGGAAGGCCACATTTTCAGTTAAAAATTGACCCTTTTTTCAGTGATCTCCCTGATCTTCAACTTATTTTCAAATAAGCTACCAATATTAAATCAGTATTTCGGCTTCTTTTATTAATACATCCTTATGATACTCTTTTATTTTTTTAATGTTCTCAACAAATTTTGAGAACTTACTTAGTGGGAAAGAACACATCCGTCTTATAAAGATAGCTTGTAAATAAACATGCAAATTGGGTTGCATAATGTAAAGGCGTCTCATACTAATATTTAATTAAGAAAGAATTTTATACAAAAATAATAATAAAAAAAAAAGATACAATATAATAAAGAACTTACCCTTAAAGCCACTGGATTATATGAATAATCCACCGGTTGACACCTAAAGCTATAGCTGCCCCACCACCCGCTCATCAGGTACTGCAATAAATAAATAAATAAGTAGAAACAGTATTGTTACAAGTTAAATGTAAACCTCACCTCATAAAATATCCAGGCACTGAATATAGTTTGTAAAAAATTATATACAATTAGAATATTTCGAAGATTGAAAGGTTTCCTATTTTCCATTAATTTTGGTCCCATAACTTTAGAAAAATATACGTAGAACAGACATATTGCTAAAGTTGGAAGAGGACTCGACATCAAAAACCACTCATCTACTCTCGGATCTGAAATGGAAAAATATGTAAGTATTAACATTTAAATGATTTTAAAAACTAAAATTGTTTAAATCTATAAGTAAGAGAAAGCCTCTTTGTTACGCCTCTGGTCAGCGCCTACTAATTTTATTGCACATTCACAATATTCGACCATTCGGGCCATTTCGGAGTAAGTCGGAAATACGGCGGGTTTTTATCACAGGCATTTGTTCCTCCTATTACTAAAGTTGTTAAAAATCGTTGATAACATGCGGAACTGCTGAATTGATTAAAAAAAGCCAAAATTAAAAATTTTTTAAATCTAACAAAATAGTGCCTGTTTAAATTAGTCTCTATTACTGATTTTAAATAATTCTAACCATCTTTTCTGTTACTAGAAACTCGCAAGACGGTGTTGTCATTATTAACAAGTGAATGTCGTTACTAGAAACAAAAGAAGGCCATAAAAAGGCTAAACAATCGTGCATCATTTATTTGTTCTCATTGCCGAATCTCGATGATAATAATGTCAATTGTTTAATAAACGATTGTGTGATGTGATCCCGTGTTGTTCTTGTTGCTATACGCGGCTATACGCCTTTAAAACAGTTGAAAGCTGAGTGAGCAAAAGTAGTTTCTAATTGCAACAGTGCCAGCGGCGCAACGTGTTTTAATGTTGATTACCCTGCTTATCGCTATTTTATTACGTTGTGATCTACAAAACAAATATTTTTATCCTTTTATTAACCATCATGTCTTCAAAAAGCGAACTAAAAAAATTATCCGAAGAAAGTTTAACCCGACAACCAGAGGAAGTCTTTGACATAATATGCAAATTAGGCGAAGGCTCCTACGGAAGTGCCTTCAAAGCACTACACAAAGAGTCGGGACAAATCCTAGCCATAAAACAAGTGCCTGTCGATACAGATCTGCAAGAAATCATCAAAGAAATATCCATTATGCAACAATGCGACAGTCCTTACGTAGTGAAATATTACGGAAGCTATTTTAAGAACACGGATCTCTGGATTGTTATGGAGTATTGTGGGGCCGGTTCCGTTTCGGACATTATGAGATTACGCAAGAAGACGTTAACCGAAGAAGAAATTGCCACCGTTCTGTCTGACACTCTAAAGGGTTTGGAATATTTGCATTTGAGGAGAAAAATCCACAGAGACATCAAAGCTGGGAATATTTTATTGAATACGGAAGGCCATGCCAAGCTTGCCGATTTTGGCGTGGCCGGACAGTTGACCGATACAATGGCGAAGAGGAATACTGTCATCGGGACTCCATTCTGGATGGCTCCTGAGGTGATACAAGAAATAGGTTATGATTGTGTGGCGGACATATGGAGTCTGGGGATTACAGCGTTGGAAATGGCCGAAGGGAAACCCCCGTACGGTGATATACATCCAATGAGGGCTATATTTATGATTCCTACTAAACCTCCACCGTCATTTAGAAAACCCGATCAATGGAGCAGCGAATTCATAGATTTCGTCAGCGTGTGCCTTGTTAAGAATCCAGAAGAACGCGCAACAGCATCAGACTTGCTACAGCACGTATTTATTGGCAATGCGAAATCATCTGGCATATTAGGGCAAATGATTGCGGAGGCGAGGGAGATTCGTGAAAACCAAAGTTATCGAAATATTTCTAACCCCCCTATTGTTGTCAAGAAAGATCTGGAAGAAGATGCATCGAATCAGAACAAAACACTCAAGTTTGAATTGAACAATGAAGGAACTCTAACAACACAGAACAAAGAAAATGGGACCCTTGCAGAATCTGAATTGGCAACCATGGTTATCAATAGTGATATCGATGAGCAAACAATGAAAAGACACGATTCAGACGATTTCGATCAAATCGATAGAAAGAAATACAGACCTCTATTTTTGGATCATTTTGACAAAAAAGAAGCTGAAATCAAGCAAGGCCACACGAACTTAAGTAATCCAACTGTTTTGGATAACTCTAATATTGATATTGAAACAGAAAATCAACGCTTTCAAATGAATCTCCAAGTACAGATAAATCCAATGCAACAGTTACAGCCAGCAATGGCGGCGCATCCGCTATTAGAGAATTTCCATAGGGGATTTAGCGTTGGCGACTTTGAATTTTTGAAGTTCCTTAGTTACGAAGAACTCCAACAGAGAATGGCGACGTTGGATATTGAAATGGAAAGGGAGATAGATGAGTTGAAGATGAGATATCATACGAAGCGGCAGCCGCTTTTGGACTCTTTGGATACGAAACGTCAGCGGCAACAGAATTTTTAGTGTAGGAAAGTTTTGTTTGTGATTATAAAAAATTGGTTTGTGATATGAATTATAATAAATTATGTATGAATAGGAAAAAAGGTAATATGGCAACTATGTTTGGGGTCTAGATTAATTTATTTTAGACATAGGCGAACAAAAAGATTTGTTCTCTTATTATATAAATTTAGTCTGTATTTTTTATAGAAGTATTAATTTTCAAAAAAGGTGTTCGGTGCTGAGTGGGGGAGGGTAATGCCAGAAACATTATGTTATGGAAAAGGCATTTAATTTAACTTATATTTTATTATCTTTTGTTTCATATTGAGCACACCCCCTTCATTTAGCTGAATTGGAACATTTAAAGGTGATATCAGGTGGTTTTCTTCGTCGTGATCAGACAGTAAAATAGAAGAAAATACTCAAAAGAAAGCAAAGAAGATCCTAGACGGAGGGTGTTCCAGAAATCTATATATCTTTAGCTTAAAACTGATGATTTTAAGTTGACTGGAATTTATACTAATGAAAGACAGTCCTTAAAATCTGTAATCTTCGTTAAGAAATTATTATAGAACCCGCATAGCTAATCTACTATTTTATTTCTTGATGATCTGTTACGCTTAACTTAAATTAACAAGGTGCTGTGATTTTAATTGAACTATGCCTTATCTGGGAAATTTGCTCCATTATCGGACAGAATAATACGCAATTTTATTAGGTTTAAAAAATAAAGGATCATAGTAAGGTTAAGTAATCCTAGAGTTAATTGTGTTTTTTACATTGAGGTTAAACATTAAATGATGTAATAAATAAATAAAAATGTATATTTAAAACATTAATCATGACCACCTTGTAAATCTGCCAAGCAGTATGAAAAATGGCTGTAATATTGTAATTTATCTTTGGAAATATATTCTTTTTTACGATTGTCTCTTGTTTTATAATTGTAATATTATGTTATATTTAAAAGGTGACAAAAACGTGACACAATAGCTTCACGTTTGGCAATACGAGCCATAACACAAAGTTGTGCCGCCATAGATCATTATTACGTCATTAATAATAAAAGAGCAAAATAACGTTGACATCTTTTATTACTCAATTTGGAACTTTTTGTGTACGCGCTCAAATAACCTTTGGAAACTATTCTTGCCAAACACAAATTTAAATTTCGCGCCATTTTTGGTTCGTTGAACGATTGAAAACCTTTGAAATTGCAATAGATCTAAAAAATAACTTGGCAGCCTGAAGCACGTGCTACAACTTCAACTATTTTAATCATCGCGTTAAAATTAGATTTGATCTAAAAATACATAATTATTTGAAACTTGAGCAAGGTTCTGCATATCTAATGAAAAACTATGTATATGTTTTTTTTTCAAATTTCATTCAACTTCCTTTAACCAATAAAATCGATGAAATGGTGTCAATGATGTATTGTGTAAATATAAGGAAGAAAAAACGGAAGTAGCTTTTAGCGGCACCTAATTTATGTAGATTTAATACGTGATGGCATTTTTAAAAATCAAATTGTTTTGTTATTCAGGAACAACTGCCGTGGGCAGCGCATTCTTTGTTAAAAAGGAAGCAAGTTCGAGAAAATTCGCATTCCTAAACTTGACCTAATAAATAAACATAGTAAACACTGCATAATGCCTTTTTACCAAAACAAACGCATAATAACAAAATAATCTGTGTAAATTTTTAATTCAAAGCGTCTAGTGAATTGATTAAAATTTAAACCTGCCATTGTCATTTAGTCCTGATTTCGGTTTCTATTTCCGCATGTTGAACGGAATTAAAACAATTGAACATCAAAGGGGTTGACGAGTACTAAAGCAGAACAAGATATTTTGAGAAAAATCTTTTTCGTTGGATAATAGACAGGAAAGGGCATGGGCATAAGTAAAAACATTGATATTACACCGGATGTTTTGTAAGGATCTTTTGAAAAGTATGAGAATATGGTTTTGTAAGGTTTTCCATTATAGTATTTTTGCCTGGAAATGATCTTGATCTTTGACCTGCAGATCGTCAAAGGTCGGAAAAATGAATGCAGTATATCGCCGATTATTTCCCTCATATATTAGTAGCCAACCAAATGTCTCAAAAATTCAAACGTCAGCCAATGACAATCGAGTTTTCTTGATAAAACGGCATGTAGCTCAATCTAATGCGAATATTGAAGGTGATTAAACAGCATGTAGCTTTTCGCCTGGTTACCATGGCACTCCAAACAATTTTTTCTAAAAACAAATGTCAAAAAATTAATTTGTTTGGTGTTTGTAAATTATTGCGAACTTAAAGCCGTGTCGGTATCAATACAAATGGAACGGTTTGGAACAACAAACGTGTAATAATAATTCAAAGTAGTAAGTTCGTTGTTTTAGGTTATTATTATTCTTGTTTCATATATTGTCATTATTATTTGTTAATAAATAATAAATGTTTATACTGATAGTTTTGTTATTTGGGAAATAATCTTGACATAAACCCCTCGAGCTCAAAGTTTTGCCGGTTAATTTAAGAGAATGTGCTGCTTGGCAATGAATCGTGCAAATTTGACAAAAAAAGCCCTCCAGCTACGCTGTCGGGCTTTTAATATTGTCAAATTTGCACTCTTCATTGCCAAGCAGCACATTCTCTTAAATTAACCGGCAAAACTTTGAGCTCTTGGGATTTAACCTCTGAATAAATACACAATCAGCTCTAACTTTTTTTGTGAAATATTTTCTACGGGCCAAAAGATTAAAAAAGGTCTCAAAAAATATATATTAGTGCAACGCCTTGTTCTGTAGAAAAGACGCTCAAATGTTGAATAAGACAATAAGGCTTTTGTAACCATCAAAACCTTGGAACCTGGAAAGACCTTCTGCACTTATTGATACTGAAAGGTCAAAATTTCGCATGTGGTGCATTGACCAATACAAGTATTTTACATATTTTAGGAACTTCCGCTACACCAGCAGCAGGTGGTCTACAAAGATCAAGAAAATAATTGTTACGTGCTAATTTCGTATGACCCTATAGCTGTGCTTTTGTGTTAGTTTTTATAGCGTTTAGGGATTTTCGCATTCTCTCTCCTTTTAGTTGCCTTTTTGTTTGGAACTAACTTCCTGTTGTTGATAAGAGACTTCACTTCGTTTTGATCGTTCGTGTGAAAAAAATTCTTTAAAGAATATTTTAATGGCATCACCGTTAAATTAGTTTTTCCTTTATGTTGTGATATGGGAATTGCATTTGTGCAGATCTATAATTAAGTTTTGGTGATGATTTCCAATTTTTCTTGGAACCGTAAGCGGATTTTCCACTAGTTCTTTTTTGAAGGTTAGGGGCACGATCTCGTGAGTTTATACATTAACTTCTCTTTACATTCAGTCTCTTATACTATAATTCTTTGATATGATTCGATATATAATCGTCGTTAGCCGCATTTGGGAGCGGAATAATTCTTTCAGAAGGTCACCTTTTATCTAAGGTATTTATAAAATGTTTGCTTGGAGCATTCTGGTAATTCGGTTTTGTTTGATACAGACCTTTTACTTTTTCTTTAATAAATCTCTACGTTGTATATTTGGGTTGTTAAAAGACCATTACGCTGACTCACGAAACAGGTGCGTGTTCTTCGAACTGAAGAGGAACGTCACCAACCAGGTCGAACGTAGCGTGATCCAACGAGACAACAGCAACTAAGTCAGCGTAATGGTGCTACGAAATTAGCACGTAACATAATCTAGCCTATATTCAAAAAAAGCTTTTATGTAAGCACAACCTGCAGGGGCTTCCAACAACTGAAAACTGCCAAACGTGAAGGACTAAAATTTCTAGGAAGTCCATTATTGACACAGCAGTTATTTATTCAGTTTTCAAAAGCTCTTTGTTGGCCTCCAAGCACCAGTCGAAGTGTGAGAATTTGTTTCAAAGGCTAATTCATTTGCATAGTTTAGTTTGTATAATAAGTTTTTAGTGGTTCTTTGGAACCTCTCTGACTTTCCTGAAGTGGTAAAAAACTAATCAATTCCAATGCAGAAAAACTTAAATATGAAAATTGAAAGGAATTTATTTATTTTTTAAGTCTTTTTATTAAGGTTCAAACAGGTAAATTGTCGTTTAATAAAGGCTTTCTATAAATTCCAAAAGAGAGTAACTACTACGAAAACTTCTGATCTACAGGAGGCCACTAAAGGTTCATTAAATTTTAAATGTCACTATAATCAAGCACAGCTTTTTTTCTTGCTTTGAAAAACTTCATTTAGCCTATAGAGGTCACTAAAATGCCAAAGAAAACTAAAAGAGTTTCAAACCCAAAAATAAGTAAAGTATATGGAGCTAAGGGTTGTCAAAACAAAAAAACTGACGACGCAGAAGTACGAAAGCTAGTTAAAAAAGTTTTGTAAAATCTTGACCCATAGCAGCACAAAAAAGAATAATTGTGCAAATGCGCCTAGATTTATTGGTTTTTGTTGGTGCAGAAGGTCACTTAAGAATCAAAAGTTAAAAGAATTCCAAATCCAAGTGAATCAAGACTAATAGTAAGATCACTGCCAACTAAGGGTACTAATTCCAGTTCTTTTAGATTTTCTACCAAAAATATTTATTGACAGACAGAAAAGGTCAAAACAACAATGTCGATGCATCTAGGTGTATGGGGCTTGTTGCAAACGGCATTAATAACAATACAAGACTTCTGTAGAACTTGTACTTGAATCGGCCTTGTACTTTTTATGATCATAATTATCATTAAAAAAAAAGGATTCAATTGTCTTTACAACATCAGCTGTTCTTATGTTTTGTCCCCTTTCTACTACCAGTCTTTCCAGTCCCCAAAATATTGTTTTTGCGAATATACTACACTGGGTGACTTTTTCTTTATTATGTTGGTAGTACAAAACTTCTAATTATGTTGATTAAACTTAGGGCTGCAGCCGCACTTAGGGCCTACGTAATAATAATAATCGCCGCCTCCCTCCCGCACAAGCTTATAGCTTCTGGGGCCTGGTTTCTAGGCTATGGGTTGTAGCAATTATTATTAAACTAATTTCAATTTTTATAAAGATTATATTCATTTGTTTTTGTTGTTCCTTTACTAAAATAATCGACTAAAAACTACATTGACTAAATTGGACGAAATTGTATAATTGAAATATTTTATCTGCCAGTCGTGAATTCTCTACACCATTTCTCTGCAACCTGTCGTTCAATATACCGGCAGTACGACAGATTTTATGGCAGCGCCATACTGCCATCCAACACGTGCGCGCAATACTGCAGGTTGTATCGCGTCGCTACACACGTTGCAATAATTATCGTTCAAACAGTTGAACTACTGCAATTGTACAGAAGATCGTCGCGTCTGTGGGCCGCTTTAGGTATAAATAAACGAAGCTGTTGCCGACGTAAGTTCAATTCCAGCTGGGAGAATAACTCTTTTTTTATCATTTTTTTATAAAATGCAAACTTTTACTAATTCTCTTAAAAATTGTACAACTACAGGGGGGTTTTATAAACCATATTTTAGCATGGGTAAAAGCGCAAGTTAATCCCTATATTCGATTTCTCGAGGAGACATGCAATCTATTTTTTAATTGTTTTGCTTAATCCAAGAAAAAAGATACTGTACAACTTGAGTGGTAGGACCATACCGCCCTCGAACGACTGAGGCACTCCGCCTTCGGCGTCGTGCCCCAAACTTAGTCCTCGTGCGATATAGACATCATATCCACATTGTCACAACTTTGTCAAAACCGAAATCTTGTCAGTTCAGATTTTTACTTACAACCAAGTTTATTATTTTAAAAGCTTTAATTTTGTTACTGAGATATCACCATAGATAGCACCATCCTGCTGAAAATGTAACTGAAAAGTTCTCTGGTACCATCTCCTTAGAAAATTACGGCTTTCCTTTTTGATTTATTGGAAAATCTATTCAGCGGATTTAACGTAATTTTTAGTGGTGATTTATTCGATTTGCTTTGGATACCTTTGGGATTTCTGCTAGTGTACTTTTGGAGGAGGTTATGAACACATTTTCTAAGATTTGTTAACTGATGGTATTTTATCATTCAGTTGCTTTGATGAATTATTTTACGCGGGATTTTTCTATTAATAGAAGGATGGTACGACATTTGTAAACCCTTGCATCGTGGCCGACGTTCACCTAAGGTAGTGTATTGTAGCCAGTGCAATGTGGTAACTCATTTGTTTATTGTCGGCTTTTTTATTCTGGGATTAGTCGCTCAGTTTAACTCAACTCCACTCCTGTAATGCCTTCTGTTTAGGATTTAATTTATAATAAGTGAAACATATTATAAACTCATGTTCAAAATTAACGCACCACTCAAATAAAACCATATAATATTTTTAATTTTTTTCAAAATTGTTTATTTTGTAACATAATCAAGAAACAATTGAACTGAAAATTACTTTGTAGTGACATAAGGCTACTAGGTTATGTTCAGAAAAGATCAATTTTTAAACAAAAGAAAAAGTTGTACAAAATATATCAGAAACATTGAGTGGTGCGTTAATTTTGTACATGAGTTTATATGACCTATTGTGCAGCTAACATTTCATTCTGAAAGGGTTTTTCCCCAGTGTGACATTAAATTATAAATATCTCTTTACACTACAGTTGTTAGAACTATTTTATTATGCAGGGCGTCCTGTTTAACAGTCTGCACTCAATAATTTGAGCAAGCTTCTGGACATAGCAATAAGATTAAAAGAACTTACAAAGCTTACAAAATCAGTATTAGAACTCATTTTAGAACATATGCTGGTACCGGATGTGACGTGATGATCGGGATTTTCTAGGACCAGCACATGTTCTAAAATGGGGTCTTCTTAATACCGATTTCGTGAACTAAAGGTCGAAATTTTCTTAATTCGATTGTTATGCTCAGAGCCTTGTCCGAATGATTAAATGTAGACTGTAAAACGAGACAGAATCCGTTTCTAGCTCCGTTACCATGCATTTTAGACATGTAGTATCCCAATACTTTTCTATTCAATATCAGACTTGCTATCGATCTTCATACCTAAAACCTAATACTTCCATTTAAAAAAAATCGCAATGAGGTCATATGCGGTACCAGCATTTTCTAAAATGGGTTCTAATACTGGTTTTCTAAACTAAGAGGTCGGAATATAGAAAGGTAATGATGAGAAGATGTTAAACGGAAAAGAACCCGTTAATTGGTTCTAGCTCCGTTATTATGCATTTTACACCTATGGTACATCAATATTTTTTTTATTCAGAATTACACTTGTTATTGATGTTTATACTTAGAACATAATAGTTCCACTTAAAAGAAACCCGATGACGTCATGTGCAGTACCAGCACATGATCTAAAATGAGTTCTAATATTGATTTCGTAAGTTTAAGAAATCAGTTTCCTCTAGTTAGGGGTCGGAATATACCAGGATTTTTTATTCCATTGCTATAGCCAGAAACTTGCCCGCATCATTGAGTGTAGACTTAAACAGGACACCTTGTATATTGAGGCATGCGATTGGGCCAATCTACCTATTACTACCAGTAGCCTTACTTCCCAAGAATCTCCTTTGGAGCTTTATTGATTAAAACGTATTAATTAACTAGTCGATGCCTTTATTTTTTTTTGAAAAACTTGCGTTCGCGATAATTGATTAATTTAAAGATATAATAAATAATTTCATTGTTTGGGTTAATTGAGATTTGGATTATTTAGCCAAAGTAAGCAAATCATTGCCACCGTTAGACAATATAAGATTATTATCTAAAGATCTTGATTTTCTTTTATTTTATTGATAATAAAGCATTTTGCATCATATTCGTGACTTTTTGTTTTGATTGTTGTAGGGAAGGTTTCAGCTACGTTATATTGGGAAAAGCTTACCACAAAGTGCCGACAATCGAATGGTTACGCTGTATATTTTTATGCTGTGGTATCATGATGACATATAGCTTATGACACTCCCGGACTCGGGATCTCAAAGAATTTATTAGAATAAGCTTCATCAAAATCGATCGACTACTTTCGGGAGATTATTCCGAACAGTAAGATAGACAGGAGGACAGACACTTAGGAAATTAGACATTCATAAGAAATCTCGAAATGTCTTATTTTATTGCTTTTAAGATACCAGTACATACAAAGACAAAATTAGACAAGGACAGATTTCACAGTAACAAAGTCACATAATACGTCTTGTCTGTGAACATCTACCTCTACACCAGTGGGTCTTAACTGCTGTTCTGAGGTATACTAGTGTTTCTTAAATTTATTACAACCATCTTGTGAGATTCTAACAGTACAAACACTGCTTGCACTTTACCACTTACGTCATGGAGCCAGGACAAGTGCGTCTTGCCAACCAGATGCTTTTAAGGTGAACGCCGGTGAAAGATTGTTAGAATAATACAGTCGAATTGTATGTCCTCGGAGCCCAGCTTACCGTCCTTCTTGTCTAAATAAAATTCTGGGAAGTGTGATCGGAAACGTGGCGAGTCTGTAAACAAAATTAGGAACAGTGGTGTTGTTTTGGATCTTACCCATCACAATTTTGGTTCGGAAGGAGTGTCAAAAGTCGCCGATGAATGTGTTTATGGACCTAGTTGACATTGCTACTATCAACTCATACATATCATGTACTAGATAGTTATATCTGCATTGGAGGCAGAGCGCAAGGTCTAGACGACTTCTTATTTACCGGGATTTTCTCGGGCCAGAAAAGCAGTGTTGACACAATGTGATTCCTACCTAGGGCCCGTATTCTCGAACTCATTCGAATTGACATAATCTTCTATTGCCTTCTAAAATTTGATTGGCTAAGTTGCATCTTGTAAAAATTACGTATGCGAAACTTGTTCGAACGAGTTCAAGACTACGTGGCCCAGGGCTCTGAATGTCAACGTGTAGAAGTTCAAGCAAGCACGGGTAAACCGGCGGGAGTAACTATGGCTTTCTTGTACATCTAACTATAACATAGATAGAAAGTGGGGGGAGCAGTAAAACGAAGCATTGCGATTACCCCTGTAGATGTTGACGTAATGTGGTTTCTTCCCAGTGCTCTGAATGTTAACGTGAAGAAATTCGAGCAAGTCGTATAGCCCAAAGATATTGTCAACTTAGAAAATAATGCAAAAGTACAAAACGATAATCTTATAAGAAAAAACTTTTTACCTATTCTCATTTCCATACGTAATTGCTACTTAGTTTTTATGGACGTGTATGCAAATATGATAAAACCTCACCTCCAATTATTGACTGAATAATTTAAGTGCGTAATACATCTAGTTTTTGTATAGGTACAAAATAAATTATCTTAAAATTGCAGTAATTAAGTAATAGATGATAATAATAATTTATGCTATTATTAAAACCACTCAATTACGCCTCTAGATCTAGAATGTAGTATGCAGTATCTTTGCAATTATAAACACGAAATTGCCTTGCATCTTATACAAACGTCAGGAATAATAGTTGCTAATCAGACTTTAACCCTTATAATGAATTAATTCCATTTAAACAAGGATTTTTTTAAATAAATGTAAATAATATCTAAAAAGTAATGCAGGTAGCGATAAAAAATCCGTTATAGTTCACTTTATTTGCATGGCACACAAGTAGACAGTATGGCATACTTTCTTTCGAACCAACACCAAACCGTCAACAAAAACTGGAACAACGTCGTCGACGCAGCACAAAAAGAAGTCGTCGGTTACAAAATGAATTAAATTTACGATACCCCTTAAAAAATACTGCGTAAGCCTTGCGCAATAATAATAAGGAAAACTGAAAGTGGAAGTGGTAGAGAAAAACTGGTATGCAAAAATGTGGGCCATATCATTTTACGTATTCGAAAAAGAAAGTTACTGTCACTAAAAAAAGATGTAATAATATTAGTTTATTTCATCACAATTTTACGATGAATCTTAAAAAAACTATTAAATATTTTCTAAGAAAAAATTATAATTTGGGAAAGTATCAGAATTACGTTTAAATTATATAAATTCGAACTATAAAACCACCAATCTGGCATCTATGTGCAACTTCTATTCAAATGATGTATCTTGCCACATCTTAAACATTTTATATCACGTGTCTAAATTCTTCTTTTATACTTGCATGGTCTTCAAAGGAATCAATAATTTGCAATAATGGTAATGAAGTCGATTGATTGATTCATATGCAAACATTGTAAACACCTCTTCCGTTTACTATTTCCGTCTTGTTTGACAATTTCTTGACAGTCTTACTTAGGTATCTTGTATATTGGTAAATTCCATTTTCATTCCTTTTTGTTTACTCAGCTTCTTTCCTATTGTTTTCAACACTAATCAACAAGCACTAACAACTACATATATCACCTAAGACTGCTGGAGATTTATTATTCTAAGCATGTGACAGTGACGCATATGTGATTCTCTTGAGACAAAATAATTAAAGAGAGATTCAATTCAGAATTTTATATATGTATGTACAGTGTCATTCATTATATTTTGACCACCTCTTTCTCTTTGTTATTATTGGAGATAAAAAAATTCCTATAAAAGTTGTATTGTTCTACCTATACTTTTTTTAAAATGTCATCAAAAAAACAATTGCATGTAAGGTCACGTGATAGGGAATACTATATATATAATTTTTGAATGAAACACCCTGTATATTATTGCATTTTAGAATAGCCCGTTTTCTCTGATTCTAAATATATAATGTATAAATCTATTATTAATACTTATATTATGGAAACAATTAGTTTACTTTTTATTGACATTCCTTTAATGAAAATAGGTTATAGTAACGCTGAAAAAGTCATTTCAGTTCACTCACATTTTGAAAAGCACAGCCTACTGTTCTATCAATAGAGATTTTTTTGCATTTTTAAAGTCAAATATGTCAAAAAGTATTAATGATAGACTTATATAACATTATATATTTACAAACAAAAGAAAAGGGGCTATTTAAAATGCAATAATATACAGGGTATTTTATTTAAAAAATATACACCGTGACCCATTAAGACATACTCAGACTTTGCCAGTGGTTAGATAACTATTAAAGAAAGAAAATTCCTATATACCATTTTTCTCTTATTTCTATATTTTTGGAGAAAAACGGCATCGAAGTTCAGCCGAATGTTTTCAAATTTAATAGTATGAATGCACATGACACATATTTTAGTTCAAGCAGATATTCAATACTACTAGAATGTGCAAGGATAGCGTAAAGTAATAAAAACGTCTTTATTTTGGCCAAGTGTTTCGTAGAATAACAACAGATAAACAGAATTAAATAAACAAAGCATGTTGAGAACGACCTCTCGATGGATATTGTTTCAAAAATGGTATTTTTGTTTTGTGTTGTTTCTGATGACTAAGACAATTTCAAATTCTTTTAATAGACACATTAACCCCTATGTGTAATACAATACTGCAGGTTTGTGAATAAAAAATTATAGTACTCGTGATAGGGACACATCTTTTGAGGTCAAGATCAAGGAGATACCCGATACTATTTGGTTTCTCAAATGATAACAAACTGCAAACCCCTTACACTGCAGCTTTTAGTAATAAAACGTATAACAGTACTTGTACTTGACTATGTAAACAAATCCATCAATCATTCAGGGTCGTTGAATTAAAACATCAAAAAAAATAATAAGGTTTTAATAATGAAACATTCTAGAATTCCAATAAAAATAACAATACCTATTGATGGATAGATCAAATTAGCTAAACATGTCTTCACTTAATTAAAACTAATATCTGTTTATTAACGCATACACATCAGATTTAATGATACATTAAATGGGTCAGTATTAAAATGATGTCATTTCTGTCTGCGTTTACTATTAGAATAAAGGGGAATCCACCGGATTAATAGATCGTTTTGTTTTAACATCTAAAAAATGGAATGTGCGTCGTTTGCATCCTTGTGCTTGTTTAAACAGATGTCACGTTTTTACTGATGGTGTCAATTTCTAAAGATCTTGCATTTATTTCTATTCGACTTAACTACACTGACCTGCATCAATTATACGTACTTTTCTGAAAACGTCGGTCAAAATTTTCGAAATTTTCAGGTTCATTTAATCAAAAAAAGTTACTAAGGTTTTATGTTTCTAATAACCAGAGAAGCTTATCCTCAAAGTCCGATCATTGAGTACTCAATCACCGTGTATAATACTATATTCCATGTCACGTGACCTATACATGCAAAATTGTTTTTTGATGCAATTTTTATAACTTTTCTTATTTCCAATAATAACAAAGATAAAGGCGTGGTCTAAATATAATGAATGCCCTGTATACAAAATGAAATCTGTTAGTTAATCCCATAGATTGTCTAAAATTACCATTTTTATTGAGTTTTGTTGAAAATCTTTTAAAATTTAATCTTAAGAGTTTAAGAAGTAATGTTTTAAATTTTAAGTACACCCATTTTAATCAATGATATTAAAAAATTAAAAAAGGATTTTTTTTCCTTTATTTCATGTATTGTAAATAATTTTATAATATGCAATTTCAAATAATTTATATAAAATATATAAATTATTTAATATATTTTATAAATCGTTAGACTACAAAAAAATTCGTGGTTAGAGATTCGAACCCAGGTCCGTAAAATGCGGAACGGAGGCCCGTAATCCATCGAAACACGGCAGCAGCCAACTTACTGCAGAGTAGGTGCTTAAGAAAAAATGGTATTTTTTTAAAACGAAGGACCATGCACTTAAGCGGCTTTTATATCCATTTATGACACAAAAGATAATAATCTAACTCGCCATGAACTTAAATATGATTCTTTATTCTTTATGCGAAGTACTTTCTTCATATCTTTATTTCAAGCAAGATATGACGATTTTATTATTATTAGTTACATCCTGTATAGTGATTGTAGATAATTTTATAATATGCAATTTCAAATAATTAATATAAAATATATAAATTATTTAATATATTTTATAAATAGTTAGACTACAAAAAAAATTCGTGGTTAGAGATTCGAACCCAGGTCCGTAAAATGCGGAACGAGGCCCGTAATTTATCGAAACACGGCAGCAGCCAACTTACTGCAGAGTAGGTGCTTAAGAATGATGATGATGATTCTTTATTCTTTATGCGAAGTACTTTCTTCATATCTTTATTTCAAGCAAGATATGACGATTTTATTATTATTAGTTACATCCTGTATAGTGATTGTAGATAATTTTATAATATGCAATTTCAAATAATTAATATAAAATATATAAATTATTTAATATATTTTATAAATAGTTAGACTACAAAAAAAATTCGTGGTTAGAGATTCGAACCCAGGTCCGTAAAATGCGGAACGAGGCCCGTAATTTATCGAAACACGGCAGCAGCCAACTTACTGCAGAGTAGGTGCTTAAGAAAAAATGGTATTTTTTAAAAACGAAGGACCATGCACTCAAGCGGCTTTTATATCCATTTATGACACAAAAGATAATAATCTAACTCGCCATGAACTTAAATTTGATTTTTTATTCTTTATGCGAAGTACTTTCTTCATATCTTTATTTCAAGCAAGATATGACGATTTTATTAATGATAAGGTTTTGATAACATTGACGAGTGGGGAAGGGGAAAGAGATTTGCGAAGGCAGAAAAGTCCTGGGTATAGGCTTAGAATATGCGAGGATATGGTGCGAGAGAAGGGGGGGGTGCTAGATATCCAAGCCATATTTTAGAAACAGTTTGTTTGTTTGAGCAAATTCTTAAAAAATATATCAATGTAATTATAGAGATGGACAAAAAAGGGAACAGAAAATTCTAAGGCGTAGGCGTCCAAAAAGGCAACATATTATGGGCGAGAGGGATGGTTGCAGGACTGTACCACCATTTTAGTTTGTACGTGTCGGCGTGGCCCATTAGGAAAATAAAACTACACTGATAATAGGTAGCTGTGTAAGCTAGATTTATACTGGGGCCGCCGAATCGATATAGTACAAAAAAAATCAAGGCAGCACAGATTGTTCTGATTGGTTGTATGTGAAAGTGACATTTACAATAAAACATTTTTGCATATGAATTGTTAATTCATTATAAATAATGTCACTTCGAAAGATGCTAGTATAAATAATAACCATACATTTTAAAAAATTGCAGTTTTATTAATTTAATAAAAATGTTATTAAAAGTTCTTGAGTAAGACAGTTTGACAGTAAACGAATTGATATCTTTTTGGTACAAGTAAACATGCCTTTCAATTTGAGCGGTATATTTGAATGCTACCAATAGAAAGGTTTTGTTAAAAAGAGGGGGTAATTGTAGGCGGTTTTAATTACTATATCTGTTCAGCGTCCCGAGTATAGTACAATTGTAGGGGAAATCATTTCGAAACATTCCACATAATTTCCTTATCAAACTACCAACAAAACCAGAGCAAAGCGTGAGAATCAAACACTCCTACTATGGGTGCGTAGCCGGTTGCTATTGATAATATTGCTTTCGGCGTAATAGTAAGGCAGATTTTTGGGTGTAAAACTTGAAATTAAAATCATAATTTTGTAATATTTATTTCATATGTGTGCCATGACGATAAATTGAAAAGAATTGAAAGAGATAAGAATTCGAAAAGTCAGAAGTGAGGCAGGGGGGGGGGGGGTTAGTTAAGACAGAAAACTCTACAGGGTAAGCGATATAATACGACGGGAAGAGGGTTGCTAAATATTAAAGCCATATTTGAGAAATAGTTTGTTAGCATGACATGGCGGCAATATAAAATTTTTTTGTGCTACCGACCTGTTTTTATTTGTTTCCCGATTTGTTTTTTGCCACAGTAAGTTGAGGTTAGTGAATTGTTGCTGATTTATCTGGCCACAAATAACAAAACTGTTTATCTAGGTGCTGTGCTGTGAAAATAAGCGAGTATAAAATGATGAAGGGATATATATTTGGGTATTTCTATTGATCAAGATTAATTTAATCATTTTACTTGTTAATCTTTTCTTGTTTGGTTACTATAGAAACCCATCATCTTTCTATCGATTTGTTTTTAAATTTTTAATCGAAGTTGGATGTGAAACGTTTATTGTGAATATACCGCAACACATACCTAACCTTATTTTCAACCATTTCAAAAATTCTAAACGTTATCTGTCACCATATTGCAAAAGTTAGGTTAGGTATATTTTGCGGTATTGGTCATCCACAATGAACGTATATTCCATTCGCTCACCGAAAGAGTAGCTGTTAGGGACTTCTAATGTTTTTAAGCATTTAAAACTAACCACTCGAAACTTTTCGTAATCTTTTTGAAGTTGGCATTACCTTGGTGTTATTTAAATTCTTACCGCTTAAGAACGTCGCCGTCTGGACAAAAAACAAATATTTAATTACCAAAAGCTTATGAATATTTTAGAGATTAATAAAGTTAATATCTATAGGTAAGAACAATGTATTAATATTTAAAGGTTCCCACAAATTTTAGGAATTATAAACTGTGCACTTTTCACAGTTACTTATGCAATATTTCAAAATAATCTTCGGCTTTGACGGTGTGTACAGTGTGAATAATTTGAATATATTTCAATACGTCTTCAACGTTTAAATATTCAGCAAAAGTTTGAGAGAAACCAACATAACCTATATATTATTTCTGATAACCAATAATTGCAAAGTAGATGTTGGTGCAATTCACACTATAACATTTTGCATGTTCCAAGTACTATTATCAGTACTATAACACTAGAAAAATAACTAAATCTGGTTGCTTTAGTTACTCTTCCCGCAAATGAATAGATTGTAAATACATTTTTTATTTATTAAATAGTGTCGTTAGAGCAAAAAAATATCGTTAAGTGCTTCCAACATACCCTGAAAATTGGAAACTTTTTCTCTATCTGTTATAAAGCACTTAACGGTCTCGTATCGTAATATACTATAACGAAAATATAGAAAAATGCCTACGGTCATTGGCTGAGGAACGACTTTTATTTAGGGAGAGGGGGCGGTGATATCGACCCATGTTGTCCAATGCATTAAGTTTACTTCTGAGAATATCGAAAATCTGTGATATTTTTACCTCGTACATTTCGACGTGCGACCGATATAAATTTTATTTTTAAATTGTTTTATTTCTATACAAAAAAAATCCTTTTATGTATTTACAGATAAAAAACAAACAAAAATGTAAAAAAGTGTAAACGCCCTGGTACTGAGACTTTATAATTAATCTTTATTAAATATTCAATGGTGTACCGTTTATTCCTCGTTATTTATTTATTCTGCAAAAATACAATTGTCCTTTTCATCAAACGAGCGCTACAATCGCCGATCTACTATTTTGTTATTAATGTTGGTGGTAAATCTGGAATCTTTTTTGTGGTTGTATTGGTCTTACTGCAGCAAGTATCCTGAAGGTAGTTGTTAATGTAATGCGCAACCGCTAAGAACGTCAAAAATAAATACCGTTATTATATTTAGTGTGATGTCACCAGATAAAAGTTTAAATCTTACGTTAAAGGACGTTTTAAAAGCCTAATATTATACTTATTTTTCATTTATAGTTTTAGAGCTCACAAAACGTCTATCAATCAGAGGTTATGTTTATGTACTTTTTGTTTATATATGATGTTTAATCATATCAGGGTTGATGCTATTATAAGTTACTAAACTAAAGTAGCTAGATCAGTAAGGTTAGCCAATATTCAGATGTAAAAAAGTTAGACCCGTTTTTAATTCTGCATTTCATCATTGGCAGGGAAAAAAAGGTCAATTCAAGTAGATATTATAATTAAAACATCTAAACAAACACTAAACAATTATTACTCATAGTCCAAGAGACGGTGTACCTCATGTCCTGAGTGTAGTTTTTAATTGAACAAAATTATTTCTACTTTTAAAATTCAATACTATATAGTTTTGCCGCCACTGTTTTACAGTTTGATGAATACTTTATGAGACGACATTCTACAATGGAAAAAAATCAATCGAAAACAAAAGAATACAGCTATGGAAAATTGAAATATCAATCAATCAATCCAAAATATTAAAAGAGCTAATGTACCATGGCCGGCTTATTATGCACCCATTGGTATTAGTGAAACATTTTTCTGATTTCCAGTGGCGGAGTTAGAAGAGGGTACAGTGAAATTTATGAATGAAATGAGTTATCAACTACTTCAGAATGTAATGCACGTTCTTTGTAAGTGCTGTGATAACAATCTTTTTATGTTTAAAATTTTTTTCTAGTTAAATAAGCACAGGTACTTCAAATATAATCCTAATAATTAGTTTATGATTTCATAACGATGAGTAGTTTTTTTCCTCAAAAGAGATTATATTTATTTATATACACACTATTCCTCGTATGTAATACACATAAAATCAATCGAATTCTGTTGTTTGTCTTTCGAAATAAATTTCATGACTCATACTTATTATTATTGGATAATAAAAACTTTAAGCTCTATAGATCATAGAATTTTGTAGTAGTCAGGCTTTCTAATGGAATAGATTTACGCAATCAGAGGTTCAAAAAGATAATAGAAATATTCATCATGGGAAAAGCTTCTATTATTCATCAATGTCAGGATTAGGACGCTACTGTCTGGTAATTAACTATCGAATTATATTTTTATTGAACTTACCACTTTTATTTTTGATAACGTTGTGGTATTTGTCGATAACACTCGTTACTAGATGCGCCATTTCTTCTTTTATTATATTTTTATTATCTCCTGAAACAAAAGAGAAATAATTATTAATATCATTGATAATATTGGAAACAGCCTACTTATTAAAAAAATTCTACCACACTATGAATAATTTGGTTTTTCCCCAGTATCGTTTCACTTTTTCGCCAACGTCAACTCGCCAGACTTGAAGTTACATAAAAATCAAGTAGTCCGCTCTCGAGGACAGACGAGCATTGAATAAGCTTTCAGGAATGAAATGCGGCCAAAAGACTATTTTTTCTCTGGGATGATAAATCACGCTTAATAGAATTATTTTTATCTAGGAATATCTAAATTTATGGCCAATTTAATAGAAGATATAATGATAATATCGATAATATAATTAAATTAAAAAATTGGCATTGATATATATGTATTTACAACATTATCCTAATAGTATTCACAATGCTTCTAACGAACTTTTTATCGCTACTACTTCCGGTCCTTTACATGTGATGATAGAGTTAAAACAGTGGTTTTTTATGCAACAAGGTTATTAACTCTATAATAGGTTTTCATAGACAAAATCATTTCAGGAAATTACAGTCGGAAAATGGTTAAGAAAAAAAATTAATAATTTCTTAAATATATTCAAACAAAACACAATCGAGGACAATTATACATGAGTAGTTTAGTAATACATACCTTACCAATTTTATTATCGTACACTTGGAATTTTTAATGCTGTGCAATATCATAGCACTTTCAATGTCGATACGATCATTGCACAAATCTCCGTCAGCCGCCACTGTAAAAGGGCATAAAATTTGAACCATCAATCTCTTATCGATATCTTCAGAATAATATGTTCAAAAATAAAGTTAATAGTGCGGGTGCGGCGGTCGAGCATCAAAAATCGTGCCGAAATCGGTCCATAAACAAACCGAGTTAGTAAACAACGTAACCATCACAAGATGTAGAGATTTTCGTCTGCTATGATTTAGTAATTTTTCTGACATTAAAAAGCTATAGAAAAACGCCAAAAAAAATCGGTCCATAAATAACCGAGTTACGAAAGACCGCAACACTCACAGTAAATGCAAAGAACTTACGTCAGGCTTTATTTCTTAATTTTTCTAAACTTTTTAGCTAAAAAAAATCGCACTAATCGGCCCATAAATAAACGACGTTTTATGAAAGTACAAAAACATAATCGCCACAAGATGCAAGGATCCTTCTGAACTTTTTTAGGATAAGAACAGCAAATTGCGTCAAAATCGGCCCAAAAAAGGTCCCAAGTCTGCCTATATTTCCCATTTTTTTTATATAATGTTATGTAATAATAATATGACCTATACAACATGCAAGAATTTACGTCGACCTTTATTTCGCAATTCTTCTGAATTCTTTAGCATAAAAAACATAGAAAATAGCATCGAAATCGGCATCGGCACAGTGTGGTAGTTCAAACGAGGGCTCGACCGATGGTAAAATTTTACCGATTGGCCGATGGAAATGCCGATATTTGTATTTAAACGCCGGTGCCGATGTTTAAAATTAGTTGAAGTAAAACAAAATAATTAAAATACAAAAGACATAAAATTGCTTTTTGCTGTTATTACCATAAATATTACAAGGGAAACACGTGGTATGCAACTTCACGCCTTTTACGTGCAAATAATACGAAACGGAATGATTAATTCTGACGAACATAATGCGCTGCCAACTGATTTTTTTAATGTAAGATAATATTTGAATGTCATCTTTTCCGCGCAGAGAAAATAAATCGGCACCATTGGCGTACATCTTGCCGATGTTTGAATTTTTAGATAATAATCGGTGCCGATGTATCGGTCGAGCACTAGTTCAAACATGTCCACAACGACCAATAGAAAAAACACGAGAGGTGGAAATTCGTTTGTCTCCTATGCTTTAAGTATGAAGACATCGGGAGCTGAATCGAAAAAAGCGCGCTAAAATTAACCCAATAATATAGAATACGGTAGAAAGCAGCCGCCACGATGGCGGACTTCGTACCACCAATAGTAATATCATATTATTATTTAAATCTTTTCATTAAAGAATCCAACTCCACCCGGTTTTTACATTCGCCTAGTCGTAGAAAGAAGAGAAAAATCAGTTAAAAATACGATTCCAAAGACGACCGCTAGAGGGCCTCAAAGCAAAGTTTAAAATAGAGTCACTGCATCTAGTCACCTGGGCCGCGCTGATCGATCAGAGTACCGCAAAACAAAATTGTCCATTATTTGTATCTGAATGCATTTAATCAAATCCACGGTTACTTGAAAAGGTTTTTCATATTCTGAAAGATCAAACCTCTAATATGTCAAATACGTAAAACGTGGTTTTAATTTGCCCATTATTAAAAATCACCCTTCTCTGTTCCAATATGGCAGCGTTTTGCGATACTCTGATCGACCAGCGCGGCCTAGGCGACTAAATGTAGCGACTCTAGTTCGAAATATAGCCCCTCTATTTCAAATAGTAGCGACATCGTGGGGAAAATCTGATACAAACTTTAACAAAAAAATAAATACTAGATGGATATGGTTACCTCAATTTAGTATAACGTTGTTTAAAAATTACAATTTCATATTGTATGTATTATATTAATATGATCGTTATTACAGAACATGATTGTCCAATATCAAATTAATGTTAAATTGTGGATATTTTTGTACATGACTTTTAGTGACGCCAACATCGTTCTGGTGCTTTTGTTCCAGCTGCGAAATAAATCGTTATCTACTACTATTGAAAATAAAGGGGCTATAGTTTAAAAAATCGATTCTTGCCAGCATATGCGATACCAACGATTTGACCAAATAGAGATAAATTGGTCCATAAATAAAAATGATACAATAATAACAAATCGCCACAAGATGGCGAATTTTCGTATCTTCACATTCAATATCAAATCATGGTCACGGGCTCGATTGGATTCCTATACAAATCTTAACGAGGTATGTCATGAAACATTAATTACAAAGTAATTTCGCTGTTACATAACATGACTTATGATAATACAGGGATTACTGTTATCTAAGTAATTGCATTTTTAACGTGGCGTTATCATTTTTAAAGACAATTAGAAATACATCACATTATTCAAAGAATCAAAAACATTCGATGCCACGCAGTACTTTCAAGTTACTACCCAGCTAAATTCTCCAAGAGAAACAAAAGAATTAAATATTCCCAACGTATCGTTAGTTCTTTTTTTTCTCAAATATTTCTTGTTTTATTCTGAGAAAAACAAATGAACACCCTTTAAAGTCGGTACGCGAAGTCGCATGCCTTTTTTATGTATGAAAATTATATTTTTGCCATGAGAGCCCAAAAATTTGTAACTGTCATCGTCTGTCGCTGTTGTGAGAGTTGAATCTTGGGGAAGGTTCTCTAGGGGGGTTAAAGGTTAACGCGGGTCAAATCGATACTCCTGGACAACGTCCTAGGAAACTAGGTTAAAGACGAGAACTTAAACAAAAAAGTCTCGCTTTCTTTTGCTGGATTAACTTTTTCAAGGCTCGGTTCAGTTCAATGTTATGACGAGGTTATTATTATTATTGATTGGCGTGTTTTCATTTGAATCCTTTGTTATTTTGCCTTGAAAGCTATCAGTTATTTACAGAGGGTGGGAAAAGATCGACTAGGAGCTTTAAAATTAATAGTGAAATTATACTATTAAATATTTCCTTTCATAACTCATATACTGGAGTTATATTTCAACTAAGAAGTCTTTGCAATCAACAGGGTTATGAATTATTGTTCTTAGTAATAAGTCTCGAAGGGAAAACAATCGGCTTTCAAGCTGTGAAAAAATATATAAGGTGTTCCATTTGAAATCACAAAGTTGCCCGATCCCCGAAAATACGCTATGTCATTTCCGATTAAACAGGAAGTTAGAAAAAAAGACAGATACTCAGAAAAAACTTAAAAAAAATAAGAATACTAGCGAATACCGCATTTCATTATCTCACTTAATTCAAAAGTTACATAGGTTTATAAAGAGGCCAGAATATAATGGGACACCCTGTTTACAACCTATTTGGTAAGATTATATTCTATTTCTATTTTCTGTTAATGTTTTGGCCAGTTTGACAAAGCTTGATTAAGCTTACTTAATCAAGCTTTGTGAAACCTTCCATTTGTCTGTTAACAGTTCTCTAATAACACCTACATATTCTGCGAGATCTCAGTGAGTTATGAATTTTGACTAATCATCTCAAGTACGGAATATATAATATTGCAACAGATGGGAAAACCCCCTATTCGTCGCCGTCGAACATTCGAGACTGCATGACTCTCGACATGACACATAAAAGTACTTTAAAAGAGTATTATGTCAAAAAGCTTTTGTTTTAAATTAAAATCGAATTTAAGTTTTAATTTAATTTAATTTTAAAATTTTAATAAATAAATACTACTACTAAATATATAATATTGATTATTGAAATTTTTTAAATAAATACAGATGTTTTTGAATTTTTCTTTTTGTTTACACTTGATCTCTGCCCGAATACCTTCAATGCCAGTTCCAGTTCCGAGAAAATCAAACAAAGGAACATCCCTACACTGTAAAAAATAAAGTTCTGCCTTCGAACTCATCAGGAGTTTGACAAATTTTTTTGAGTAAAATCACTTTCATTTGAACCAAAGCAAAATAGTTTGCGTCAAAAAAACCATTTTTCTTGAATGAAAATATCTACTCGGTAACGAAAAACTGCTGAAACATTTATCTGAAAGTTTTTTAAGTTTAAGCGTAATCAAAACATTATTTGATCGAATATAAAAATATATTTGAAGCAAAGTCTGCGTGCACGTGGCTTAATATTCAAAATTGTTTGAAACAAACACTTTATTTTAAAGAGGTTTTAATGAAACTTCTGGTACGTTTGATTTTAAATGTTTCAATGAAACAAAAGCTCGGTTCTTGTAAAACCGAACGTCTTGCTTCAACTGACTACAGTTTCTTGGGACAAGAATCTGGTGAGATTGTAGCAGTAGTCTCATTTACTTGCGGAAGAATTAAAAATACTTGACTAGAATTCAAGTGTACTTACTCTCGCACTTTTATTGCATGATAATTTAATTCTTCTAGTGAAGCCATGATAGCTCAGTGGGTATGGCACTTGACTACCAATCTTAAGGTCCTAGGTTCGAATTCCAGGGATAATTAATACATTGGTATTTTTAAAATATCTAAGTTTCTAAGTCTTCCACGTCGACTCAGCCTGTGAAAATGAGTACCTGGCAAATCATTTCCTGGGGTAATAATAGGCGGTCGGCGCGTAAAGCTAGCCACTTTACCACACAAACATAAAAATTGTTTTCATGAATTGATATGACATTTACTGTAATATATATTATGTAATTAGGATATCAAGCTATACTTTAAATCCGAGAAGATGTATTATAACGCCGAGGCGCCAGCCGAGACGTTATAACATCTTCGAGGATTTAAAGAAGCTTGATGTCCGTATTGCATAAGTTATTTTATTTTATTTCGTATTTCAATCCTAATTTCTCCCTTTTAGAATTCATCCGAATCTATTATATGATGAAGCAAGTTGCCTTGTCTGTGTCATCACACGCGTAACCAAGGAGATAAAAAGCAGCATGTTACGTGTGGCTGTTATGCAACATCAAATGATTTTTACGTTGCCAACAACAACGGAGATCAAGAACGTCTTGAACTCCGGTGTCATTGACAACGGAGATCAAGTTATACTTTATTTTACTAATTGTAGTATATAAACAATTGTTTGAAATACGAAATGAAATAAAAGTTATTATTTTATTCAACTGATTTTTTGGTTTATTCAAACTGTACATTATCTTATCCCTCTAATCACCTGAAAAATTTAGTTTGAGAGAAATGTTCAATTTATTTAACATATATAAAATAAGAACTATTATTCTATTAAAAGCCTCATACTAATTTATGCTTTTGTTACATTAAATTATCTTTTTGCTCGTGTCAAGAACTATGGGCTTGGCTCAAACTAATCAGTCTCGTCACCCAAGAAACTTTCATTTAGAATAAACAAAACTGTCAAAAGTAGAGGGCGGTAGACTCAAATACTTAGCGCATTTGGCTGTATTCAAACATACGGAGTACTTGAGCCAAATGAATGTGGTTTGACATTAGGAGTCATTTTTTACAGTGTATCTTTAGCTGCAGTTTTGTAAATAAACAAAATAAATGGTTTTACCCCTACACTTTTATTATATTCAAACTGTGTATTATCCATGGACCTGATATTTTTTTAATCGTAAGTAGAAAGAAAGTAATATCTTGCTGTGCAAGCAATAAAAAGTGGTAACTAATTAATAAAACAGCAAAGAAAACACGCAAAATGCTACGTTTTTAAATGATACAGATAGATATATAAAGAAAAGAACCTTAAATAAGTTATTTACATTAAATTACATTTTTATAAATTATAACATTTCATTATTTTGTCAATCGAGAAAACTTAACTAACGTTTCATATTTCGTTCATGACGACTCATTTAATTCTAACGCATAATGATTTGTATGAAAAGATTTTAATTTCTCGATCATTCGACTTATAAAAGCATCTCTTTCGATCGTTTGTACTTCAATTCCTTTAATTTAAAAAAAAATCAATGCACTTCCAATCCAACCCATACCATTTTATTGCTAGTCATAAATAATAACCTTAAAGTACAAAGGGTGACATGCAACCGCCCGCTGCCAGTTGGAATACTATATCACCACAAACTGCACTCCAAATAGGAAAATATATGCTTAAACTATTACGATTTATTTGTATCATTTTTTTTAATTGTAAGCAATTATGGACACTTGGCTTAATGGTACGAATTAGTCCTTAATTAGTACTAAATGATAGCGTAGAAAATTTTCATTTTTATAAAAGTGGGGGCTTAAACAAGCGCCTTTGTTTATTAGTTCGCGCTGAGAGTCTTGATATGCGAATAGCGGCTATATGGTTGTAATTACGAGAAAAAAAATTTGGTCCAAATTTGTCCTTAATTAGAACTAAATGAGAGCGTAGAAAATTTTTATTTAATTAAAGTGGGGGTAATAGCTTGATTGCCAGTTCGCGCTGCCAGTCTTTATATGCGAATAGCGGCTACATGGTTGTAATTACGAGAAAAAAAATTGGACCAAATTTGTCCTTAATTTGAACTAAATGATAGCGTAGAAAATTTTTATTTTTATGAAAGTGGGGGTGATAGCTTGATTGCCAATTCGCGCTGCCAGTCTTGATACGCGAATAGCGGCTATATGGTTGTAATTACGAGGAAAAAATTTGGTCCAAATTTGTCCTTAATTAGAACTAAATGGTAGTGTAGAAAATTTTCAGTTTTTTTAAAGCGGGGGTGCTAGCTTGAGCTCAAGCCAGCACCCCCACTTTTCAAATGCGAATTGCGGCCTAACGGTTGTTGGTACAAATTTAATTTTTTGGTACAAATTTGTCCTTAATTAGTACTAAATTATAGGCTAATTTTTTTAAAAATTTTTTGAAGTGGGGTTGCTAGCTTTATTGACGTGTTTAAAATAGCGTTCATGGATATCATAGTTAAAACTTTAAATACGTGTAATGGCTGCACATATAGTATAGTTTGTTTGTTTATTTTAAGGGAGGAGTCTAGGTGGCGGAACATCCCTCATATCTCAATCAAATCTGCAAGAGTTCCACCCCCAATTTCTACAAGTAATAAATACTAGTTTACAATGGGCGAATCGCCAAATATTTAGAAACCGTCCACTAGCTATATAATTCCTCTTGAAAGCAGGTACTAAAAGATGTGAAGAGTTTACATCAATACATTTGGTAGTAACTAGCAGTAAATGAGCTGATAATTACATTGAGAGAAATAATTCATTAACAAGGTATCAATGAGGATTGTAAAAGCGCTCTTCAGACGATTCTAATGAAATAACAAGGTTCAATTCTACATCAATCTCAAAAACACAATGTATGGAGTACCTCAAGGAACTGTATTAGATCTTAGATCCAACCTTGTTCTACTTTATACATATAAATAATATTGTTAATTTATGTAAATAAATCTAAAGTTCAAATTTTTGCTGGTGATACTGTAATTTACTTTGAAAGCAATAATGTAAATGAAATAATAGAAAAAATCAATGAAAATTTAAAATCTTTATATAATATCTGACAAGTAATTATTTTAAAATAAACTTATGCAACACAAGATTTATGTTAACCAAATATTAGGTCATCCTTAAATTACGTAACGCTTGAAAGGGGGGAGGGTCTTTCATAGCGTTACGGAGTGTTACAAGGGGTAGGGGGTATTAAGCTTAGCGTAACGTAACTCTTAAAATTTCTTTCAAGAAAAAAAATTCAAATTGTAAATTGGGGTTCAAAGTAGCGTTACAAAGGGGGAGGTGGTACCAAATTACTTCTAAATATGCGTTACGTAATTTAAAAACGACCCCTATTCAAAATATATGTAATGCACAATTTTTATAATACAAGATCAAGAAATAATTTCTATGTTGCAATAGTTTTAATAAATCATTCTCGGAATAATCTTCTCCATAAGGGCCTTATCATGTACAATAGACTAGCAATAGATGATTGTAATACTCGAGCCGAGTTTAAAAACAATTTTATTATACATTATAACATTATAATTATTAAATATTATAGTAGAGATTTCTTAACGTCTCAAACATTGTATAGACATGGTGCCTACGATTTTACTTCCTTGTCTTCAGTTGCTCTTGAACTTAAAAGCATCGATTGACGTAGTTCAATTTAAATTTACTTAATTATTAAATTGTGAAATAGATTGAACCCAATCGAACAAAAACTCTGTTGAAAAAAACGCTAATTAATCAAAAAATAGGCCGATCAATGTTACTTTTAAGTGTTATACTAAAGAAAAAGTATGTTTTTGTGTTAAATGTTGTAAAACAGACAAAATTACCTGTTCATGACATCGTTAAACGTTACAATTACGTAAATTGATTAATCTAGTACGGAACCAAACGACTACAGCAAACTTTCGCGTAGATTACATCCGCTTTTTTCCTTCGGATATAAATTCCACAAGATTTTCTTTATTTTTAGAAGCTTTAAATCGCCTCCGTTATGAGGGAACAAATCTTTGAACACCAAAGAAGTCATTAATGTAACATGAAAACGTTATTTCTATCCTAGGTACATTAGCTTTTTCTAGTTTCTCCTCTTTTTATATAGTGAACGTTTAAATAAATCTAGAAAACACAATAAAAAGAAAAAATAGAAAAAATAATCTTAATGGAAAAAGTCTGGGTTTGTTATCCGCTAATCAAGACATTTAGTATTTGAATATAGGGATTAACTTGTGCTTTTAAAACACCGATTGTAAAATATTCATAAAAACAAGTAAATAAAGTTATTGTTTCTGTTTATCAATTTGTTCATTCATTTAAACGGTACTCATACTATAAAATCAGCGAGTATTTTTTCAAAAGAAAAATCATTTCAATTGCTACAACCTACTTTGTGCCCTCAAGCCCCGACACAATTCCATAACTCAGTTACACAAAGCGGAGTGATAATAATCTTAAATCGCTGTCACCCCACCCGGGTTCGATTCCAGCTGGCAGATTATTTTTTTACAAAACATAAAATTTAAAATGTCAATTCTTCTCTTTAAAAATACCCATTTTCCGCATAATTTTAATAAATTGCATTTCAAAATAATAATTCTGATCCAGACGACTAACAAACAGGTTATGTACATGTACATAGTGCTGTAATTCCAGCACTTATAGTTGAATATAAGTCATTTGGGTTGCCTATATATTTAGGGGTTTACAAATCTTAATTAAATAAATTAATTTGTTACTTAATAAGTATAGGTTACACTCTACATCACTTGATAATAATAAGAAGTGGATCTTAAACAGATTTTCCACTTAAAACTGAAAAATTATTTTGACAAGTTACGATTTGCATATCGTTAGGTCGTTGGACTTGGTTTTTCATAATTGAAGAAGATTCACCTGGAAATTATAAAAGGCATAGTTGGAAGGGTGTATGCAAGCAATCACCACAATACTCACAGTTTTTGTTGTTGAATTTCAAGTAAATCTCATGCTGGTTTAACGATTCATCAAATTTCATGATAAATGTATAATTTTCATTAATCTATGCATTTGCAGCCAAAATGTTTTGCTGCAATATTCTTAATTAGGTTCTAGTGCACCTTTAGCAATAGAATCTTCAAGTGGGCAGCTCTACATAGAGAAGGTTTAGCCTGTTGAAGCTTAAAATTTGTATCGTTTGAACCTGATCTGTTAAAATGGTAAAATCTAGTTAATATTTAAAGTTTTGGTGCCAAAATTGATATAAATATTGTGAAATAAGATGTGTGGATTCATTTAATAAACAGAAAAGGCAGTAATAAGATGTGAAAACGTTATCTGTAATTTTATAAAACCATGTTTGTCAGGAAATTCAAGATGGCTGCTATTGAATCCTGGAGTTAAATTTGCTGTTTGTTAGACACGTAATATACCAAAATATAGGAAAAATTATCCTCTTTCCAATTATGTAATTTTTTTAAACATTTATGACAAATGTCATCCATTATCATGTAATGATAATAACAATGAACAATTAAAGTGATTTGAATAAAAAGGAAAGTGAAAGTGTTAATTTGGTTTTTGGACTAATTATTTATAAGAAGAAAATTTCTGTAAAACGTATTGGAACTTTATTTCTGGATGGAAGGAATCTTAAAACAGGATATAGTGGAAACTTGTTTGAAATCACTAACTGATTTGATGTAGAAAACATGGAGAAAACATGTCCAATATTTAATAATGGTAATTATTTACAATTTAATTTTCACTGAAAAAATCAATTTAAAATGTGTGTGTACCATCACAACAAATAAGCAGGTAAATTTACAGACTATTACAGAAAACTGCCAAAAAATATAGTGTGTGTAAAAATTTTCGAGTGACGCTAGTATTGAATTTAAAGATTTATTTTCAAACTTTAACTTTGTTTGGTTTCTTTCTTTAATTATAATTTAAAATAGTGGGATTGATAAAATAAAAATTAATCAGGACAAAGGCAATTAGACTGTCTCTTGATTCTTATTTTGGTAAATCCAATTGACACCAATAATTAATTTAAATTATTCCAAGTTTGTTAATTGAATTCATTTAGATAGTAAGGAAATTTTTTTGTTTTCGTTTGTTTCATAAACTTTCAGTTTTCATTCTTTTTATGTATTTAATAATAAAATAATATTTTAAATGTTCAAAAGGAGATTTGTGTATTTTTTTTGTTTTGTGTCCATTAGCAGAATTAAACGGGTATAGGTTGAACAATATTTTATTATTTTGTCCAAGAGCGACCCCGCCTGAAATTTTCTCATGCAATTTTCCTGAGCTTGTCTTTAGATTTTAAAATCATAGCCGGTGCAAATTTTCTTTTCATCACAAAGGTAAGTGGTGTTTGTTGTTGTATAACTTTTCAGTTTTCCTTGCTACCTTTAAACATAAATGATAGTGGTCTTTAATTTAAATAAATCTATGATCAAGTGTTGTAAAATGTATACCAGTACAGCGCTTATCACGATAAAACATTTGGAGTGGCGCCCGAATATGATGCTTTCTATTTTTCTTATTAAAATTTCTCAATACCATATCAATAGATTGCACTTTATTGCATCCACTTCTGTTTTTCATATGATTTTGTATTTTTATTAAATGTTTTGTTTTTGTTTATTGCTAAATTTATATTTTTACTGCTTATTAGGAGTAAGATTCTTCTGTATGTTATTGGACTTGTTAATTTGATATCAATGCACAAGTTATGTAGTGAGGATGCGATGCATATCATTTTCCTGAAGACAAAAATTCACAAATTCAACAATTTTCTCGAATTAAGTACTTATTCAGGATGCCAATGCAAAAAAGGTCAGCATTTTTACTTAACCCGTTTTTTAGTTAGTCGCATGCAAGATTGTGGGTGAGAATTATAAATTTGAAATGCGGTTTAATAAATTATGCAATCACCTTCGATGAAAAAATTTGTCATTTTAAAGTTTATGTTTTGTAAAAAAAAGAATAAATAAAAGTCATCTGCCAGTTTCACTCGAACCTGGGGCGGCTCGGGGCTATTATCACCCTGCTCTGGTTGACTCGAGCTATAGAATCATGTCGCTGATCGAGCGCACGGCACTTAAAATTAAAATTAGGTTGTACCAAATTAAATAATTTTTCTCCAAAAAAGAGACTGAACATAACTACTTTTACTGTCTCAAGCCTTACTTTGTGGAACTCCATAATCATGAAATAAATAAAGATTAATAAAAAGCTTCACAATATTTATTAAATTAATTGTTTCGACATCTAAGCTGTTATTATCAAAGGTAATATAAATATATGTAAACAAACACGTCGCTAAGGTAATACAAAAAATATATAACTAGATAAAAAGATAACAATAATAAAAATTAAATATCTAACACTTCCAGTAACGGAGCAATTACTGAGCTCAATCTATTCGTTTATTAAAGGTACCCTGGTTTGTGAATTTTCTCAGGTCACGATCTTGCGTCAACTACCAAATATACAGTATACAATCTGGGTACTGATAAGAATGTTCACGTGATCTTATTGACCTTTACAGGTTTTTCTTTCGAGATAACGGATTTTCTAGACAAAGTGTCATATTTTTATTTAATCTAAAGCGTCATATGACTGATAATAAACTTAGCAACTTCTACAATGTTACTAGGATCTATTATATGTTCGTTCGTGACCTTTCATGTGCTCTGAAGGTTAGTGATATTTATTTTCTATAAAATCTTGGTTAGTGGTGTTAAATCTTTACATCAACTTATTGAATAGACTGAATTATTTCAGGGGGGAGGGCTTAGGAGGATGTTCACGTTACTTTGTAGTGGAGACTTTCTTGTCAGATTTTTTTATTCTTTAAACAAATTTACATCTAAAGTTAGTCTACAACATCATGTATGCTAACCATAAGTCGTAGTTCGTATTCAAGCATTCTAAAATATTCCATTGTGTAACGTGTTAAAATTCTACTCGATTTAATTTTAATGCAATTTTAAATGCATTAATGGTAAAACAAACCTTAGTACGGCCCTGTATATTTCAATACATTTTAGTTGGTTTAAAAGCGCGGACTTTATATTAAATCAAATGGTGTTTTTGTTGATCAAAGTTCATTCTCAAAGCGTTCTCACGCAAATTGTTTTCAGAATAAAATGCAGGGATAAAATTGCCTTTTAATACAGAAATGATACGTTAAAAAACGCATTTAAGGTCAATCTTTATATCGTTAGCGTAAAAGCATGAGTGAGTTGCTTTATAATACAAGTGATTGTCCGGGTTAATAATTTTAACCATTAATACCGTTTGTAGTTGGTTGTAAAAAGTTACCACAAATTTAAGATGAAACTAAAAGTTTAATGTAGTCTTTCGTATTATCGATCCAATAACCACTCCAGTGTGCGTTTATTGACAGTTTATGTTGGAGATTTGATAATCAACTAATAACGATTATGTTTCTGCTTTTTCTTGACTAATGTCACAATAAACACATTGTGGATTTGCAGAATTTCGCGTTCTAGTTAACAATAATTGTGTTGTAACGATTTAAATGTTGGCAATCAAAGTTGTTTGCATCAAAGAAACCTGCAATAAAATGACGTTCCTGTTGGAATTATATGAGTATAAAGTTCTTTAATAATGAAAGACAAAATCCATTTTATAAACGACATTATTTTCGTAACTTCAGATATAAAATTCAGTTCATAATTCTTCCATCGTTAATTGTGTTTACAATTCTTCCCCTAGGAAAACTGTTATGAAGTTGAGGTCTATAGTTAGTGGTAATTTGAAGTGCAAATTAAAGGCAATATAGTGAAGTGGAGTCGTAAATGAGTGAATAGATATTAACATCTATTTAGGATTACCTGATAAACATTATTATCTAAGTAAGAATTGTTTTAGATTTTAAGATTGTGATCATTTATCCAAGATATTCATACCGTTATTATGAATAATTACTGCTTATACTAAACAAGGGATCCCTCCTTTCATGGTAATTTAATCCATTGTTTTTAAAAAACAATATTATTTTCTTATGAATAAATCAATTTAAACTGAATATGCTTATGACGATGTTGGACCTTTTCCTTGCATAAGTTATTGCAATACGTCAACCTGCCTAATATAAATTTAACTAATTACGATTAGTTGTTTAATTCAATTAATCTAATCAGAGTCCTTTTTTGCTTGCGAACTTTGAAAAAGTATTATAATGACTTGCGAGCAAATGGCGCCCATATCCTTTTATTATGTCTACAAACCTTATTTTCTTTATAATCGATGGTGTTACAGTGACGTCCATCGCGCGACGTATCTTTAGTTTTGATCCAGTATCTTCAGTGTAATTAAAAAAGCTTTGTTACAATTGCGATCTTGCTTGACCTATGGCAGTTAAAAAAGATTTTTTTTTCTAGTAGATTGATGAATTTCTCAACAACAACCTCTTGTTTTTTGTTAATTTTGCAATCGGTTAAAGTCTTCTACAATTTATTGCATATGGGATGATCTAAATAGAGATGCTTTTCATCTTTTGTTTGAACTAAAGTAATATTTTTCTTATTGCAAGATTACAATACCACATCAACCCTCCAGTAATGTTTTTATTGAATCTAAGCGACACGATTACCATCTTCGGAAACTTCTTTATTTATATGGCAGAATAGATCATTATGATCCTATGTTAACAATAATTTATGATTTGCGTTATACTTTCATCCGTAAGAAATACTCTCACAATGATGTTTTATTGCAAACAACACAAAAAGTAGTATATATACAATAGTTGTAGAAACGGTGAGCAATATTTTTACACCTAAAAGCAACCGACATAAATAATGTATTCATTCTCAAGCTGATGAGTTTTGTTATTAAAATGCATGTCCGTATTGTTAACGGGAACAGTTCTGTTTAAAAGTGTAGTAATAGAAATCCTTTAATAAAAGAGGATTATTATTATCACTATGTATTAAATTGTACGCCAAGAATTGATTTGAAAACTACAAAACTACGATTTGTATAAAGAAGATTAAAGTGTTACTATTATTAAATAATAGTTAATAAAGTTAGCGAACAATTAAAATAGTAAAAAAGAGCAAAGGTTCTTTTATAAATAAATGATAAGAGTAAAATGCGTTGTAATACTTTTATTATCATTAAAGATTCAAAAGGAAAACGTGTATAGGAAGGTTATATAAGTTGAATATGTAATTTTTGTAACATAAATTGTGGTGTAAATATTATTAGATGAGAGTATGTAAGTAAACATAAAAATAATAAATTGGACTGTTGTGTATTTATTTAGATTATTGTCTACGATAATTATTTGCTAAAATGAGAACACGTATATGCAAATATAGAGTACTAAATCATGGATACCTAAGTATATACCCAGTTAAAAAAAATAATAGCAGATTCGATAGTAAAAAAAACTTCGGTGAATTAATATGTTAATACCTACGTATATTAATTATTGTATTTTCCAATTTTCCAGAACTATTATAAAATTAGGTTAGATATACAGTAGAAATCTTTAATCCGAACCTATAAATGCAGGGCTAATTCGTATTAACGAGGAATTCGGATTACTGGATGTACGAATATAAACATTGCTTTATGCCATGGTACTTTATTATAAAGAACTTAACTTATGTAATTTACTAATTTTATTACAAAACTTTTATTTCTAATTAAGAAAATCAGTAATTTTTTTTCTTTAAGTTTTCTCTTTCTCCTTTTATAGCGTTGTCCTCTCATTCCATGGTCTTAATTTTAATATTTTTCTATTTCCTGTACCTTTGTCAGCAGATGAGACATATTCTAGGATTTTAGTTTTATTTTTCTTTATATCGCTGACTGTCTAATTACCAACACCATATTTTAAACCAATCGTTAAACACTAACCCAACATTTAATTGCTGAATAATTTCTCTGATAGTTTTAATAATATGTGTTTGCGGTTTGACATTTTTTATTAAATTTTGAACGCCATGAATACAAATTGTGTATTAACAAAATTGTGAGAAAAAGTTTTAAGGTAGATGATGTCATTATACAAACAATTGCGGCAAAACTGCAACGTCAAAACATTTAGGGCGCCTTTATGATGGTATGATTACTATATTTATAGCTTATTTTTTACATATGTAACCTTCAGGGTCTTTATTACTCTTTATATTAATAACAAAAGCGTTTTTGGTCTTCGTAGAATTTGTTTGCACCCGTTGGGTCATAACAGTATCAGCCAAAAACTGCATCAGCAATCTGCTATAATCTCATTTATAATTAACTTTCACCTTCCAAGAACGCTACATATTCAATCTTAGTATGTACATAGAACTTTCTTGTTCGGATTAAAGAGATTTGTTCGAATTAAAGAGAATTTCGGATTAAAGAGGTTTGTTCGGATTATAGCTTGTAAATGTTGCTGTTCGGATTACTGGATATTCGGAATACAGTGTGTTCGGATTATGGATTTCTACTGTAATTGAAAAGTCATTCACTTTTCTTATTAAGTAACATTGTAAGTAAAATTTAAACGAATTCGCTGATACAATACAGCTATTGTCTCTTTAATTTGAGAAGAGGCGTGCTTTAAATCAAATCGATACGTACGCATTGTTTCGGTTATAGAAAACAAACATTGCAACATAATAATTTTTAAAAACTAATTTAAGAGAGAAAAATTCAATTTACCTAATTTATCACCCATTATCTTCGTTTCTCATCCGTCACGTAATTTCTAATTTTTTTTTAAGAAATAAATAACAATTCCTATAAGTGTTACATGAGGTTAATAACCAAGAGATTTAGCAATTGTAATGTTTCGGGCAATTAAATTCTAATCTTTTGCAAAATTGCAATCTGTATTACTAATATTACTAACAATTCTCCACAATTTAATAAATGGTTGTGTGTTTTTGTTGTAGTCTTAATAGTAATACATATAGTATGTATATCTACACTCATAGGACGAAATATTCATGAGGTTAAATTTAACAAGTGAATATAAATTACGGTCTCATGAAAGATTAAGTACGCCCTTGCCATTACGTAATTAATTATTAAGGCTATATATACCACATCCCACAACGGTTGGTTTCACTATTATTAACAAAGTTTTAGTCAAGTTAACTGTTGGCAGGGATTGTATATTATTAGGTATATAAATAGTTACGTTTAATAGTAAGACATTGCGGAAACGGTTTAAATAATAAAAAATTATTAATGATAACCTTCACATTATTTGTTTAAAAATTTGTATTATATTATGCATAGTATGCGATTTAGAAATTGAAATATTAAATTAGAATTCGTGAAATAAAATACTTGGGGTTTGTTATAGACAAGTAGTTAAATAATATATATGTATATATAACACATTAAAATATTTAAGGGGTATAAATTAATAATCTTTTATTAAAATTGCTAAAAATAGTTCAAGACAGAGATTTAACTAGTAAATTTTAATTAATAAATTTAAACTGATTAAAATATATTGATTGCGCTCCAACAATACAAAATGGTATATATTTATAAACAACATGTATCTTTCTTTATAAACAGGCATACTTTCTTTAATTAACATTCGTGTAATAAACACATCTGCCATTACATAATTAATTGCACGGAAGTCTACTACTACATTTTATAGTAACAGCAAAAAATGTGTTTTAATACGTAATGAAGACTATTGTAAATATAATGAAATGAAATAATTTCATAATCGTCAAAAATCACAATCTTCCTATTTTAAAATTTTTTATGAAAACATGGTCCTTTTAAATTAATTTAAAATTATTTTTAATTTAAGATAATTCAATCAAATAATCATTAAAGCTTCTAATTTAAAAGAAGCGCCTGCGTCTACTTTAGCAGTTTACCTTGTCCTAGTTTCTACTTAAAAGAGCTTTTTTATTTAATAAAATTGCACTTATTTCCATCATTGCAGTTCTCTGTTCATTTTATATACATGGTGCCCATTATGTATGGAATATAGTATATATCTCGGTAAATATCGACTTTATAAAAAAACTTGTTATATAAAAGTTGTTTAACATTTTATTTTCCATAATAAGATAGCATTCAATTGTTTTTATTTCAGAAAACAAATGAGTAATGAATAACACTTTAATTTTTTTAAATAGCAATGTACCCTTTCATTAGGCTCATTTGATAGAGATTTCTTTTCTCTTTTCGATGACCTAAAATCTTAGTACCCTTATATAAGAAAATTTTTGAAAAAAAACGTAAAAAATGTTTATTAAGTTAATTTCACCAATAACATGAATCTAGATATCCGAGATCGTAAAGTATCTCGAATTATTACCCTACAATAAACAGATGTGCATTTACATAATGTACAAAACAAAACAAACGAACAAAAAAACAAAATAAAACAAATGAACAGAAAATTATGTACGTCTCTTATAAAGCTTGAAGACAAAACGAAATTAGCAATAAAATGGTTTTCATGGCAATAAGTGTTCAAAATGTCCACCATTAACTGCAAGGCAGTGGCCCAACCTATCACGAAAAGCTTGAAAAGAATTTCTGAGCGATCTGGGAGAAATTGCTGCAGCTTCATTTTGTGTTCGTTGCTCTAATTCGGCCAGATTCTGGGGTCGGTTTGTATACACTTTTGATTTTAAATATCCCCAGAAGAAGAAATCGCAAGGTGTAAGATCCGGAGATCGGGCAGGCCACTCCACAGACCCTCTTCTGGCTATCCAACGGGCCGGAAATACCACATTTAAATATCGGCGTACATCTAAATGATAGTGGGGCGGTGCTCCATCTTGTTGAAGCCAAAGATCATCAAGATTTGCTTGGCAAGCTGGAATAATTTGCTGTTGCAATAATTGCAAATGACAACGGTCACCAGTTAGAGTACCACGAATAAAGAAAGGCCCAATTATGTGATCTGCACAAATTCCCACCCATACGTTTAATTGTTGTGGTGTTTGGGTATGACTTTGGATCATCCAATGGGGATTTTCAGCGGCCCAATATTGACAATTATGCCTATTTACATTTCCATTTAAACAAAACGTAGCCTCGTCAGAAAAAACAATATTATTAAGAAAATTTGGATTGTTGTTGATTCGTTCCATCATAAATTCACAAAATTCAACACGTCGATCGCAGTCATCTTCGGATAATTCTTGCAATAAAGTCGGTTTGTACGGATGTAATTTTTCTGAATGTAATATTTTCTGTATAGAACCTTTACTTACGGCATGGTTTAAACTTAACTGACGAGTTGAAATGTTTGTATTTTCTTGGATTTCTATTAAAACATCGAGCTTTTTATCTTCATTTGTCGCAGACCTCTACGGACAAGTCTTCACCAGATGTTTAACATTGCCAGTTTCCCTAAACCGTTTCAAGGTTTAACTACTGACTGGGTGATTGGTTCTCGATGTGGATAACGCTCATTAAAAATTTCACATACTTCTAATTGTGTTCGTTTGCGATCCCCATAACCGACCATGATTGAAATTTCTATACGTTCAGTTTCTGTTAAATGCACCATTTTTATTTTTCCATGTACCAACAACTTAATTAAATAAACAAACTTCTGTCACAATAAAAGCCTACAATCAATTGTTAAGACAAATGAAAGAGATCTCGGATATCTAGATTCATGTTATTGGTGAAATTAACGTAATAAACATTTTTTACGTTTTTTTCGAAAAATTTTCTGATATAAGGGTACTAAGATTTTAGGTCATCGAAAAGAGAAAAAAAATCTCTATCAAATGAGCCTAATGAAAGGGTACATTGCTATTTAAAAAAATTAAAGTGTTATTCATTACTCATTTGTTTTCTGAAATAAAAACAATTGAATGCTATCTTATTATGGAAAATAAAATGTTAAACAACTTTTATACAACAAAATTTTTTATAAAGTCGATATTTACCGAGATATATACTATATTCCATACATAATGGGCACCCTGTATAAAAAAATGTATATTAGCTCTAAGTTATTTCAAATATTTTTTTACTGTTTTAGGCAAGTAAAACTTAATTACCCTAATATCATCATTAACATGCAATAAAAGGGACGTCTACATCTAAGATGAAATTGTAAAAACAAGATCTCAAGTTTGTTTTTTACTACAAACAAAGGTAAATATTCAACCCGACGTAAATTCAAATACTATAAATTAGTAAACCAGTTTACAAATGTACTTAAACTTGATTACTTTTAATTTAATAATTAATTTCAAAATATTTTAACTTAATTCTTTTTATTCAATTTGAATTTTTCTTGATTTAAAATAAATAAAGCATTTAAATACTTTCATTTACAGTAATTTAATTTTATTGAAAAACGCAATAAAACAGTCCGAAATTGCTTGATTAATATTTTAAAACGAAAGCACATAATAATTAACAAGGAAGTATAGTATATAAAAAACAAAAGGTTACTATGTCTCACCCGTACTGAATTAGGATTCCGATGAGGTGTATGCACTGGAATTGTGTCGATTGTTAAAATTTATAATTTGTTCTATTATTTTTGTAAGTTAGGGGGTCAAGAACCGCTTTTCACCTAAAGATCTTCCCCGCACGAGTTTTTTTAAACTATTTAGTTTTAAATCTAATTAATTAATTTGTATTTTCTAGATATTTTTTATTTCTTTTAAATTTTTAATGATAAATTCTAATTGTTGGTTGTAACTTCAAAACATTATTCGTTTTATTCTGAATGTTATCTTTTATAAAATTTAATTTGTTTTTTTTGTTATATTTTGCAAAACAGATCTGGATCTCATTTACTTAAATCAAATGTAATTTGTAAATTGCTATTTATTCTTTTAAATCCTTTTAGATACCCTAGTTGTTTGACAGTCTTTTATAACAGCTGGATAAAGCTGGAACAACCAAATCAGCACAACCAAATCAAACCTACTTTATAATTTATTGCTATTTATTTGCTAATTAATTGCCACAATATCGATTTTATTGCCACTTATTTAAAAAAAAAAGTGGTTGTGCCAGCTTGATATCAAGCTAACACAAGCCATACGGTATTTCTATACGAAAGTGACGGAAACTACATTATATTTTTTTGCTATTAATTTGCTACCTAATTGCCGCAATACCGATACTATTACCACTTGTTTTAAAAAAATACCATGGTTGTGTCAGCTTGATATCAAGCTAGCACAACCATAAGGCATTTTTTTAAACAAGTGGCGGATACTACGTTATATTTTTTTTGCTATTTATTTGCTAACTAATTGCCACAATACTATACATTTTTCAAATTAATTACCACGCAGAAATTAGGGTAAACACATTAATGAAACCGTCGATACTATTACTCCTCTTATGCAACCACGCAAAGTTGGGGGTATAATAAATAAATGCTACAACACAACCAAACTACTTGCGGGTTACAAAGTAGCTCGGACTCTAACCTACCCATGCTTTTTAAATTAATTGCCACTTGGAAAATAGAGTAAACACCCTTCAAATGCCGACTATACTATTACTCGTATTACGCGACTAAGCACAAGATGCGGTATAATAATTAATTGCCACAGCACAACCAAGCTGTTTGGGGTTTACAAAGTAGATTGGACTCTAACCTACCTATACATACAATTTTTAAGTTAATTGCCACTTGGAAACTAGAGTAAACATCCTTCAAATGCCGACTATACTATTACTCGTATTACGCGACTAAGCACAAGATGCGGTATAATAATTAATTGCCACAGCACAACCAAGCTGTTTGGGGTTTACAAAGTAGACTGGACTCTAAGCTGCCCATACATATAATTTTTAAATTAATTGCCACTTGGAAACTAGAGTAAACACCCTTCAAATGCCGACTATAAGTACTATTACTCGTTTTACGAGACTAAGCACAAGATGCGGTATAATAATTAATTGCCACAGCACAACCAAGCTATTTGGGGTTTACAAAGTAGACTGGACTCTAAGCTACCCATGCATATACTTTTTAAATTAATTTCCACTTGGAAACTAGAGTAAACACCCTTCAAATGCCGACTATACTATTACTCGTTTTACGCGACTAAGCACAAGATGCGGTATAATAATTAATTGCCACAGCACAACCAAGCTATTTGGGGTTTACAAAGTTGAATGGACTCTAAGCTACCCATACATATACTTTTTAAATTAATTGCCACTTGGAAACTAGAGTAAACACCCTTCAAATGCCGACTATACTATTACTCGTAATACGCTACTAAGCACAGGGTGCGGTATAATAATTAAATGCCATGGCACAACCAAGCTGTTTGGGGTTTACAAAGTAGACTGGACTCTAACCTACCCATACATATAATTTTTAAATTAATTGCCACTTGGAAACTAGAGTAAACAGCCTTCAAATGCCGACTATACTATTACTCGTATTACGCTACTAAGCACAGGGTGCGGTATAATAATTAATTGCCATGGCACAACCAAGCTGTTTGGGGTTTACAAAGTAGACTGGACTCTAAGCTACCCATACATATAATTTTTAAATTAATTGCCACTTGGAAACTAGAGTAAACACCCTTCAAATGCCGACTATACTATTACTCGTTTTACGCGACTAAGCACAAGATGCGGTATAATAATTAATTGCCACAGCACAACCAAGCTGTTTGGGGTTTACAAAGTTGAATGGACTCTAAGCTACCCATACATATACTTTTTAAATTAATTGCCACTTGGAAACTAGAGTAAACACCCTTCAAATGCCGACTATACTATTACTCGTAATACGCTACTAAGCACAGGGTGCGGTATAATAATTAAATGCCATGGCACAACCAAGCTGTTTGGGGTTTACAAAGTAGACTGGACTCTAACCTACCCATACATATAATTTTTAAATTAATTGCCACTTGGAAACTAGAGTAAACAGCCTTCAAATGCCGACTATACTATTACTCGTATTACGCTACTAAGCACAGGGTGCGGTATAATAATTAATTGCCATGGCACAACCAAGCTGTTTGGGGTTTACAAAGTAGACTGGACTCTAAGCTACCCATACATATAATTTTTAAATTAATTGCCACTTGGAAACTAGAGTAAACACCCTTCAAATGCCGACTATACTATTACTCGTATTACGCGACTAAGCACAAGGTGCGGTATAATAATTAAATGCCATGGCACAACCAAGCTGTTTGGGGTTTACAAAGTAGACTGGACTCTAACCTACCCATACATATACAACCATGGTATTTTTTTAAAACAAGTGGTAATAGTATCGGTATTGTGGCAATTAGGTAGCAAATTAATAGCAAAAAAATATAATGTAGTTTCCGTCACTTTCGTATAGAAATACCGTATGGCTGTGCTAGCTTGATATCAAGCTGGCACAACCACGTTTTTTTTTTTAATAAGTGGCAATAAAATCGATAATGTGGCAATCAATTAGCAGATAAATAGCAATAAATTATAAAGTAGATTTGATTTGGTTGTGCTGATTTGGTTGTTCCAGCTTTTTATAACATGATCTTATAAAATTATATAAAAATTAATTACATAAATCATTTATAAATTTGATATTCTTTTTTATCTTTTTAGGGTATTCCTGAGTTTCATTTTAATAAATGTATATTGAAAGTATTTAATAAGCAATTAAAGAATGTAGTAATAATTAATTTTTTGGAAATTAGAAATTTTAAGATTTTATCGTACCTATATGTTTATGAGGTTGATTAATATTTTCTTCTGCTCTGTAGAAGTAGTTTTTCTTAAACATTTATTTGAAACTTCCAGAAATATGTGCTATAGTTTGGTAAGTCTTTGTTTCAGAGATTTTATAAAGGGATTGCCATTAGTCGAGTTATATTAGGCTGAAATCATTCATTCCGTTGGGCATGCCTTGTAAAAATTTCCAAATTTAGTTGTCGTCAAAAAAATAACTGTGCGGGGACGGAGAAGAGGTTTTAGTAAAAAAAAGGGGATGCAATTCAAAGTTATTACATGGAAAGTTGTCTCACTGCACTATACAAAGCACGTTAAACGCGGGCACGGAAAAGAGTAATGGAATGAACAGCAACACGGTTACGTGACGTCATTGGTTGACTTTACTGGCAAATATATCATTATATAGTTGCGATTTTGAATACGCATAGCAAGAAAACTAACTGCTCAAATTAATTCAAACAAGAACAGTTAGATAGACCATTTATTTTTGTATAAAATTGTAAATTTGTAAAAATATCTGATTTTAGTAGTTTAAATTTTCGGGAATTATGTTACAAAAATTCCGGTTTTTGCGAGTTCTGGCGTAAAGCAAGTCTTTAATAATTAATACTTCAATAACTACTTGACAGAATTGAATGCAATTTTGCATGCAAGTAGCTAATAGCGTTGTACGTATGCAAGTTTTGTAATTTGATTAATGGATTTATTTCTTAAGTTATTCTAAGAAATAAAGGGTTAAGCATTCTGGTGTTCTGGGGCCTTAATCAAAATATTTTTTTTCACAAAAGATAGTATTTTAGAAACAACATTATTAGAATGTTGAAAAACATTAGAACAAGCATTAGAAAAACAACAAATACGTCAAGAAAGTTTGAAAATATTCACGAATTAAATAATTAAATAATTCTTTAAAGAATGTGCACTGTCTCCAATGCAAATGTTGCATGTGTAAGATAACTTTCGAAATTCATAAATCAAATTACAAAAATTTCCAAATACATTCTCCATCCACTATTAGCTACTTGCATGTAAAATTCCATTCAAGTCTTTGTCTATCTATTTTTGCTTGAATTAATTTGACCGATTTTGATTAATTTTAGTTTTTTTTTCTATGCGCTTCCAAACTCAGAGGATAAATCTTTTGAAACGACACCAAACTTTTTTTATTTAAGTATTTATCTGTAACAAATTGTCTTTTATACATTTTTGTGCCTTAATAAAAAAATTAATTTGAAACGTCAGATTTTATTTTCGCAAATACGCGTTGTTTGAAAATGAATAGTGAAGGAAATTTATCACTAACGCCGCCGAAAATTAGGCAAATTGCATAAAAAACGTTAGAAAAATTTACTGCCCGACAAGTCCAAATCCCAATATGAAAAAGAATTTCAAAAATTTTAAGAGTGGCGCCAGCAAAGTAACATACAAGGAATTTCCGAGAATATTTTACTTGCCTATTTTGATCTTCAAAGCCAAAAGTATAAACTTTGTTTTCATTAATTTGCTGTTCTCTGCCTCTGCTTTGTGAGATTTATTTTTTTGACGTATGTCAGTTGACAGTTCCACCAACGCTACCAACATCAATGCAGTAAATTTTACTAGCCCATTCTAGCACACCAACCGCTTATTCTAACACTCAAATGACGTCATTTGGGTGCTAGAATCGACTTATTTTAAACGCAAAATAGAAAATGTAAATTTCCGGCGTTTTCCGGAAAGATAAAAAAAGTTATGACATAAAGTCTCTAGAAGTGCTCCAAACCCATGTTAAATCCCATTTAAACTTTAACCTCTCGGTGGCACGGATTAATATTGACCAAATGAGCTGAAATTTTGCACAGCACATTTCTTTGGCATTTTAAAGAGATCTAGTGAGGGGGGGGAGCTACAAAATTTTAACTTTTGCAAAATAACGGCCACCCTAATATGCATTTACATTTTTTCTTACGGCAACTAGTACATATTTTAAAAAAATAACTGGAATAAACGTTTTGCGTTGATTTTCTGTGATCACAATGGTGGTTTTTGATATTTTTGTCATAATACAAGCAAAGATATTTGCAAAACAGAGTACCGCGTCTCGTTTTTGTTGTTGGTAAAGGGAGAGCACGCTAATAATGCATACATGAAACTACGTCTCACCCACGGTAAACAAAACATATTTTCTTATGCGTTTTACACATTACATACCATACAGAGTGGGGATTCATTTATTTATATCTTAAATTCATACAAGTAAAAATATTCATCAATTTGTAGCTTTTATATCCGCCTAAAGATGTTTTAGGAAGTTTTTTTTCCCTAAAAACCTGTTTAATTAAAACTACAAACAGAACGAATAAAAGAAAAATAATTAAATTAATATTTTAAATATTGTTTAAACATTTCACCAGATTTTAAACATTTTATCTAGCAATATATATTTATTTTAATTAAGTTTACGACTTTTAAGTTATTTTTTATTTATAAATGTGTATTTTAACTAAATTTTAATGTTTTTCTTATTTTCTTCAATTATTATTTTATCAATTACTTTTTTCTTTTATTTGTATTTGTCATACATTTTTTAAATTATCTTGAATGATTTATAACATTGAATTAAATTATATTTCTAATTTCCATATTTTCTAGTTGTAGGCTAAAGTCACAGTACATAGTTAGTTTGTTTTTAAGTTTACACTTCGATTCAATTTTTTTAGTTAACTTTTTTTTTATTTGAGAAGTGATAATAATTAACAACACTGATAATAATTAAAACCAATAGGTAAAAATAAATAATAAGTCAAAATAAATTGCGTAAATATACATACACAAGTTAAATATATATAAAATATCACAGATAATTTTTATGAAATTTCACAGTTTACACAGTAGGTTTGTGCAACGCAGATATTTTAATAATTTTAGGATATTTTCCCTATTGTTGCCCAATATTTCTTTTAAGGATATCAGGTACCACCAGTTCTTCTCTGGTTGATGTGTATCCAGTACATTTAATAAAGATATGCTCGACAGCGTGTGGAGGCTATCTATACACGTAGGACAATAAGGACTATTTCCCTCTGTTAATAGAAAAGTTCAAGTTAAGTAGTAGTCGACTTCGGAAACTTCGATCTAGTACATTGAGAATCTAAATGCCACATTGTTGGTGATTGTAGAGGCAATATACATCTCTTGCCGTATTGTCGAATGCTCCATAGTTTTCATCTAACTAATTTTTGAAACTATCGAAATTATAAAGCAGTGATTTATGAATAGGTGCGCTAGCGCGTCCGACAACTGTTCCGCATAGCTCAATGTATGTATAAGGTACTTGCTTCATGACGCGTGGGGTGCAGGATCGATCATTGTTCCGGTAACTTTTTTTTATTTAAACTTGTTAGTTTTGAAAAATTATACTTTTAAATGTTATTTGTTTTTCATTATTATTAATACTATTAATTGTTTTTATCTATTCTGTTCTCTTCTATTTATTTATTTTCATTAATTTTTATATTCATTAATGTTATTAAATGCAAATAAAATGGAAGAGGGTGATAAGAAGACAGATATGCCAGAATTTGCCACTTACCTATTTATTATTATAATAAACTAATAACGTCTGAAACGTCACTAGGACAAAAGGTATTCAAACACATCAATTCTCGACGTTTCGGTTTTATGGTACACATACAATTATATTATATAAAATTTAGGACTTACTATGATGCTTTTTTAAAAACTTCTTATATTTGACAAATTAAAATTTTCATTGAATTTAAAAAAGCGACAAAATATGCCTGTCGTTTTTTGACCAGTTCCCCAGCAAGATGACGTATTTTTGTCGCTTTTTCAAATTCAATGAAAATTTTAATTTGTCAAATGTAAGAAGTTTTTAGAAAAATATAGTAAGCCGTAAATTTTATATAATATAATTTTGTGTGCTGTTGTAATAATTGTAACCATCCTGATGAAGGTTTAAATAAAACCGAAACGTCGACAATTGATGTGTTTGAATACCTTTAGTAGTCCTATAGACTACCATTTCACGGTTTTACTTATTTATTATCTTTAAAATTTAAAACAAATGAATCGTCGACAGTTTGCGTAATGGATGAAAGATAGTTTCCCACATGTACAGGGTGGCCGAATTTGCTTGTTATGATAGGGAAATTCGGTTACTATAAGAGATAGGGGAAATTGGATTGCACATTCTCAATGTTTTTTTTTTGTTCATTTTTAATAATACCTACAATTCTTATTTTTGATAGAAATTATATCTATAAAAAATATTTAATAAAACTGTAGGAGTATTTTTTACTAGATTTTACTATAATAACTATTTAATTTTAAATAAATAAGTGGTTTAATTTGCAATTTCCCTATTGTATTCTGAAGAACTTCATTTTCAAACATTTTATATTTTTCATACATTTTATACAATTAGAATATCAATTTCAATTTCTATGTATTTTAAACGGTTGTATTACTTAATTAAATATTTTTATTTTTTGTGGAACAAAAATTAAGATTTTTTGTAAATTTAATCAAATTAACTGCAAATATAATATAATAAGTTTTCGAAGTTCTTCATAATTATTTAATTATTAGTTTAGAATTTTTACATTTTATTGCAGAAATTGCATTTCTAAAACGTTCTTTGTATTTCTTGGACACTTTTGTTTTTAATACTTAAATTATTTAGTTTACAATTTTATTGTTCATTTCGAGACTATACTATATGTAGGTATGTTAGGAAGAGACTCTATTTCATTAAATTATTTACTTATTTCTAATATAAAATCTTTACTTATGAATTGTTATTTCTAAAAGTAATTTTTAATAAATTTATTTTTTTAATATTTTTCCTAGAATGCTTAATCGAATTGCTTTCAACTTTAAAACATCTTTTCTTTGCGAATTTCTCGAAATTTAAAAGTTAATTAATTTAAGATTGCTTTGCATAAACGAAAGTTATTTAAAATCTTCATTTGCACTTCTTTAATTTACTTACATTAGCTTATATTGTTGAAATGTTTGATCGTTGTCATTAATCATACAAGTATTTTTGACTTTCGTTGCGTTTTTGGAAATTCTACCAATTTTCTTTAATTTTAAAATCTAATTCGGTCAGCTTAATTAATCTGCAATTTAAGAATATCTACACCCTTAAATTTAAAAATTGAAATATGAATTTTCCATAGATCGATAATTTATTTTTAGAATTTCTGTACATTCTATTCACGTTATGATTTGACTTTAATTAATAATTAGTATAACTTTATCATTTATTCAATAGTTTATTTCTTGAGTTTATTTTATTTCTGCTGATAATAAATTTTATATTGAAATATTAGACATCAAACAAATTATTGCATATAACATACCTTACTATAAATAACTTAAATCGTTAAAATAATTGTTATTTCGTTGGCCTTATTATTACTATATGTATAACTGAAACCGTATTGTCAACTTTAATTACAATAAAATTTTATGTTTATTAGCAACAAACCTTGTAGGAGGAGGTTCTTGTGCGCGTCCTACAAAAATGCTAATAACTCATCGAGTTGAATGGATCGATTATTAAAAGGCTTAAATATTTTCCACTTGACGTTTTTGAAGATCTCTCGAATAAAATAACTTCCACGAGCCACGAAGTGATGCTTGAAAAGGCTATTACGGAAGATTTTATTAAAATTAATTTATTCTCTCCAATTATGGAAGAAATTAATTGTATTGTTTAAATCTTGTTGGTTTCCATAAACTTGTTTAACCTTGCGTTAAGATACAACGATGTGGAATTGCAGCTTTGTTTGTTAATTTCACAACAAAATGCGGGTACAATAAAATCGATCGCAGTTTTATTGACCGATACAAGTGTGTTATCTTACCTAACAGTGATAGCATTTAATATTAAGAGATAACGAAACATTTTGGGTGGAACCTATGAGGAAAAAGCAATTAATTTACTAAATATGAGACAGGAATACACGGAGTGGAGGAGTAGCAATTTAGTAGCGGTTACTAACTTTGTAGTAAGATCACCAATACGTATTCAAAATGAGCCCCTTTAAGTTGGCATAGCGAAGTAAGCAGAATGATTTTTAACATATTTCAAAATTTAGTGCCCAATTAAAAAATTGAGTGCGGCGTTTAAAACAAATGCATTTTGCTAGCTTAAATTAAAGTTAGCAGAGCATTATCTTAATTGTAAATTAATGTAAAAAATTAAAAAAAAAATGATAATTTTAATTAAGTTAATTTAAGCAAAATGTATTTTTTAAAAAACGTCGAGCACTCAATAATCTTTTTTTTTACTAATTACCTTTTGAAATATGTTAGAAGTCATTCTGCTCACTTTGCTATGCTAGCTTATAAAGGGGGTTTCAAAATGTGGTATTGATTTTAAAAAAATTGTTTTTAGTATTACAATACCACTAAAATCTAAAATCTGGGCTAAATTACGCACCGTATACAATTTTGATTGAATTAACAACGAAATTATAGATCTTATTGTATGTTCATCGCGGAAGATAACCACAACTCACTGCTATATTATCAACAAGAAATTCCTGCTTGATTATTAGGATTATTTTGCTATTTTATCTAATCAAAAAATCTTTTAAAATAAATTAAACGTAACTAGTAGTAGTACTTACAAACAACCTTGTTTTTCATTGGAAATTGGCACCTATTATTTTCAAATAAATAAATTGTGAAAATTACATACTTTATTTTTTTTTTTAGTTTTTAATAATTGCAATCTTTCACGACGCAAAAATAGTTATATAAAAAGGAAAATCTAACAAAGTTTAATTACAAATTAATCTATTCAATGTTTAAATTATGGAATGTACACAATTTTATTATTCTAATATTCTTTTTTTATTACAATCATAAAAAAGAACGAGTTTTTCTCTTTTTTATATTATAAACAAATTACAATTAAAATAAATCAATTTATACTTACTAACATAACACAAATTTCTCTAAAAGTAACAGAAGGAGTAGATAGTAGTAGTAGTAGTAGTTAGTAGGAAAGGTTCCAACTACTCTTCGATACGTAACGTTTCCGCATCTCGGCACTGATTTTCGCTTTCTATTTATTACTTTTTTACTCAATAACATTGAAGAGTGAAGAATTTTATGCGATATTCTAAATTCAGGTTTTTAAGTAAGAAATTTCGAGAAAGTTAACAGATTAAAATTTTTATTTTAATTTTCTATTCAAATGTTAGTGAAAGATTCGGTGGTCAACTCTGATACCTTTATTTCTAAAAGGGCCGTCTTATAAATAATTCGCTTCGGAATTTTACAGCAGCAACAGGTTTTCAGATGTCTAGATTGCAAAGACCTCACATGGAAGGTATGTACTTACGTCAAGGAAATTTTCTAGAAGGGGGTAGAATGACGTCAAAGACGACCTCAACAAACTTAATAACTATAATAAAGCTCACGCTTAAGCAAAAATATGTTGTAGTAATTTCTCTTGTTTTTAATCCGTAATATTTTTATATTTATTTATTTTTATATTTTAAATATATTTACTTAAAAAATTGCCTCAGGGCGAAATTTCGAAAAACAGCGTCCGAATTCTTATAAAATTAAAAACCGTGGTTAGCCCCTTATTTTTCCTAAGATTTGGAATTCCTTATCCTAAAAATCTTTCCTTAGATTTGTTTTACTTTTTAATTGGCGTAAATCCAGAAATCTTCGAACGGTTAGCTTTCCATATTTTAAACTTGACATTCAGGGGGCATGAGTGATGTTTACAGTAAAAACTATCTATCCTAATATTTGTCCTGTCTGTCAGTGAAAAACTCGAATGCCGTGGGTTATTCATCTCCCAGAAATCTCTTTTACATAAAGTTTCAATGACGTAAGTTTAAATTGGTCCATAAATAAGAGAGTTTAAAACCGCCACAATATTATAGTTCACGTCATGAGCTTGCAAACTTTTCTTTTCTCCGTTCAATATTTTCTGACAGGGCTAACTGATTTGTGTCAGTATAAAACGATGACGTAATCAAGTCCTCAAATTTGGTCACAATCAGAGGGTATTATTATACGGCGTTACTGAACGCAGTTAAATGACAAGCATTCTATTTAACGCTATAACCAGCACACTTGATGGATACTCCAATGACAATTAATTGTAGAGCCAACCTCCAGAGACCGCAAAAACTCTTCAATATTAAAAAAAAATTACTTATCGGCAAACATGACATAATAAAGAAGCATTGAACAGCTTAGTGCGATTTTTCAAATGTTTATCTGTTTGCATTAGTATTTAAAATCGAAACTACACTATTGTGTTTACACTTGACCATGATTCTCTGAGTTACCTTATCTATATCGAATCGTGAGCAAGCTATTGCAATCTTATTCATAAACATAATCATCATGACCTTCTCTGTTACTAAAGCCTATGTTTAAAATAATCGATCGTAAGTGAAAAAATTATAACTTAACTTGATTATTAACAACATAATAAACCTATATTTAATTATACACACTCTCACTGACCTACAAACACAATTAAAGCGCATTATCATAACATCATGTCATCCTTATTAGTTTAATGACATTTGCGTAAATGGGCTCCAATTAAAAAAAAATAATGTGCATTTGATTGATACCCAGTACAAAGGAGATCGGACACAAAAGAGATATAAATACGCGTGTTGAATAATACCGGAGCACTCACATAAACCTATCAGGAATTTATGTTCTTATCAGGCATTTACATTCTTATCACCTTGGATATTAATGGGTTTTTGTTTGAGGTTCCTGGGAAAGAGGCGCATCATATAGCCGATTTGAAATATGGGACACTAAAAAGCAAAAAGTAGTTTGTTTTAGAAAGGAAAACACTTGTAGTTCTTTGGCTGCACTAGATGGCGACACTAACGTACAGCTTAAAAATGACTCAACTAGACTTAGATAGGCACCTATCCAAACAAATTCTAAATTTCAGATCCGCCCTCCGAGTAATAGATCGAACCATTTCTTACTTGGAGGTTACGAAAAAAAAATGTCGAATAACATTTTCGTATTCATTTTCGAATGAACCGTCACGCGCCTACTTTACTGTATAGTTGTATATTTTGCTAACTGACGACCTTCTCAGATCATAAAAAACGCTTCCGGGACAATCGTTTTAATACAGTTTTGCAGAACTCTGAATTTGCTTTCAAATAACTTAATCCCCACAGCTGATTTTGATTACTGTTACCATGACCGTTGGGGAGACTTTACGTCCCTGAAGTTAGCGGAACCCGTATCAAAAATCTAATGTAGCGTATGAAGAATTAAAGTCTAATTGAATGTCCCATTTTCAAATTTAAGGTTCAGTTTATTTTTTTAGACCGGGGGTTTCGATAGCTATAGAAAAAGTTAACGGAACCCATATTGAAAATCTAATGTAAAAACAGAGTGTGAATAATAATTAATGGCTAATTGAATGCCCTATTTCCAAATTTAAGGTTCAGTTTATTTTTTTAGACTGGGGGTTTCGATAGCGATAGAAAAAGTTAACGGAAGCCGTATTAAAAATCTAATGTAAGAACAGAGTGTGAATAATAATTAATGGCTAATTAAATGCCCTATTTCCAAATTTAAGGCTCAGTTCATTTTTTTAGACTGGAGGTTTCGATAGCTATAGAAAAAGTTAACGGAACCCATATTGAAAATCTAATGTAAGAACAGAGAGTGAATAATAATTAATGGCTAATTGAATGCCCTATTTTCAAATTTAAGTTTATTTTTTTAGACTGGGGGTTTCGATAGCTATAGAAAAAGTTAACGGAACCCGTATTAAAAATCTAATGTAAGAACAGAGGGTGAATAATAATTAACGGCTAATTGAATGCCCTATTTTCAAATTTAAGGTTCAGTATATTTTTTAGACTGGGGGTTTCGATAGCTATAGAAAAAGTTAACGGAACCCATATTGAAAATCTAATGTAAAAACAGAGTGTGAATAATAATTAATGGCTAATTAAATGCCCTATTTCCAAATTTAAGGCTCAGTTCATTTTTTTAGACTGGAGGTTTCGATAGCTATAGAAAAAGTTAACGGAACCCGTATTAAAAATCTAATGTAAGAACCGAGGGTGAATAATAATTAATGGCTAATTGAATGCCCTATTTTCAAATTTAAGGTTCAGTTTATTTTTTTAGACTGGGGGTTTCGATAGCTATAGAAAAAGTTAACGGAACCCGTATTAAAAATCGAATGTAAAAACAGAGTGTGAATAATAATTAATGGTTAATTGAATGCCCTCTTTCCAAATTTAAGGCTCAGTTCATTTTTTTAGACCGGGGGTTTCGATAGCTATAGAAAAAGTTAACGGAACCCGTATTAAAAATCTAATGTTAGAACAGAGGGTGAATAATAATTAATGGCTAATTGAATGCCCTATTTTCAAATTTAAGGTTCAGTTTATTTTTTAGACTGGGGGTTTCGATAGCTATAGAAAAAGTTAACGGAACCCATATTGAAAATCTAATGTAAAAAACAGAGTGTGAATAATAATTAATGGCTAATTGAATGCCCTATTTTCATATTTAAGGCTCAGTTTTTTTTAAACTGGGGTTTTCGATAGCTATAGAAAAAGTTAACGGAATCCGTTTTAAAAATCTAACGTAAAAACAGGGTGTGAATAATAATTAATGGCTAATTGAATGCCCTATTTTCAAATTTAAGGTTCAGTTTATTTTGTTAGACTGGGGGTTTCCATAGCTATAGAAAAAGTTAACGGAACCCGTATTAACAATCTAATGTAAAAACAGAGTGTGAATAATAATAATTAATGGTTAATTGAATGCCCTATTTTCAAATGTAGGGCTCAGTTCATTTTTTTAGACTGGAGGTTTCGATAGCTATAGAAAAAGTTAAGGGAACGCGTATTAAAAATCTAATGTAAAAACAGAGTGTGAATAATAATAATGAATGGCTAATTGAATGCCCTATTTTCAAATTTAAGGTTCAGTTTATTTTTTTAGACTGGGGGTTTCGATATCTATAGAAAGAGTTAACGGAACCCGTATTAAAAAATTTAATGTAAAAATAGCGTATGAAGAATTAAAGGGTAATTGAATATCCTATTTTCAAACTTAAAGCTCAGCTCCTTTTTTTAGATCGCAAGTTTCGCTAACTATAGAAAAAGTTAACGGAACCCGTATTAAAAATCTAATGTAAAAAAAGCGTGTGAAGGATTAAAAGGCTAATTAAATGTCCCATTTCCAAAAAGGCTCAGCTTATTTTTTTAGTCCGAGGGTTTTGCTAGTTACAGAAAAAGTTAACGGAACCCGTATCAAAAATCTAATATAAAAACAGTGTGTGAAAAATTAACGGCTAATTGAATGTCCGATTTTCAAAGTTAAGGCTCAGCTTATTTGTTTAGAGCGCCGGTTTCGCTAGCTGTAGAAAAAATTAGCGGAACCCGTATCAAAAATCTACTGTAAAAATAGCGTATAAAAGATTAAAGGGAAATTGAATGTCCCATTTTCAAATTTAAGACTCGGCTTATTTTTTTAGTCCGCGGGTATCGCTAACAATAGAAAAAGTTAGCGGAACCCGTATCAACATCTAATGTAAAAAAAGCGTGTGAAGGATTAAAAGGCTAATTAAATGTCCCATTTTCAAAAAGGCTCAGCTTATTTTTTTTAGTCCGAGGGTTTTGCTAGTTAGAAAAAGTTAACGAAATCTGTATCAAAAATCTAATATAAAAACAGTGTGTGAAAAATTAACGGCTAATTGAATGTCCCATTTTCAAAGTTAAGGCTCAGCTTATTTGTTTAGAGCGCCGGTTTCGCTAGTTGTAGAAAAAGTTAACGGAACCCGTATCAAATATCTAATGTAAAAATGGCGTAAGAAGTATTAAAAGCTAATTAAAGGCTGATTAAATGCCCTGTTTTTAAATTTAACGCTTAGCTGACTTCTTTTTAACACCACGTTGTTTCACTAACTTTAGAAAACGTTACAGGAACCCGTATCAAATATCAAATGTAGAATACAGAAATAATCTATGCAGAATTAAAAGCTAATTAAAGTCCTGTACATTTTGACCTTATCAGCCCTAGTAGCTTGAAAAAAATGGGAGAGCATAAAAACAGCACGTTTTTATTAATTAAATATTTTGTATTTAGACCACAAAATAGATTGCGAACCCAAAACCCATTGCACCATAAGTGATATAGAAACAGTTTGTGAGAGTCATTTTATGGTAGCGCTATCGAAAATGAGGCGGTCCTTTGTGTCATAGGCGTCCAAAAGTGGTGTACTTAGAACGAACTTAGAACTTACAAAGAAACACATCGGCGACTTAAGTTGTTGATATGTCATCGTCAGTCGACATAAACTGTCCTAATTTACAGTGGCGTTAGAAGGGTGCACCTCTGAACGTACTTATACAGTAGAGTCCCGCTCAGTGTCGGATTGGGCCGCCGGGCAACCGGGCAATGGAAACCGAAAAGTGGGCCCCAAGACCAATTTGCAAAATTCTGATTTTATTAATTTTTGACGAATAGCCAGACATCGTGAATACAAGAATATAACTGTCTGTTAAAAATTAAAATTAAATTAAAAGTTAAATAATTAGTAATAGTTGCTGAAATTGAATAAAACTTCATGGGATTCAGTCCTCAAATTTATTTTTTACAAACTCATTAAGACGTTTCGATAATGATTTGTTTTGTTTATCAAGACCTAGAATATACAAATTACAAAGAATTAGACCATTAGTTCCTCTTTTTCTTAATTCTATGACTTTCTATCGTTGAGTGTAAGACCATATGTACTTTACTGTTCTTTCGTGCACTTTTCTCTCCATCCTTTTCTATCTATGTCATTTGTCTGATTTCTTCGATCAGATCGATTCATTCTCTGTCTCTCTTCTTTGATTCCCTCATTCCAGTCTTCCCTTTCAGTTCTCACCATCCATATTTACTCCATATATTCTTCTGGTGACAAAATCATCTCAATTGTCCTTCTACTAACTTCATATATTGGTTTGATTTTGAATTGTTCTCCGATGGTTTCGTGCCTAATTTTGTCCCTTCTTTTTATATTTCCTATTTTTCTTAAAAATCTAATGACCATTGCATAGATTCTTGATTCCTATTTGTTATTTGTTTTTATATGTTTTGGTACATCTCTTTTACCCAAAATTGTTTTCATTATCTTATATACTTTCACCGTCTTTCCCAGTTTTTCACTAATTTCTTTGTCCATCTTACCATTTTCTTCTATTACTGATCCTAAATACTTTTGGGGGTTTTGCCCACGTTTATTTTCATACTACACTTTTGTAATTTCTGGTTTAATACGTTTAAGTTAAATTGTAGGTTTTGTTCTGAATCAGCTTAAATGATCATAGCATCTGCGAACATTAATTCTGTCAATTTCACTTCCTCCATCTTCCAGTATCCTAATTTTAATTTTTTCATCTTGTTTCTTATCTCTTTAATTAACTCATCCATCACTAATGTGAACAATAAGGGACTGAGGACACATCCCTGCTTCACTCCTTTTTCTGTTGTAAAATTCTTTGATTCTTCATTGTTTGTTTTTACTTTATTTCTTATTTTGAACTTGCGACTTTTAACTCTTTTCTTTGTATTTTTCATAATGTCCGGTCTGTTTTGTTCATAGGTATTTCATAATTCTTTTCACTTCTTTATTCCACGATTCCGTTCTTTTTACATTTGTCTTTACTATTTCTGATATCCCACGGCACTCTTTGCCGACTCTAGCACATTTTCTTACAGTTCTTCCCATTTCTCTTCTATTCCTTTGTTTCAAATTGTTCTTTCAAATTCTTACCTTCTGTTTCCTGGAATCTCGTTCTAATTTCTTCGTTTTTCAATTTATAACTCCTTATCTTTTCTTTTACTATTTTCCTTCTTTTGTCGCTTTGTATCTTTTTATGTTTTTAAAACTATTAGTTAATTTACAAATGGTTTAATTCTTTGTAATTTGTTTTTGCATATTTTATTGGGCAAAAGTAAGACGGGAATGTTGTTGAATGTTAACGATGTTAATGAGTTGATGATTGAATAGAGACCGGGGTTTTTTTGATTTCTGGAAATTATAAACTAATAAATAAAGATCGTAGAAAACCGACAAAACAAAATTCTTAAATAATAGACAATACCAAACCACAATAAAATTATTTAACATATGCTATTATTTTTCAAAATTCTTCATCTACAGGAACCTTGTCTGGAACGGCACTTTCCAGAATGCACTACGTATCACTCTTTTTGCTATATCTTGATAATTTTGCAAAAATAACCGTAATATTTATTAAGTTATTGAAGCGATTTGACATATGTTCAAGTTACTAACAAAAACAAGTGGGGCATCCTTCGCTGTTTGCCCGGTGGGCCCCAATGTCGTCAATCGGACGCTGGCTCCCGCTATTCCGAACACCGCTATTCCAAAACCGCTATTCCGAAAATCTGCCTATTCCGGACAATAGAGTTCAGAAAAGATACCGATTTTTTTAACTTAAAAACAGGAGAAATTAAAAAGACGTTCGTGAAAAAACGTCCCATCCGACTTTCACTGAACCTGTTCACCACGAGCCGATCAACGCTGTATGGAGCTGACACTAGCAGATGTGCCCGCACTTAAATTACGACTTAACAAGTCAATATACGTTGATATTATTCATGAAATCCGCCTATTCCGAATTGCCGCTAAACCGAACAGTGTTCGGTCCCAATTAGTTCGGAATAGCGGGCTGTACTGTATTTACTCTTCTTTCATAATTTAGACTCCTTCTCAGAAAAAAATAGTAACCGGTCGTTAATAAATACGTAAATTGTAAAAAGGCTGAAAAAGTGCCTAGACACTTCAATATAAATGTTTTTGACGACACCGATATAACAGGTTGCAAAATTAATTGTACTGAAAGTTTTAGTCCCACGGGAGGAATTAATGGACATACCAGAAGATTTTTAAATACTGCAACTGCTATTGATTTTATATTAACTAATACTTTTCTAATAGATAAGATGGATCCTGACATATTCTTTATGCATGTATAATTTAAGTGCTATAGCTAATTAATCTGTAATTAATCCAAACTTCAGTAAAACAAACCAGTTTTTATGAAAAAAGATAATTGGTTCATGAATATTGCAGAATGGAGTTTTTTGGATTCTATTGACTTTAGAATTAAAAATAAGAATATTTCCACATGGAATAATTAAACCAGTATTACGTCATAAGCAACGCAATGTGATTAAGGAAATTTTATTAACCTTAAAGGTAAAACTAACTTCATCCAGATTAATATAAATAACAAACCGTTTAGTAGTACCAGAGGGTCTAAAAATTACACAACAGCATTTAATTATAGCACCGATGTATCATAATTTGAAAACTTCATTAACTTTTAGAAATTACTTTTAATAATCCATTAATTATTCTTGACTTATGCCTTTAAATTCACGGATTGCAGTTTCTTATGCGCCTTATAAAAGTGCGTTAATGATTAAATGTTAGATTAGCGGTTTGGGCTTATTTTAGATATCCTATGTTCATTTAAAAATGATGTAATATTTTACGAATTATTCTGGATTTAAACCATTAACGGAGTGCGTCTAACTTAGGCTCCTGACGGATAAGGGACTTTAGTTTTGCGGTTTAGGCTTATTCTATATCCTATGTTCATGTAAAAATGATGTAATATTTTACGAATTATTCTAGATTTAAACCATTAACGGACTTCGTCTAACTTAGGCTCCTGACGGAGAAGGGACTTTAGATTAGCAGTTTGGGCTTATTCTGTATCCTATGTTCATTTTAAAATGATGTAATATTTTACGAATTATTCTGGATTTAAACCATTAACGGACTGCGTCTAACTTAGGCTCCTGTCGTAGAAGGGACTTTAGATTAGCGGTTTGGGCTTATTCTATATCCTATGTTCATTTAAGAATGATGCAATATTGTACGAATTATTCTGGATTTAAACCATTAACGGACTGCGTCTAACTTAGGCTCCTGACGGAGAAGGGACTTTAGATTAGCGGTTTGGGCTTATTCTATATCCTATGTTCATTTAAAGATGATGTAATATTTTACGAATTATTCTGGATTTAAACCATTAACGGACTGCGTCTAACTTAAGCTCCTGTCGGAGAAGGGACTTTAGATTAGCGGTTTGGGTTTAACTTAGAGCTCTTGCGGTATTTAAAATTGATTAAAATATTCTACGAATTATTTTGGCCTTGAGCCCATAACTTCACAGATTATGTCTCCAACTTAAGACTCATTACAAGAGGGTTAATGAGTAAATTTAGATTAGCGCTTTAGACCTAACTTTCGGCTCTTATATACTGCACTTTGATGAAATGATTAGGATATTCTTATTCTGGATTTAGGCCATTAACGACGTAAGAGTAACTTTAGATTAGCGGTTTGGTCTTAACTTAGATCTCTTACGTTTTTTAAACTAATTAAAATATTCTTAGGTCTTGAATTAACAGATTAACACATATACAGCCCGTAAATTAACAGATTGCATCCAACTTAAAACTCATTACAAGAAGATAATAAGTAAATTTAGATTAACGGCTTGGGCTTAACTTAGGGCATTGCGTTCTTTTAAACATAATTAAAATATTCTACAAATTATTCTGAATTTAGGCCATTAGGAGATTGCATCTAACTTAGGCTCTTGTTGGAAGAATAAATTTAGATTAGCGGTTTGGGCTTAACTTAGATCTCTTACGATCTTTTAAAAATTTCTAAAGTTGCCATAGCGATATCATAGCTCGTATATCATCGAAGTGGTTTTGACATTAAAGGTTCGTTTTGGACTGTCAACGGTACCATCAAATCGGCGATGTTACAGACTCATTCTGACTGTCAAAGGTATCTTGGTTACTTCGCAGGCGATGATATTATTACATGCGAGTACATGTCACTAAAGACAGGTGTTTAGCTATCATAATGATACGAGCCAAGAAATTTTACATAGTACCAACGACGTCTAAGGATTCTTCTGGGACAATTCATACAAACCATCACGGTCTATAGCATATATAGGCCCAATTCGATGCACTTGATACGCTCAATTTCAGCGGCTTTTGTGGAGCTGCTCTGACAACCTTCGATTAGAGGCTAACATCATCAGTTTTGGGGGCAGATGAAAGTTGCTGCGGTAATGAAAATGTGATCAAGGATAAGACAGTGGTCTTTATCTTGATAACTTGACAATTGCTTGCTAAGGCGTGACTGTTGTTCGACATCATTGCTTTTGATGTCTTAAACGAAAGTTGCTGTAACGACTATCTATCAAATACCGTTAGAATTGCGTAGCTTCCTTCAATCCGATTTATATATTTAGTCAAAACATTTTGGGTGATAATATTATTATACTTTAATAGTATATTAAAGAACGAGTTTCTCATAAGGTAAGATTTATTGCACTAGTCCCAATTTAGAAAATGCGCCGCTTGCGGCGAGTTTTCTGAAGGACGAGTGCAATAATGACTTATGAAACGAGTTTTTTATGCGATTTTTTTTATTTTGCGCCTTTTATTCCCTTTTTAAATAAAAGAAATCGCAATTTCGAAATTTAGGGAATTTTGTGATACTTGACAACACTGATGTGACATTTGAAAATTCAGATTTTATAGTGAAGTTTTTGTCAATTTTCTGTTTTTTCAATTTTTTTTCAATTCCACCAACTTTGAAAAAGATGGGCTATTAAAGCACTCAAATGAGCTATTAACGCACTGTTTTGGGTGCTTTAACAGCTTTATTATAGACGCAAAATAGAAAAATAGTATATTAAAGTATTAGTTTCATAAGACACGTATTTAGAAAACGACCCGCGTAGCGGGAAGTTTTCTAATTAGGACAAGTGCGCTAAAACGTGTTATGAAACGAATACTTTATACTATTTTTTCTATTTGCGTTAGTTCGGTATTAAATAATTAAAAAAATTACTTAGTTTTAAATAAATTTGTTAGGGATATTTTGGTAAGTAGCATAGCAGTTGGCAACACTAGAAATGATGCAATTTTGTTTTTTACATAACCTTGCTTAACTTTAGGTAATCCGCGCGACGTAGAAATTCCCATTCTTATGTCATACACACAACGCCCGCTAAGCAGCAGGACCTCGTTTAAATTTGCCAGGTGTATTATACGTACTGTTGAAAATTATTATAAATTCAAAGTAGAATGTATGCCAATATGTTTGTGACATAAATAATTGTTACTTAATGAATTAAAAACTTGGATGAAATAAGAATAATTATATTTAATTTCATAGAATAAATACCTTGTTTGTTAAAGAAATTAATGATGTATAAATACAATAGTATTTTCAGCAAAGAATGATTTTTGTTAACCAAAATAATTATTCATTGGATCTTTTGGATATTATAACTTATAAGGTAAAGATATTATGTATAATTTTATAAAATTTAATTTTATTACGTTAAGTTTATCGTGAGCTATTAATATACAACACAATGCATCCTTACGATGTCAGTATCAAAATTTACAATTTGGTTAATAATAAAGTAAAAACTGTTACGCCCTTATTAAGACTAATTATTATTCAACGCATTTATGTAGCCTGTAATACTAGTTTTGCAAGCGTTGCATTCCAGTTATAAGAGTTCACTGCGTAAATAACATAAGTTTGACATTCTAAGAACAGCTGTCTAACAGTGATATCAACTTTAAAAAACAAAATGTTACTGTTTCCAGTATTTTAAAAAATTTCATTAGGACACGCATTTTGCGTGTCCTAATGAAGCCATTATGACACGCAAATATAAAAAGATATTTTAGATAATAAATCTAAATTTAGTCTGGTCGAATCTGGTAATCCAGCACCTCAAGAAGTATTGAAACTAGTTTTAAATAAAACCAGAAGAGTTTGAACTTTGAACACCAACGGTATTTTAATATTTATTATACAACAAATATTAATATTCTTCAAGAGCTTTTAAACGTAAACAGCTACAGTGAAGCCTCGTTGATCCGAATCTACGTTAATCCGAAAACCACTATAATCCGGACCAGCAATTTATTTACATTGGGTTTATTGTAATCCGGATTTAAAGGTTTTGATAATCCGAACTTTAGAATTAATTGTTTTTATTCCTCAAGTTTTGTTTATAGTAACGAATGCAATGGGTATTCAGATGTGTAATTTGATACAAAACTACCGTTGTAGATAAAATAAATGATTTTATTTTATTTATGTTTACGTTATATTTGCCTGGCAAATTCTTATTATAGAAAGTAACGTATTTTTTAGAAGTGGATACATTGCTTCACAATTCGTATTAGTTACAAAGGATTATAAGTTAAAAAAGAATTGATACTTCTTTTACGAATTATGGCTTTATGTACCTATCTCCGCCATACATAGAAAGATTTTCTGGGAAGTTTAAAAACTATTAAAAAGACCGCATTGTAACTTTAAATATACATTTCCAGATTTGTTACAAAATCTAAAGGATCATATAACAACGTTAAAAAAACTTTAAAACCTGCGGAATATCCGAATATGGAAGAAAAGTTAACTGCATGGTTTTTGATATGTCACTGATATCCTCCGAAATTTTGGACGAAAAGTCAAAGCATCATTATCCAGCAGCCTGCGGTTCATACGAAACAGTGGAAGCAGTCGCGATACAACGTATGCGCTATCACGCTCGTACACTCTGGTTCCACTGATTCGTATACTCTGCACGCTACTGTGACTTTATTAAAGATGGTTTCAAAACGATGACGTCAGGGCAAGTAAAGATTGGATACTTAATTTTAAAAAGACAATTTGCGTGTTAAAAATCGCGGGAGAAAAGCTATTCAATGATTCGCACGCAGTGAAGCCCTTTAAGAAACAGTTGCAAAGCGGTGGCTTTGCAATGGGCGGTAGAAAATTTGAAACAATTGTGATTCCGGAAGGTTTAATCTATCTTACGTATTAAGTTCAAAAAACAGGAAACAAGTAAAAATCACCGCCTTTTTTTAGTGAACGACATATTAATGCGGAATATTATTTCCTGTGTTTTTAAAACAGTTTTTGCGTAAATATTTTTGTAGTTTTTTTTTTTTAAATAAATGTGTTACAGAATGTTTTAAATGCATTTATTTACAAATAAAACATTATAACTCTACAGACACGGTAATCCGAAAACCGCGATGATTCGGATTGCCCCTGTTTTAATTAGTCCGAATTAGTGTAGCTTCACTGTAATTCACACTATAATAAGCATTCATAAATAAATTAATTTAATTAATAATAGCAAATTGGATAGATAATAATTAAACATGTTTACGATTTTTTTTGTTTACAATATAAACATCCAATACAAAAAGTCTGAATTAATTATGAATTGTAATTATCATGGACATATTAAAATATACAAAGTTGACTCAATAAGACCAATATTATTTTTGAGTGGGTAAATTTAAGGTAATAAAAAATAAATTATAAGCATTAATATAAATAATTAAAATTTGACGTACATCCACGTAAAGTTGTAAGTGTAAGAAAAATGAATTAAGTAATTTCCCGCCAAAATAGAAACCAATCTGATAATTTAAATACGGGACTTAATTTAACAAAAAAATCGAATTTTATCTATTAGAAATTCATAAAAATTGATTTTGAAGAAAAAACAATAGGTACCATCAGTTTTATTTATACAGACGAATTTGCAAAATATCGAACCTTTCAAGTTCTGCATTGCAGATACCCTTTGTTGTAATGTTGAAACAAATGACATTCTGATGTATTCTTTTCACGCAAACTTCGATTAATGATAATAATTTCAAAAAGTAAAAGATTTTTGTAAAATCGATTGTTTGAGATATTAAATTAAAAACAAATATATAATTTAATTAGATATGAAATTAATTTAAAAAAAAGAAGACAGAATTATTCCACCGCCACCTGCGACACTTTTTGAACTTGATTTTTAACTGAACTACCTATCGTCTCTTTAAAATATTGGAAAGAGAAATAACTGTACGTAAAACACCTATAAATTACGCAAAAGTTCAGTAGGTTACTAAAGCTATTTCTGCGGAAGTAACAACTCTATTTACCATCAAATGGACATATTTATGCAATTATAATAAAATTCCAATTTCTCTTTCGTCTACGCATACATCAAGTCATCCAAACAATTTAATTTTAAAAGTTCATCAAAATTAAGGAAATAATTTGCACCTATAATTAGATATGTGATTTATAATTTCTTAATTTTAACATCTACTAACTGTAATTACTCAAATTGCCGTAAAAGTGGAAATTAACATAACCATGTGCATTATTATAAAACTATTTTTTTTAAAGAAACGAATTTAGGTATTTCCCCATGAACTATCACATAATTTGTTTAATAATCGAAACTTACCCTTCCTGTGGATTAGATATTTTTAATTAAACAGTAGGTTTTAATTTAATTATTTTTTTTAATTTTTATGGTTAATTTTATGTAATACCACGATTGCTTCGATCTGTTACTCCTTAAAAAACTAGCATCAAGTTGTTGTATTACCACCACTTCAATTCCCAAAATTTCAAGATTTCCAGACAAAAATCCTGACCTACTTTTAAATTCCTGCCTACTCACATGCTCTAATTGGGGTGGAGCCAACCTCTTACTTAAATTACTATTTTGGTTATTCAATTTTTTTTTTTTTATAAAAAAAATCACTTACCTAAAAATATATTATTTGCCAACTAATTATTATATTCACTGCAACCAGCACAATTATTATTAAACCAATTTTACCTCAAAAATAAAATCTCTGACACACAACTGAAGAAAAAAATATAACTGTTTTCTCTCTCTCTTAATGGAGGATCCCAGTTAACCCCCAAAAATTTGTAAAACTAACAGTTGTCGGTGGTTAATCGTCTTTTGTTTTGTTGAAACTCGATTCGAGCGGCCGTAACGATGTAAACCACGATCGATTTGATTGATAATATCACTAAATTGAACACATTTTATTTAAAATTTTAGAAAGGCGTGTCGAAGCCGGTCGTGCATTGATAGGCTATTGCAATTTTACATGCGGTCGTCTCTCTCACCTTTCTAACGAAATTCAGCACTGCCCGATTCTTTAACTAGCGGATATATATAGCCTTTCAAGTAAACGGGCGCCAACGGGAAATGCCGAGTGGAGACGCTCAATGAATTAAAACCCGGTTTACACGGAACAAAAAATATTGCACGTGCAGGTGTAGGGATCTGTTAAAATAGCCGGTAAAGAAGTTACCATAATTAAAATTAAAATATTTTGGTTTCCCTGAATATAAACTTATTATTATTTATTATAAAAGAATTATTTTATTATAAAACAATTTTTAACGACTTTTAATTATTATTATTTTCGGTATAATTATAAAAAATATAACTAAACGAAGAAGAGCTAAGAGGTGTATATATTTTCTACTCAAATTAAATTTTTAAATTAACTGGTACATTATTAACTTGGTACCATGCAAAACACAAATATTCCCAATAAAAATAAACATTGTACCTATTTGTACAATAGTAACAACAAACTTAATATCACTAATTTTGAGGACCATAAGTTTGCGGTTACTATTATAGTATAAATAAAAATATTTATTGGGTTATATCTTTATAATTTGCTACGTAATATCGACGACATACGAAGTGAATGTATGCATGTACAACTAAAACATCCTCATTTCCCAGAATATCCATCAATATGTTTGGTAACTATATTCTACGTATTTTAATTGGTTAGTATTAGAACAGTTGCGTAACTGTTGTTGGAGTGTATACTTTCAAGAGATACTTGTAATATATAAAAACAAATGCTCTACTGATACCTAGCCCAAAAATCCATGGTCGTAGAACGGTAGAAACATGAAATTTGGTTCGCATATTCCTTCCATGACGTAAGCACCTACTAAGAAGAGATTTTTAGAAATTCGATTCCAAAACGGATAAAATGTGTTTTCACGGATTCCTTAATATTCCTTAAGCCCCTTAAATGCTTAAAAACGTAGCTCAAGATTTTGCCCTAATCTACCCCTAAAGGAACAAATATAGATTCGAGTGCGAATTATAAAACCCGTCGTATTTCCTTATAACATTCTTTTTTGGCATAATAGGTAACATCATAAAATCTAGAAAGTGCTGTACAGTGGCGTAGCCAGAGCTGGCCCTTGGGGAGGGATATACACAGGGCCTATTTTTAACTGAGTTGGGCCCTAGGCGCAGCTAGCAAATTTCGGGCCCCGTATTCGAGGAAAGGAGTACCAAACAGGTGTAAAGAAAACGAAATAAAATGAAAAATATATATATACATATTTAAAAACAAAAAACAAAACTCAATATATTTTGATTTAAACCTAAACAACTTCTCAAATTGCCCTGGTGAAGGCACTAAAACCATAACCCATTTTAACCAAAGAATTTAATTTGTTCCTTTAATTTTTTATTTATTTTATTTTTTTTTCTTTTTATCGGTAACCGTAAATATTTTTACTTTTCTCAAAAAATATACAGCGTATTATATACTCTAGAGGAAAACAAAATGCACTACTTAAAAAACGCACCAAAAATAGATTCAAGATTTCAAACCGTCATAACTCGGCTAATTTTGAACAAAAATGGATAAACTTTTGCGTGCTGAAAAGTTTAAAGTGTCTGGTTTAAAGGCGTGTGAGCGAATGTTACGTTTAAGCCTTTCCGCTTCCCGCGACCCTCCCCCCCGCAGAAAATAGTTCCAAACTTTTACAGCTTGTACGGTGTACCAAATAAATCGTGGACCCAATCGACTGCCAGGGCAATAAAGTTCAGTCCTTTTTCTGTAAATTCTTTAAAACTTCGAGTGCCTACGATAATTTGACGCAAAGTTATGGATTTTTGAAATCTACCATGCATTTTGTCGGAAGTTTTTCGTCTTCTGCAGGCGACATTATTACCGGTTGAGTATGAACATTTTTGCCAAACTCAAAAAATTTTGAAAAATATTTTTAATTAATAAAAACATTTTTTTATGAACGTTAATTTTTTTTTAACGTGTAACAGTCGTCATCAGCATTACCCGATAGACACCACAAGCACGTTGTGGGTCGGATTTTGTACATCGTGTGTGTGTGTGTGTGTGTGTGTGTGTGTGTGTGTGCTTCCTCCTCTTTGCTGGCGCACCTCTTATAACCTCGCTGGCATGTTCAAAACTGCGCGAATCTCATTCTGGGGAATGTTGTTCCACTATTGCGCCAGTTCTATTCCCAATTCTCAGAGAGTAGTTGGTGGTCTCTGCAGGTTTCGCAGGCAACGCTCGTGTTATGTACAACACATGTTCAATTGGGTTCCTGGCAGTCGATTGCGTCCACGATTTTTTTGGTACACCGTACAAGCTGTTGAAGTTTGATATTTTTTGAATCATAATTTTTTTTCTTCGGGGATGGCAAGAGGCGAAAAGGCTTAAACGTACCATTCGCTAGCATGACCTAAATTAGACACTACAAACTTTTTAGCACGCAAAGATTCATCCATTTCCGTCCAGAATCCACCAAGTTATGACGGTTTGAAGTTTTGGTATTTTTGATGCGTTTTCAAGGTGCATTATACATAAATAGTATTAATTCTTTCCTATCCTCCATTTGAAACGAACGCAGTGTCGCAAAAAGTAAACAAACAAATACATAAACGTCAACGAAAACTCAACAAAAGAGCAATGGAAACACTAAAATGAGATTTCAGGATTTCGGAGCCGAAATCCCAGATTTCGTGCCAGTGGAAACGTAGCATTACTAAAAGTTTTTTCTGTCACGTGCACTGAGTTGTACGCATGATTCTTTTGTGCATTTTTATGATTTTATGTTCCAATTCGGGCCCCTCTTGCTGTTGGGCCCTAGGCACGCGCCTAATGCGCCTAATGGTAAAATAGGCCCTGAATATACAATAATAAAAGAAAATCCGCGGACTTGGCTCTGAACGTATACCTATAGTAACTGTTTATTTACGTTTTTTTCATAGATTGTATGGAAAAAAGTGCCAAATATTAACAGCGTGGCCAGCAAGAATGGTACTTTTAAATTCAAGGTTCTTTCCCGGTTTTCCAGGTCGTAAAATATAATTTTTCCCGGTTTTTTTCTTCAATAATTTACGCATAGGTACCACTTGCATAGATAATAAAACCGGAACATAAAACTATACATGAAGCCTTTTTTTTATTGTCGGAAGAGCCTAAATAACCAAATAACGATCAGAAATTTAACTCAACTATGTAAAATAGTATATTAAAAAATTAGTTTCATAAGACACGCTTTTAGCACATGCGTTCAAGTTTAGAAAACGGCCCGAGTAGTGGCTGGGAGTTTTATAAGGACCAGTGCGCTAAAACGTCTTATGAAACGAATACTTTATACTATTTTTTGTATTTGGCCTTTAGTGTCCTTGTCCTTTGTAGGTTTGGACGCGTGCGCTTAAAACGTGTCTTATGAAACTATTACTTTGCACTAATTTTTCTAATTGCGTGTACAAATGAAGTCATTTGGACACGTATTTTGCGCGTCTATTATTTACAACTACGTTATTTTTTTAAATGGTTACAAAATAACGCAAATAGAAATAATAGTATAAAGTATTCGTTTCATAAGACGTTTTACTCCACTTGCCTTTAGAAAATTCCCCGCCACTACGCGGGTCGTTTTCTAAACTTGGACGCGTATGCTAAAAACGTGTCCTATGAAACTATTCTTTAATATACTATTTTCTATTTGCGTTAATTTGTAATTGTTTTAAACAAAATTAACTTAGTTTTAAACAAAATTTGTTACGAATACTTTGTTAAATAGTTGGACAGTTGGCAACTTGGAAAACTCTAATTCTGCATTTGTTTTTCAAATTTACGTAAATAAATTTGACATTTTAAAAACAGCTGTTCAACGATATTAACTTTAAAAATACACTGTTACTGTTTGCAGTAATGAACCTCATCTCCTGAATCTTTTTTGGGCAAAATGCGTGTCCAAATGGCTTCGTTTGAACACGGAAATAGCAGCAAATAGTATTTGTATATACCAAGGTCGCAAAATCTCTTTTAACAGAACAAATGTTGCCGAGGCCGTTTGCGGCCGAGGTAGGAGAATCTTGAGGACGTTAAAGAATTTCGCGAACAAGGTATACACAACATTTTTTTGTACAACTGTAAAAAATATGTAATTAAATTTCGCTAAAAATAGCAAGGTGGCTTTCAAGTTGCAGCGTTTCTATGGAAATGACGTAAATAAAACAATTAGTTTTGTAGAAAAAATCGTAAAAATGGGTAGATATTTATATTGGCACTAAGTTACTTCCCGGCCGTTACCCTTAGTAACAGCCGCGAAATTGCATTTCGCATCCTGTATTGCGTATGCGATGTGTCCACTTCGCGTACGGTTGCACAAAATAGTATATTAAAGTATTCGTTTCATAAGACACGCTTTTAGCGCCCGCGTTCGAGTTTAAAAAACGACCCCCGTAGCGGGGAATTTTCTAAAGGAGAAGTGTGCTAAAACGTCTTATGAAACGGATACTTTATACTATTTATTCTATTTTGCGTTATTTCATTATTAAATAATTAAAAAATTACTTTATTGTAAATAAGATTTGTTAGGGATATTTTGGTAAGTAGCATAACAGTTTGCAACACTAAGAATTCGGCATTTGTTTTCACAAAGCATCGCTAACTTTAGGCATTCCGCGAAACGTAGGAATCCTTGTCAGGATTCCTAAGGAAAGTAAAAAAAAGAGTTTTTCATTCGATAGAGGACGTTTTTCGGAAGTTCGGAAGCACGAGCACGGGAGCAAAATGCACTAAATAATGAAAAATAATCTCTTCTTATGAAAAATGGCGGAATGACTTTTAATAATTACAGACTGTTGCCTGACATGTTCAGTAAAATCTTCATTGTAATCAAAGGAACGTTTATTGGAGTTAAAATGGATTTAAAGTAGTTAACTACCGCAGCGAATAAGTAAGAGTATAAGTCTAAAATAAATGCAGTGAATAAATAAGAAAAATGCTAAAACTTGTATAGTCCTTTCACATGGAATCACAACTCGAGCTACGCTCTCGTTGGGTCTGTATGCAACATCGCGCAGGCAACATCGTTTTGAAAACATAATAAGCTGTAGGATTTGCAAAAGATATTACAAATAAAAACAATTGAGCAATACAGCGTGTCCGGAGATAGAACGCATTAATTTTAAGGGGTGATAGAAGACACCAAAAGGAACAAAAAAGTCTTATACAACTTTGTTCTAGAACGTACCACTTTTTCAGAAAAAAATAAGAAAGTTGTAAACTTTAACATCATTTTCCCGCGTTAATAGTAGTACTTTTAAGTATGGGGCTTTGTCGGCGGATGTATCTCATCTATCATAACAACAAACGTTAATAACGTTTTATCCTATCGTATGTCGTTTCCGCGTAAAATCGAATTCTTTTTACAATTACAAATTCATTTTACTCAAAAACGCCCGCATATCTCCGCTTTAAGATTTTTGTTAAAGAAAGAGCCAAAGCATCCTGATTATTTTCATACAAAAATCAAATCCAATTCGAACCAACTTAAAAAGTTAAAAGCCATTATTGTAGGCACTGCAAGAAATATTTACCGGTATTATTCGTATTATTCCAGGCATAGTTGTTGATGATGCAACAATGTGTTTTTGCACCCTTTATCTCAACTGTTAGAAACAACTAAATACCACGCCTTAAGAAGTTGGCTTTTTTAAGTGTTACCATAATCCCTACGTACGCAGAATGGGGTTTTCTAATAACTGCAATAAAAATTTAACAAAGCTGAAAGCATCATTACTCATAACAAACAGCATGATTGAAACCTTTTAGTAAAATGGAGATTATTTACGAATGAAATATTGGCAATTATTGTAAAACGTTATTAGTACTGTTATTTCTTAAGCGATGGTAATCTCGTTTATAAATGCCGACTTAAAAATATTACCTAAATTCTTAATTGGAAACTATTAATTGCGCTTACTGAATATTGCCCTAAAAATCCCCATAACTTAATACATGGTAATTAACAAATTGCATAATCAGATGCGGTATTGTTTTCGTTAAATTGATTTCTGTATTACCCCTGTTTTTTAATACGCAATTACAAACGTTTCTTTAAATGGCTTCATTGCACTATGACACTTAAAACAATTGCATTTTTAATTAACCCGTTATTTGGAAGTAAGTATTCGTCCGTTTAACGCCGCCGCTGGCGTTATTATTTATTTCAAATTAACACCAGAGAAAAGTGCTGCTTGTAATCTGATCTGAACTCATATTTACACAGATGTTGATCATATCCTAACCTAGATTTCTTATTTACTGTTTTTAAAAACCTTTTGTAATAAAAAGCTATAAAACGTGCTTCATTTAGCTTTTTCAGCAAAACAACGGCTGTTATCGTACGTTTGTTTAGACTAACCGATCTTAATTCTAAAACAAGTTCAAGACCTTCAGTTGCAGAATGCGATTATACTTAAGCAAGCTTGCCAGATATGGCAATGGTTTTTTCTAAATTACTCGAAAGCCTATTAACATAGAAAAAAATTATTAAGACTTTTTTGTTCCTTTTGATGTCTTCTATCACCCCTTAAAATTAATGCCTTACATCTCATGACACCCTGTATATTAAAAATAAAAAATAACATCCTAAGAATTTGTTCAAAAACTCACCGAGTTGCTTGGAAGAGATCCGTGTTCTTAAGTCTGAAGTTTAAGCACGTTGCAGCTCGGTTATAAACTCCAAAACCCTGAAATTGATTTTAGGTAGCGTAAGCGCGTTTCGTACTGTTTCGCGCTGTTGCCAACATGTTGACTCCCATTATATTTAACATGTTGGCACCAACACGAAACAGCAGTTTTCTAGAAACGCATCGGAAGGCGTGTCTGGGGAAGGCAACGTGTATACTTTCAAGAGATACTGTACGCAGACCACAGACTATAGACCGAGGACCATAGACCGTAAATTGTAAACAACAAAATAATGGACTCTAGACTGATTTTTTAAGATACAGAGGACCTAAAACTAAGGGTTTCCTAAGTTCTGAAATATGGTAATGGTGAAAATTAACAATAAATGTATAACTACCACAAACTATAGGCATCGAATTCACACTGTAGCTTATAAGTCATAGACTGTTCACTATAGATTGACACTCTACCGAATTTACCGTAAAACTGTGTCGTTTCATAAGGTAAGTGTATATGTATAATTGGACTCATTTGAATAGTCGTCATCGTTAGAAAAATGTGTACATAATTTACTGCCTTAATTACATTAGTATCTTTAAATAATATATTTGCAAGGTTGGTAGTGGTTTTTGAAACAATTGCTTATTAATGTTTTTTAAGTTTAAGCTTGGCAGTTCTGAATTAATGGTTAGTATTAAAATGTCACATACTTAATGAAAATTGTTCTTATTTTAACTGTGAATACATATTAATTACAAAATACTACCCCCATTATCATGCCTGACAATTATAAAGCAAATTACGTTAATGATTGCTTAGTAATAAATTATAATTAATTATAATATAAATTACTTATTACAAAAATCATGAAGTTCGAAAAACATAACCTTAGATTACTAAATAAAATGCAATGATGACGCATAACGTATACGATCAACCATATACATATATACTGTTGATTTCATAATGATCTACGACAGCAAGGCTAATATGACGCTATTTTTTCATTATTTTTTCCTATACATTTGCACTGAAAAGAAAAAAGAATAAACTTGCATCATATTAGTCTTGCTGTCCTAGATCATTACGAAATCAATGGTACATATTACAGTTTGATTTACTCACAAATTCACTCACTCACAATGTATACTTACATTGTATTATTGCTAGTAGTATATTATTTTCTATCGAGTTTTATATCCTCCCCCCTCCCGACTTCTAAGAATGTATAGAGTTATAGATTATGTCATATGCATCATCATATACTATGTAACATACTTAAATAGCATAGTATATTTTGCCGACAAACTACAGGTTGGACTATAAAGTACAGACTGCATACTGTAAACCACAGGCTATAAATAATAAATTAATCACTGTAGGTCGTACGTTAGAGGCTATGTCCTAGACGGATCTACCGATTGAAGACCAAAAATTGATTCTTATGACTTTTTTAAAGTGCCCCCCTGGCAAATCTTTTTTTCTAAGACAGAAGCGCCAAATTCGTAAAGCATCTATAAGAATCTTCAGTTATAAATGTCAGATAAGCAATAACTTTCTATTGTTCTCGGTTTCACAGAAAGTAATCTCAACTTTAGATCTTTAAACAGGACATCCTGTACATTTTTAGTGATTTCTATTCAGATTTAAATACTATGTCCAACAGTACCCTAACTGTTACTCTTTGATATGTTGAATTATTTTCTTTTGCAATTTTATTTCTAGTGCGCCATGAAAAAATACTGTTTTGCAGTTTCAGTCAGCAGATTAATCTATGTATGTCTTTTAACCTAAAATGCCATAAAATAACGCCAAATTCGGAGAACACGTATGAAGGTGCAATTCCACTGGTGTAACAGTAGACGGCATGTAACGACATGTCGTCTAGCGTTGCTGACGCATGTGACGGGCACCGACAACGTTTGAGGTTAGGTTTTATTAATTTAACATTTTTATGGTGTTGGAGGTTAGGTATTATTAACAACGGCATTTTCAGGGTGTTGGAGTTTAGTTTTTTTAACGCTTCGCGTTTGAAGGTGGAGTTATGTAGTTTTACGGATTTTTAGGTTAGCTTACTTTTATACTCAACATGTGTAGTTGAGTATAAAAGTAAGCTAACCTAAAAATCCATAAAACTACATAGCTCCACCTTCAATAATGGTGCAATATACAAATCTGTCTATACCATTATACGCTATAGGTCGTAAGTTATTGACTATAGATAGTGTAGATCTTAAGGTGGTAGAGCATAAACTCTAAATTACAGACTGTAGGCCTGTACCATGCATCATAGAACATAGACATATCCTTTAGATCATAGACTATATGTAGACAGCAGACTATAGACCGGAGACCATAGACCCTGTAAATCGTAAGTTACAAATTGTAACCAATGCACTTTAGACTGTAGATCATAACTGATAACTTATAAGCCATGCAATGGAAACCCTAGAATGTAGACATAGGTTACCAACTATAGACTGTAGACCACACAGACCATGATAGACTATAAAAATGTCACGCAGTTGGTTCCAGTAAATTTAGCGATCTTGATTATGAAGATGAACAATGTTCTTTGTTTTGTGGTGTATCAAATTCTTAGAATTTGTAGAACAACTCAGCCCATAAGCTCATAAATGTCTATCAGGTCTATCTGTCTAATCAGGTGTCTATTTTATATTCATCATGTTATCACTTTATTATTATTTATTATTATTATTATATTATAAAATAAATACAAATGTATTTATAATGACTTTTTTAAATTTGGCATTGGTTGCGAAACGTTCATTGTGGACATACCGCAAAATATACAAATCTTACTTTTGTAATTCTGTAATGTCAAATTATGAGCGTTACAAATTACAAGCGCAAATTACAAAAGTAAGGTTAGGTATGTATGGCGGTATGTTCACAATGAATGCTATTTTAATCATTTTATACCTTAGAATATAAAACTGTAAGAAGGAACAAATAATCATCTACCACATACGACCGGGATGAAGTCTCAATATGGCGAAGTAGGTGTTTCCGGTTTTGTAATAAGATATTTCCAATGGCGGTTGTTAGTGTGTCGAAATGCGCACATACACTACATAATCTCAATTTTCAAACATAGTATCTTGAAATTTATCTTAGAATATAAATTTTATATTTAATATTTTAAACAAACCAATACTTACTTATGTAATGAATTTCCCTTGTTCGTATTTGTCGGAGTTTGAGAGAAAAGCAGATTTAGGTGGTGTCTAATGGCGGCCAGTGTGACGTCATATCCGTCGCTTTTAAAGCTCATTACGCCGGGTAGTTACGCTCCTTCCTACTGTTTTATATTCTAAGTTTTATACTCATTTATTTTCACAACAGCACGCAGACGTTATAAATTATAACAGTTCTGTTATTTTCTTGTTGTCATATTAACCGGCAACGATTCGGAAACATCAATTTACTGTGGCAAATAACAAATCGGTAAACACATAAAAACAGGCCGGTAGCGCAAAATAGTTATTTAAGTATTAAGGGCGGTAGGTACGCTTTACCAGTCGAGGCTAATAGTGAGGCTCCATATTAGCCGAGACTGGTAAAGTATACCTAACGCCCGTAATGCTTACACTATTTTTTGCCCGATCGGATCTATGAGTGTATGTTAAATATATAACATATAACATAATAGTAAACATTAAACACATCACACTGAAAATGTGGATTTTCAGTCGGTTAATGTGCCTGGTTGTTATGGAGTTGAATAAACAAAATAGTATATTATATACCAAGGTTGTGAAGAGTTTTTTCTAGAGCCGAGCATTATTAGATCCCGAGATGCGCAGCATCGAGGGATATAAGATGAGAGGCTCTAGAAAACACTTCACAACCGTGGTGTATATATTTTTTTTTTTTCACTACTAGTACTTTTATTCCTTTTATTCTTCTCACATATAATAACGTACTATCGCGATCACGGATTTTTTCCTGGATGCCAGTGTATAATGGGATGAATTTTTGCCCCGTGTTATACACTAAAATCTGGATTATTGACTAGTAGTCAATAATAAAAAATTATTTACCACTAGGCAAGAAGGCTAACTTCACAAGGTGACAACAGACTAGATAATAGTATGTTTTAAAGCTAGTAGTGAAAAAACAATTTTTATCTCAATCCGGACGAATTTTAGAATGATAGTGAGTGTTTTTCGACTTAAATGACGAGGTACTTTATTACCGAGCCTTGGTCGGTAAGTTGAACTTACCGCCCTGAGAGCAGAGCTTGTAAATGAACCAAAACGCCCGATCGGGCAAAAAAGTCAATTTAAGTCTGTATATAAAATTCTTCATTATATGTATTTTTCTGAACAAATAAAAACACACCTAGAAATGTCAGACTATTATAAAAACAATGAAATAACACCAACATATTACGGCTAGAAATACACAACAAAGTGTTTTTTAAATGAGTATCTAAAGTCTAAAGAGAAAATGTACAAAGTGTACCATTGCAGACATAAAAAATCAAAACGTTTACTTAAACACCACCAAATGATATACAGCTCGACTTTTACAGAAAAGGGGTAGTAAAAAAGTGAGGGAAATATATCTCTCTTAAGGGCGACAGAGATGTGAGATGCAATTTTTGTTATTGCTAGATGTATTCGTTCACAACGCTTACTAATTGAATTTAAATGAATTTAAAATCTAGAACACTACGTAAACATTATTTTTGTAAATAATTCTCAGAAATTGACACTTAGGTTTTTTTAATTGTTTGATGTCAACATTCTAAGTTAAGCTTATTATCTTCACGTTTCTAGCTTTAAAAATAAAACAGTAATGAAGCTGGAATGGAAGAATGAGAGATAAAGAGAAAGTATTTGCTAGGTAATTAATCATGCGATTGGCTATTTTGATCGAGTTATTATCATTAATCTCTGTTGATCTTACAAAAAAATATATTTTCTTTACTTTTTAACTTATGCTATTTCCGCAAAAAGCTGGTCGAGCTGTATGTTGAGTATCTAAATTGATACAGCGTTGTAAGTTCGTCGTATGTCTGGCATGGTACTGTAATGATCACCACGGTATCATTACATTCATAAATTCCATCAGGAAAGCATTGAAGCATAGGGATTGCCATAACAACAATAATAAATAACCAGTAAGTAACATAAAAAAGATTCTATAAGTGTACACGCTATTTATTGTTTCAGATGTTTTCACAAGAATCTAAATAATCTCTTAAAAATAGTGTATCTAAATGTATCTAAAATAGTGTATGCTATAGTACCATTCAACATAAGAAATCTCTACTTAACTTTAAATAGCTCTTAGTCTTCATGTATGGAATTACAACAAGCAATTTAAACAGTCAAAGCATAGCATAGTCATGGCAGAAATTGTCTTTAAATTAATTGTAAAAAATTCAAATGTTTCGAGTGAGGACTCAGAGGTCTGATTTGTATTTTTATTGTTAATTATATGACTGATACGTATATTATACCCTCTTAAATATTTTCTATTTTGTATTTATGCAAATTCTATTAATTACAGATAAACTGGAGAATAATTAATAATTAGCCAAAAAATATGTACCTATTAAGTACAACACTGGCCCAGTGAAATTTACACAAGTATCTATGATCTAAACTGCGAAAGAATTAATAGTGACAAATGTTGACATTATTATAACCAAGAATTGGATGACAAATTTTGTTTTGCATTTTTTTAAGCAACTATAATCTAATACTCCTTGAAATTATGGGTGAAATTATAGCGCTGCCTTTTTACAGCTCCTATCTGGTACACTAAAGTCTGCCATGATATAACAACTGGACTTTCACCCAAGAGGCCCGAGATCGACTCCCGGTGCCGGCAGATCTTGTTAAGTTTTTCTGCAGTTTTCCTTAGCTGTGACACAAATGTGGGATTTGCGCTGTTCCATCTGTAAGTCGGGTGCAGCCGCACTTAGGGCCTACGTAATAATAATAATCGCCCCCCTCCCTCTCGCACAAGCTTATAGCTTCTGGGGCCTGGTTTCCAGGTTATGGGTTGTAGCAATTAGTATTATTATATAGTTCAACTGACTGTTGCAAGAGGACATCAGCGGATATTCTTCCCAAAAATTTCATCCACTCAGACGACGACCAGGCAGTTAATTAATAATATTACTCAATGTCCGAAACGGATAGTTTTATTATAACGTGTATGTGATTATATAGCAAAATGTCACATAAAAACTTAACACATAAAAACCAATACTAGGTCAATTAATAACAGTGTTAGATTTTAATTAATGAATTTAATTCCCAAGTCTTTAGATTAATAATACAAGATTAACGTGGTTGATATAGCAACAAGGGTCATTATTACTGATCATTATTGAATCAGCATACGTACATACTAGTTACATATGAACTACTGGACTTTTTTCTACGGTAAAGGTTATGTTTCAGCCTGAAGGCAATCATGTGCGTTTTCAGATATTAAACAATAGTGCAGTAGTTTAATCTAAGGTCAGGTTAGATTAGAGGAAAATTGTAGATTAGGCATTTTACGAAAATGGGAAAACTAGTAAAAATAAACTACCTTTACATCCTTCACTCTCCATCGCCCAGCTAATTACTAGTTTTACCTTTTTTTAACGTAACCGTTAACCATGCATTATGTAAAATAATATATTTACCTAAAAATATTGTGTCACTAAAATAAAACATTTTTAAAACATGATCCTTTACCTCTTTTCTACTCTTAAGAAAACCTTTCCTGTAATTTTTTATTTATAACAATAATTAATTATTAAAGGTACTAAATGTTTGTCTTTTTTAACAATTTGCAATTGTTAAAAAAGACAAGCAAGCAATTGAAGCAATTGAAATTGATAGATATAAATATTGTGGTTAGATATTAAATTTTATCTAATATATTAAACTCTTTAAAATTGATTTATAAATATAATTGTTGACTATGTCAAATTTTCAGTAATAAATACAATAATGTCTTTTTGGGTTCAGGGATATTTAATATGAAAAATTGTATTTCCTGATTATTTATATGTGAACCTATATAGAGTAACTACATCTAGTCACCTAGGTACAGCCTGGTCGATGAGAGTACCGCAAAACACAAAACGCCGCGCGCCGCCTAGATGCAGTGATTCTAAACTGATATGGTTACTAACGCCATCTACCGGTTTATTTCTCAAAGTCCTTTTTTTTAATATAATAACACTAAATTGTGACAGATGACATATTATTTTGGCATATGAATAAATTTTTATTTACTGATGTCAGATTCTACTGTCAGTATTGTTATTTTATGATGAATGTAAGTGGTAATGATTAATTGCATTAGACAATCTTTTATGGTGGAAACTAAAGACAATCTGCCTTTACCAAATAACATGTGGAATATTAATATCCCATATTATACAAATATGGGACATTTCTTTTGCACAATTAACTATTCACCTGTAACGAATTACTGAATTTTATTAATTATTTTGAATGTATGAATAAAGTTGGTTATCTTCGCAAGCAATTTAAAACCGTTCGGATAAGCGGCCGACTCAAGCGAGTGCACGCGTCCCTTCCCTAACCGATATTTGGCGTGCGCCGCTCCGATTTACTCCTACCTTTTTCCCCCACGTTCCGAGAGCGCCTATATAAACAAGCGCAGAGCGACAACAGAGCGAGAATAATAAAATAATGGTAACTAATAAACAAAAAAAATCTTGAAAAAGTGCGTTGTAAGAATTATGTTAAAAAATGAATGAAATTGAATTTATTAGAAAAAGCATAGACATATTCATATATAATACCATAAGTGGTAAAATTTTGTCGGCAAAATTTTCTTATTGTTACGAGCGTTTGTTGCATAGCAATTTCTCGAGTGACATTGTCACTAAAAACCACGAGACGTCAGTCGAGTGGTTTTTGATCAATGTCACGAGATGAATTGGCAACAAACACGAGTAAATCAAAAAGAAAATTTTGCCAAGACAAAATTTTACCACATATGTTATTCGTTATGACTATTTCGCGAATAAACAACACAAAGAATAAAAATATTTAACATTTATTTCAATGAAACGTACAGTTTGTGTATACTATTTTTGTAGGATCGTTACTATAGCAAAAAAATTGTCGGTGAAATAAAGGGTAGGTTGCTTATTTGAACGTTTTCATTGGTAGAACAAGTTCGGAAAATTTTATAAACAAAAAATAGTCACAGGAATAGAAAGAATTTCGTTCACAGGATAAATTTTTATTGGTTCGTATAACATTGAGTGAAATAGTCACTTATAAAAACTACTAAGAATAGAATACTGGTTCATCTTAATCCACAGAGGTGGGTGCATTGATATTTCAGCGTATGTACAGAATACAGGTCTCGTGATGCTGATTTGTCATGTCTCAAGTTCTAAAAAAGGAAATTGCAGGAATTTAAACCAGGCAGTAATCCTTTTTATAAAGTTTTAATACGAATAGAACATAGGAACGATAATTACTGGAGGCTTTTCACCAATAGGGAAGACAGGTTCAAACATTCACAAAACTTGTAGAGCATTACTGCTAGAAAATTAATACTTGTGAGTGGTTTCTGTTTAAGCTGTTGATCTGAAAGAAACACATTGAGTTCTTGTAATAAAATAAAAGTGCATCTATTTAAATTTTCTTTAACCCAAAAGATATTGTAAAATCCTTTGCAGAAAATTTGTAACTAGAAATAAAAATTACAACAGGTAATTAAACAAGAAACTTATTTATGAAATCTTGGCATTTTAAAATTTATAAAGAGTTTTATATAACTTAAAATAAAATAAAACAAACAGATTATACTAATCTGTAAATGATAATAATGGTTTTGCAGTAATTCTTATTATAACAACATAACAGGATTTTACAATGATAAACAGGCAGGCGCATTTTGAATACATGAATGCGAACTCCATTTATGTATTCAATCACTAATAGATTAAGTTACTCGCTATAACTGATGGATATTGGCAATTAAAGAGTAGACCCTGAGATACATTAGTTACATACAATTTATGGAGTTATCTTAATCGATAATCTTCAAACAGGAAAAACCATTACAGGAGCATACTACGCATCATTACTTGACAAGCTGAAGGCAGAAATTGCGGAAAAACGGCCACATTTGCAGAAAAAGAAAATCCTGTTTCACCAAGACAATCTCACACCTCCGCGGTTGCCATGGCGAAAATCCACGAATTACGGTTTGAACTGCTTGACCATCCTCCTTACTCACCAGATCTAGCCCCAAGCGACTTCTTTTTGTTCCCTCATCTAAAAATTGCGCTCGGAGCACAGAGATTTTCGTCAAATGAGGAGGCAATCACCTTCGTGAACAATTATTTTGCAGAGAGAAACGCCGAGTACTATTTGGACGGGTTAAAGAGATTGGACTTACAAGGAGACTATGTAGAAAAATAAAAATAAATTTAAAGAAAAAATGTCTTGTATCTTTATTAGGTCGGAAACTTTTCAGACCACCCTCGTACATTGATTCTTATTTCAAGTACTGTAGTGCTTGAATCAATATACAGTTTTCAAGAACATGTTTGTTCTCACATTAAGCATAATTTCTTTGATACAAGATGTTAAAAATCTTCTTTTAAACTTACTGCTCTGAATAGCAGAAAACAATGCTTAAATTGATAATCCAATATCTCTCTTCAAGCATTTTATGTCTAGAATTAAAATTTATCTGGATCATTTTGATTTAAACACCACGTTTCTTGACTTTAGATTTCCAATATTTCTTTGAGTGTATTATTATTATAATTATCATTATATTTTAAAGCTTTTTTTGCTTTTAAAGGCTACACACTACAAAGTGTCTGTTTATTACTTATTTGCAACATCATCTTTTTCTTTTATTTCTTCAAAAAAATGAATTGAGAATTTTCAAGTTTTTTACTTTAATTAATAATTTAATGGAATTTTACAAATTCTTCACGGAAACTTATGCGCCAATTATCAGAAAATTAAAAATATGTATAAAATTCACAAACGCTTGTAAAATGTTTTATATATATATATATATTAAATAGGTGACACATTATTATTAACATCAAGTATCAACAATTATTATTTCCTGGCTAGTATTTTTATAAATACTTAATTGATACGTTACATACGTGAAAATCAATCACTCTGGCAACAAGTGCGTAAATGATTTAATCAGAGAGAAGAAATTAATTTCAAGCCTTCCAGCTTGCCATGAATCAAATAAGATAACAGTAAACTACTTTTCATAATTTTCAAATTATAACAACTAATATAGGTCATAGCTATCCAGAATAACAGATGCTTGATAATAATAAAACATGTAGGTAACAGTCATTATTGTTATTACATTTATTATTATTATTATTGCACTATTATCTGCTATAATCATCTTTGCAATTAATTCGTAGCAAATTATTGGTTTGAAAATTAGATTTTATTTAGTTCTAACAAGAAATCTTTTATTTTAAGTGTTTGGAATATGAAATTATACATACATTTTATTATTAATTGTAATAGCTTACATTATTACAATTTTATAATTAACATTTATTGCTATTATTGCCCAACTTAATAATTTATGCTATTTTGTTATTATTATAAGAAGAAAGTTAATTGGATACATTTTGTTACATAAAAAATGAAATTTTCAACAGAACATTATGGAAGAAATGAAATGCTTGTAATCATAATGTAAAATAAATTAATTAATGAAAATGATATGAAGTCCAACGAAAGTTTACCAGAGAACTCTAGATCGCGAGTTGCTGCACTTCTAACTAATAAGGAATATAATAACTCCGAACTATTCAAAATATATTATTGAATTCAAATTTAAGTAGGTTGAACTTGCAATCAAAACAACTAGATGGAGTACCCCCGAGTTCAGCACTGGCGCCTATTTTTTTTTATCTTGTGTAATAATGACTTAAACAATTAGAGTTATGTTATAACATTATAACATACTATCCAGACCATGCCTATCGTGTAGTGTAGATGGCACCCTATTTTTACCATAAATCTAAGGACATCATAATATTAGTATTAGTATTTACTGTTGTTTTTATAATTTTTTACGGATTTTACGGTATTAAAGTATTTCTATGAAGCTCCTGTGTAACGATGTAATCAGTAATCACTATCGTATTCCTATATCATTCTATTTGTATTAGGATTTTTGATATTGTCCAATAGGTAGGCAATCAAACTAATAATTTCACTTTTTCTTCATCATTTGCCAATTTTCACTTTTCCTTTAACTTTTTTTTTAGATATTTATCAAGTAGAAGATAAGGATTTTCTTCTTTATCATCTACGTTCATGCTTTATGAAAAAGAATCCTCTACAACTTTTTCTGCAATCAGTTTTGTTTTAGTTGCTAAACACGGGATTGTTTTATATAGTGTGCTACTGTTTTGTTTTTGACGCAGGTAACAAATCTAAGGCAGAACAAACAGCATCTATTTAAGTCATGGTAACTTCATCTAGAACACAGAAATTATCAACTGCTATTCCTTAAATATCAGCACTTTGTATTGAACAGAAAATATCCCCTTAACAAGCAGAACCATGGCCTAGTAGGCCTAGACCCTATAGCGCTCCTATAATTGTACTATAATAATCCTATAATAAAAAACCTTGCTATAATAACATAAAATATGACAAGGTCTCATATCGAAAAAAAAAAAAATACAATGTTTCCAAACTGCATCAATTTATCATCCACACTATCTGTTACATCCCCTAACTTTTTCCGATATAAAATCTTAGTATCTTATATTTTCTAACATCTACTCGTCGAGGTGTATCCAATGAAATACATCCTAAACGTATACGTTGACTCAGCTACAAATAACCTCGGTCCATAATCTCCTAATCTTTTTCTAAACTGAATTTCAATCATTTTTACAATTAATCTTATGACAAACAATACTTTTTGCTGTACCAGTATTTCGATTTTATGTCGTATGGTGTCGCCACTAGCGATACTTAGTTAGCGTATAGTATACAGGGTGTTCTAGAAAACTATGCAATGCTTTAAGGGGGTGAAAGGCGACTATATGTATATAGAGACCCCAAAATTCATAAAATAAAATTTTTTTTAAAAAATCGGATTTTTTCCGAATTTTTTGTAAGACACGAGTCGACTATGGATTGTTTGTAAGGTTTTAACCATGAATTACTGATAAAGCAAGCAATGATCTCGCATCTGCACTACTAAATTAATAACTGACCTCCGCTACGTACGTATCAATTTACAGAAACAACAGAATTGAATTTCAGCAGCGGTTGCTGAATGACTCACTACCTTGATGACTTGATCATTTATTAAGATCAGTAAATAAAATGTAACGTACGTTCATTGACCTAATTGTGATGCAATTTCAATGCCTGTTTTTTATTTTACGAACGTCATTTTAACTTACCTTTTAGATGCAAACAATCTTTATAACATGTATAAACTTTTACTAATCTTTATTTATTTCATGATTATGGAGTTCCACAAAGTAAGGCTGGAAACAATAAACAAGTTTATAACATGTGTTCAAATAAATCGCCGTTTGTCTGTACACACAAGTTTATGTTAGCAAACATATCGGCATTTGCGCGAATTTATTCTGCGGCGATTTAAATGCGTGCGCGTAGCTCTTCCTCGGTATTCAGTTCTGTCCTGTACACTAACGTTTTAAAATATCCCCAAATACAAAAATCGAGGGGAGTCAAGTCCGGTCATCTCACAGGCCAGGCGATGGGTCCTTCACGTCCTATCCACCGGTTAGGGTATTCGTTATTTGCGATAACATTCGCGGTATAAAATAATAAGTTCCGTCCATTCAGCGGGCGTGTTTGGTTCTGCCATAATTTAAACAGTAACTTAACTACAATTAATTAAACTACTTAACACTAGCAAACACTTTTAACACTACCTCACTCAAGTTATTAATTATAAAACGTGTATTAATACGTAATCGAAACTCACGTTTACCGCCATCTTAACACAAAGAAAGTTGACGACAAACTGCAGATTACAAATCTCAAAGATCTGAGTCATTAACAGTTATTTACAGATGGTCAGAATGAATGTTATTATTTAGCTAAAACGTTTTAAAAGCACGTACTTACTATTTTGTCTTGGTTACAATTTTCGAAGAATTTATTTACCCGGCTACCTGCTTGGGTTTATTATGGTTATTTTGTTGATGACCTTTAAAAGTATGTTCTATTTAATAGGCATAATTTTAATACGCTTCTTTCTACTACTTTGCAGTGGCGTGCCTATTATTTGTATAAGGGGTGGTTGTCATTTCAAAATGGCATTTCAGTAAATTATTAGTAAGATGTTACTCTATACATGTTTCCCTATTGCCCTTTAACGGGAAGGACGCAATTTCCAAAACACCCCCTTTTATTTTATAACAAGTTATAGTTGATTTTAATTTAAACTGGCGGGTTTATCCATATATGTAAAATGTAAATTAAATTGACATCGGTTAGTTTAAATTAAAGTCTAAAACGAAGCATGTTGCTCGAGAGTGCAAGTGCCCGCCGTTGTTAACCTAAGCAGTGGTTGGGGTTTGTTTTGGAATTTTTACAACTACTATTTTCTGAAGAATATGATCGTTGTTCACTCTTGACAACAAAGCACATGCCGATCTCAATTTATATTCTAGGTTAAGTGTTTTTCTTAACCTTTCGTGTTTTATTAAGTTTTTGTAGTCGTAGAAAAAGTCGTAGTGTGTGGTACGTGCAAAAACGTCAATTTCACACTCAGCACTTCTTTGCACTTGTAACACAATATAGTATTATTTTGCCTTAAGCTAACTGAGTACACATCGTGCACGACTTAGACAATGCCGTCTAGTACCTATTTTCAACTATAAATGGATTTCATGTAGGTCGTGTACAAATAACTGTTAAAATCTTATTTGACATTTAATTAAATGTTGACCAAAATATACTCTTTGGTAGGTATTTAATACATTTATCTACGACCACTATAGAAAATTACAAATTTCGCACAATCTAGTACTCATGAAAATGACTGATTGCTCACACTCTCTAAACTGAACGGAAATGACTGTGGGAAATGATATCGCACGATCAGTCGTTTTATTAAAACGCCATAGATAGCAGCACATGCAATATTATTATTATTATTGATTATTTGAAATATAAAAATTATAAATTTTCGATAAAGGTTAAGTAATTTATTTTTGTTTAATTAATGTTTTACATAAAACTATATTTTGAAAGCAAATCCTTATAGAAAAATTATTACTCCGGTGGGGAATCGAACCCTGGGCCATTCGCTTGCTAAGCGAAGTCTGTACCGCTGACCTATGGAGGCAGCTTACCATAACCTATTTATTATTACTATATAAAGTTATTATAAAATTGTTGTCGAAGTAACATAAAATTGATTAATCTCTAACATTATATAATTGTTAATATCTATAAATAATATTCATTATTGCTAAATTACAGTAAAAACAATGAGAACTTTTATAATTTGCAACATTTCATTCATATAATTTTCAAGTACAAGCGTGATGGGTACACTTAAAGCTCTCTTTCTTCACACACAACACGCGAGAGCAGCTATGCGCTATGCAAATGTAGGTGACAGAAAAAGATGGCACAATCTTGTTTAACTATTATATTGGTAATAGTCCTATTTTGTTTTGTATTTTAAAACCATAATTTTAAAAGTTTGCTTTGAAAAATAACATTGGTAATTGAATTGTGATGGGTGTATCATGAGTGTATCTGATGATGGATAAATGGAGTGTACGCTGTACACTTCCAAACATCGAAGTGAACACGGAAGCTGCTCAAATTACATCTCTTAATTTATTGCGAGATTTTTCAAGTAAAAAAATATTAAAGCGAGTATAAACTCTAGATTAAATATTTTTCTTTGGTTTTGGCGTTTTATTACTTTTTTTGTGGTCGTAGATAAAGTATAGTGTGTAACACCCTCTTGTGATTGTGGCATTCGACTTCGTCTCATGCCGCAACTTCTTCACACTCGTGAGAAATTGGCACTTTTCTGCACTTATAACACAATATAATATTGTTTGAACTGTATTTTCCTAGGAATATTAGTTATACCATTAAGTTATGTAGTCAATGTCACTTACGCATCTTGTAGATATTGATGTATAACTATTTACATATCCGGTAGCAGAAATAGGTTATAAATACATTTGCGCTCATTATGATTTGGGGATAAATTGGGGTAATGTGATATCGCTAGTCATTACCATAATTGTTTATTGTAAGATGGTAAATTGCTGATCAATTATTTCGAGTCGGGTTTGACGTTTGATAGTTAAAAATAGTATTTATTTCATACTGTGTCACATTTGTCAGTTTTACGTCAACCTTTTTAGTCCAGAACATGCGATCTTACGGTCTAGTATGCCTGTAAAAATTTTTATTTCATACTGTCCGGTAAAAGGGTATTTACCGGACTCATTTGAGTCCGGTAAATGAATTATTACGTTACAAGACCGGTAAAAAATTTTACCGGACTGAAAATCCAATTTGAGTCCGGTAAAAAATTTTACCGGACTGAAAATCTAATTTGAGTCCGGTAAAAAATTTTACCGGACTGAAAATTTTAAATGCATTTTTTTAAAAAATGAACAATGTGAGGCAGTATGAAATAAAACGCCTTACGTCATACTTCCGGTAAACCATTACAGTAGCTCGTTTCAACATTCGAGACTCGGCTCCTTCGTCGCCTCGTCCCGAAACGTTTTCAACTCGCTACTGTAAACTTGGGTTTACCGGACTTATAACGTAATATACTATTACAGTCACTTGTGACTGTAAAAAAATTTTAGCGGACGCAAATACAATCAATCAACTGGACAATGTTTTAGTACGTAATCAGTTACCATGGAAACACGTTCTTCATAGATATTTTGCATTCGGAAATTTATTTTATATAATTGTTTTTAAATTAAACCAATATTTCAATAATTGCAGTATGAAATAGAACGCATTACGTCATACGTCCTGGAAATGGTAAAATTACATTTCCAGGACTTATAACGTAAATTACTATTTTAGTATGTTTATAAAAATTTTACATAATGGCTATAATTACCATTTTTTGCGTAAATATTAAAACTGGTATGGAGTACTTAGGTTTATTATGCATTTCGATATCAAACTATTTGATATAAAATACACACAAAACAGGTTTATATTAATAAGAATTGAAGTTAAGACTAGGTTGCTCGTGTAATCGTCAATAATAATAATAATTAATGACAGAATTATCAATTATGTCAATAATTGTTAATTATTATGTAATATAGAAATTTACGTTTTTGAATATTTCACTTTCCCGCCTTTTTGACGTTTCAAGGTTTGCAACGACATTTCGGAATTCTTTGTTTGGTAGCTCGTAGCTACTGGTTTAGTTGAGATTGTCAGTTTTGACGTTTACTAAAGTACTAACTAGGTTAGGAATTTTGTTAAAATACAAGAATGCCAACTTGAATATAAAATCTATAAAAAGTTCCTAAAAAAGGATTCAAAGTGGTTAAGGGGAATTGTAAAATTTTAATTATAACTTCACAAAAGACCAGAATTTCTGCATCGTAAACAAATTTGTGGTAATTTTAAATTTAATAAATAACTAACTTTTAATTTACTACTACATAAGAATGTGGAAAAGATAAGATGTTTGATGTTGACTGTTCTAAAGTGAAAAACCAGAAATTTCTTAAGGTTATTATCAATTGTTTGGGAACAATCTACTACTTACATTTTAAGCGCATTAATGATCAAATCCTAAAGCTAAAAAAGGCAGCAATCACTAATCAAGAAACAGATACAAAATGATAAACACTCACATAAAATCCTTTAGTCAGTATATTCAAGAGCCTTTGTATGTATATCAGCAAATCACACAGCAACTAAAATTTACTAAAGCCATCGATGTAGCAAATTGTAGCAAATGTTCCAATATATAAAAGTCATCTTAAAACATCAACATAAAAACTAGTAAAAACGCTTTAATGTCATTTTGACATTACGTTGTCACTTTAAGAATTAAAGCGGTTGTCACTTTGTTGTATTATTTTGAGATATCTTTGATCTAAGATTTTGAAAGTGTCGCCCAGCAACTTGATTTTCTGAGCGAAAATAGAAATCACTATCATCTATTAATTATTTATCTATTCAGTTTGTAGAAAGATGACGGTTGGTCATGACTTTTTAGCATATTTCACTGTGTATAGTGTCCAACAATATCACAAACTGTAAGGTTTGGGAGTTTTAACAAATATATGCAGCAAAACAGCGTTGCCAGTTTTTCTACAATTTCTATGTTCGACAATAATGACAATTCTAGTTACCAACTTCGTATTAGAGTTTATTTTCTTCGTGTTATTATCATGGAATAAAGTTTAAATAAAATGAAACAATTGATGAATATTAGTTGGAAGTCTTATTAGTTTCTTATTTTTACAAAAAAAAAACTTTTATAAATAGTAATGATTGGACATCAGACACCACTGTTAAAAAATTGTTTCACAGGTCAAATCCGCGTTTGCTACATCTTTCGACTCAGGTTGGTCTTAAACACTATTTGATATCACTTTTACAATCTTTTCCTCTTGATCTCAGATTCTCCCCAAAGTTAGTCTGCGTGGTTCCATCTTGACTCTTTACTTGGCTTCGAATGTATTCTACTCCACTATGGCTCACGAGCTCTTTTTGTTGACTCCACACTCCCAAAAACCGACCATGGGAGATCCAATTTTAGACTATGCGTGTTCGACTTCTCTCACTGAAACTTTCTCTGTTGAAATCATCCTGGTCCCTTATTACCTTTCCCCCACGACCATTTCTTTTCTCCCTTATAATTTGAGGGTTGAGTAACTGCCAATCGAATCATATAGATATGCGATAAGATGAGTCAAACCTATGCATGACTATTGTGGAAGGTTTTGTCGTGGGTTATCCCCCTGGTTAACTTTGAGGAGGTTCTGGGGTCTAGGTAGAGGAGTTGGCTCATTATTAGTCAAAGTACTGTGAATGTTCTAAATCTGTTAACGCCACAAACTTTTTCTGTTTTTCGACGTTTTTTTTGACGTAATTTTGAAATTTTAGATTTGAATAGAGCACCAAAAATGTGGAAAAATGTTTAAACACTAACTTCTTGTCTCTTGAGTCTTGATCACTCCCTTAACACTTCTCTTCTTAACACCCTTAAAATGGTGGTGAAAGTGAAAAAGCGTGACGATTCATACCGCTTTTGCATTGCTCGTCTTGATTGACATGTGCATTTTACGGTCTTCAGGTACTTGGTTTTGAAAATTGAAACTTGTATAACGTGAAGGGAATATCGAATTTAAAATATTTGCTATAATGTTCAGTATCATTATTAATCACTAAATGATAAAAAAATCAAACTAGTTATAGGTAGTTGTTTCAGTTTAGATGGTAGCTGTCAATGTCAAATTTTTATAAGATTTTGTGATTGTCAATAATAAACTGTCAAAACTACAACCGAGAAACCACAACCGAGAAACCATAACCGAGAAACCACAACCGAGAAAACCAAAGCCGAGAATGGAAACTACCGAGAATAACAAATACCGAGAATGCATCCATGCATATGAAGTGATAATTATTTAATTAATTAATATTAGAATATTAACACTCACTCGGCATAGCGTGTCCTGTTAGAGTTAGTTCTCTCTCACTCAACACGTTAACTATTGGAGTCTGTCCCTGTTAGATCTATCAAACTTACTAACTTATAACCTAACCTCCCTTTTGCGGTTTCCTTCGCGCGGTTGGTCTTCCTTTGTCCTTTCCTGCCCTATGTATTCTCCTCTGTCTATTTTAGATCTATCAAAGTTACAAACTTTTAATTAGTACTTCATGCATTCTCGGTAGTTTCCATTCTCCGCTTTGTTTTTCTCGGTTGTGGTTTCTCGGTAGTGATTTCTCGGTTATGGTTTCGCGGTTATGTTTTCTGGGTTATGTTTTCTCGGTTGTGGTTTCTCGGTAGTTGTCTTTCTCGGTGTTGTCTTTCTCGGTGATAACCGGATACGTTAAAATGTCAATGTCAAACTATATGTGTTTATAATGTTACCAATCCTACAAAACAAATAGTACGATTTAATACTAGCCTGTATTATTAAATCGCTTTTAGTATCACAATGAGCATATTGTTAACGCAAAAGTATAAAAACGCAATTTATACCTAATTGAAAAGACAGGAAATAGTTTAATAAAAAGTCTGAAATATTTTTTAAAATTGCGTATATTTTAATGAGATTTACTTTCTGGGCAATGTTCACATATGTCAAATATATATGGCATACGTATGTAATATTTTATAATTTTAACTATTAATATTGTTAATAATTATTATCAGACTTCTATTCTAATGTATTTGTTATGTGTTTCTGATAAATACAAGCAACAGTTTAAAGAAAAGTTGAAAATAAACTAACAAATAATTAAATCTGTACTCTATTTTAATTCATAATTGTATAGAATTATTTTTAAACTATTTAAATCTGAATTTCAAGATGCCAACGTTAAGATTCCAAATTCACTTCTACGTATGATACTACATCATACTACACTATAAAATAAAAATTATTTTACTCTATCTAGAATTAGTCTGCTTTTTCTAATATCTTCAAAGATTCTAGTCGAAAGTTTCTATTTGATTGACACATCGTATAACTAACTGTTCCCGTGGTCATTAGCCTAGTGATATTTCAAATTGCTGATTATTACTTACTTACATTGTCGAGAATCTTGATTAACTGAAAGTAATTTTCATGTAAAGAACGACTTTTTATGTGTATCAACCAGCCAAGTGTGATAATATGAGGTCTAAGATTTTACTTTCTATTCGAATAAAATGCCTGTTCTTATTATCTAACCTAGATTTATTACTTGTTCCATACAATTATCTTCTTCTAGTATTGTTTGGTTGATGTGCTCTTCTGCATGGAATCACAAAATTGAATTCGGTCTTAAATACGTAACACAGATCAAAACATTTAATTAAACCTTTTGTAGATGATTCTTATTAAATATATATTTGGTACCATTGTGGTAGCTAGTTGCGATATCGAAAAATAAATCATTTATTTTTTTCTAGTAAACAGTGAGTGAATATTAAATAAACACAAACAATGAATCATTACCAACAAAAATTACATATAACATACCTGTACTTTTTAAGTAGAAAAATTACTTACATTACATATTACAAATGATCATACTCGTACAGAGTGTTTCATTACTTAAATGATAATTATAAATTCGTTTGCATTATTATTTTTTTTATACATAAAATAAAATCACTATCTTATGAACTCGTATTAACTTTTCTTGACGTGGAAAAGCGTTTTTTAAAAATGATACTTTATTTAAAAAATGCAAAAGACGGACTCCAAGTTACAAAAATGAACACAGTTTACTGTTAAGTACAATAAGATATTTATTCGTCGTGAAATTACACAATATGCACTTGCATATTCACTTAAATACTATTATACAAGTTCAACTTGAAACTGGTAATAATGATGTTCAGAAAGACCGAGGTAAACAGTAACCCTGGCTACCAGTTTCGACGGCTTTCTGGGTGAGTATGGCTTGAAGGAAGGTAAACAATGACCCTGGCCATCAGTTTCTTTCCCAAGCCCGTGGTAACTCAGACTGATCTGTCCCACAAAGCTCTGGTCTTTATATACTCTTTCTGTGGACGTAGAATCCTTCAGTTGAGCACACGTGGCCGTGGGTTGTGCATACGTGACGATAGCGTTTTGCTCCCTCTAGCATTTCAGAGAATGCATTAGATAAAGTTCTGAATACTGCAGCTGCTTCCGCTTTAGCAAATGTGGGCGCTCCGCTACGAGCCGTTATTTTGCACGTGTTTATAATGAGGTCACACTTCGCTTTAATAATGAATAAATGTTAACTCTCGTTCGTATTAGAGAAATATATTAAAAAACATTAAATCGTATGTATTATAAATTCAAATCGAACCCAGGTCTCCGACTAACCAGGTCAGCGCTTTAACCATTGAGCTACTAGAACAAGCTACATCTGGATAACAATTTTGTTTGTATTTTACAAATGACAGTCCAGGACAGCTGTTTCGAGTTTTTTGATAAACGCGCGTACCTGTAAAGTTGTGTTTTGCGTGTACCTGTAAAGTACACGCAAAACAAACAAGCTTATATACTAAGGCCAAAATAACATTATTAATGTGACGTAACTGTCACGACATCTATAGAGAACATTCTGCCCACGTTGGGACAGAATAAATACTGAGATGAAATTTGAGTAAATAATAAATACATAAAAATGGAATGTAATTGGCTAGCTTTAAATAAAACACCTCAATAATTCTTGACCTGATAAGCTAATTCGGTCTTTTTCTTTGAATGAGCATGAAACATATGTATATGTTGAACGCCGTAGAATGAACTTATGCATTATTAAATTTCTTAAAAACTATCTAATTAGTATAAAAATATTGCCTACGAAACGCCGCGAAAAATAATATAAGACACTTGCATCTTAAATTGACACATAAGGCTGTAAATCAACGTCGAAGACAACTGTCAAATAGATTTCTAAAACGTTGATTATTTTTTTAAGTACATGATTCCAAGACATAACACCACATGTACAGCTGCATCATACCATTTCACGACTTTCTCGAATAAAATTACATGATATACAACTGAACACATACGAGAAATTTACAAACTTTTTTAAACGATAAACTAACGTTGATTTATGTCACTTTGGATCATATTATGGATGCATTCAAGTACTCTAAACTAGGAAAATCCCAAACAGTTTTTGTACTTTATAAAATAATCCACATGACGTTAATAAAACATTGGATAAAATTTATCAAATAAATTAAAATTTCTATTAACGATCACATCATTTATTGGCAAAAGGGTAAACTAAAAAAACAACTTTTGAAATCAGGTAAGTTAATTGTATCGTTACAAATTTTTGAACAATAATCCTTATTGTTATTGGATTTCAAGTGGAACGTAACCCGAAATGTAATAGAAAATATGTACCTAAACAGCTAATAGTTAATAGCTAATAGCTTAAGAGCTAATTAACCAATTGTAAGAATTGGTTAATTAGCTCTTAAGTGCATGTATTGAATCTATAAGCTAACACGTTTTTAAATAAAAAATCTGTTATTGAAATTTAAATAAAAAATTCTATTTTTAATAATAACAATGCAAGTAAAATGATCACAATGAATAAACTAGTTTCCTTGCATGTTTGCTACTATCCAATAAATATTGTATTTATATAATAGTAACAACAAACTTAATATCACTAATCTTGAGCACCATAAGTTTGCGGTTACTATTATATAAATAAAAATGTTTATTGGGTTAGCATCTACACCATGTACTTAATCATTTTTTATCTCCTATGTTACATCTTAAGGTTAAATATTTTTGGGTACTTTCAGTCAAATTAAAATTTTTTAATTGACTGAAAATACCCAAAGATATTAAATATTGTTAAATAAACAGTCAATAACTAATTTTATAAAACCTTTGTAGAGTACCTTGAATGTTACAAACAGATATGCTTGGGAATATTCTTGGTACTATTTGAGGTACAATAGTGCCGTTTTCATATTCATATTTCATATGGTGGGGTTGAAATTTAACTCTGATTGCAAGTAAATAAAGGGCTTAGCCGTAATAAATTAAGTAATACTTGATCAGAAAATCTTTAACCCTTATGTTAAAAAAGTTTAGGCAGAAATGTATTCTAGAAACAAACCTTTCAATATTTAGAGTTTAATAAAAGTTACAAAACAATCATGCAATATGTACTTGTTAAATTATATTTATTACTTGTCAATTTACAATTAACACAATTAATGTTTTGAATTCACGCTTTAACGCTTTCTAGAGAAAACCACGTTTTTTAAAAAAATCTTCAAAAAAACATTTGGGTCTAAAAACTGACGCTAGAAACGCAAATAGAAGTTCAAATATTAACAAATATCTCAAGTAACTTTGTGTCAATTAATTTTATAAAAATCAAATCAATCAAAAAGTATGCCTTGTTGATCGTGCATGAGAAGATAAGAAAGTATAAATGAAGTCTGAAATCAATATTCTAAGCAATTAGTATATTTTTTATATTTGGAAATCTCGAAAATATTAATAATCTTTTTTGTAATTGCTTAATATTTGTTTATGCTAGAATGCAATACATCTTTTCAAATTTAATTTAATGATGTGCAATAAATAAACTGAAATGTATTACTGTTTTATTATGATTGCAAACTGATATTGGACTATGTTTTTTAGCTCCCCGGTTTGGGTTCAGTATGTACATATGCAAACATATGCAGTAAGAATATGCAAAACCTATAATTCCCATTCTCTTTTTAAAATCTAATTAAGATTAGTCACTTCCCAGCCACCCCACTGACGTCATATTGTCGCCATTTAAAACGCATTAAAACGACGTCGAATTGTCGTAAAACTGCCAGCATTATGTCACAGTCCAAAGGCGTCAATATAAGACGTCATTAAAACGTAGTTCAACGTCATTAAAACGTTGTTCAATGTTCATGACGCAAATAGTTTAATATTGGAAATAACATTTATTATTAGGTATAGGATTTGTATGCACTTAGAAATGCTGAAATATGCATGCACTTATGCACTATAAAAACGTGAAATATGCACTTAAATATGCACTTGAAAATCATGAAATATGCGTTTATTAGAAATTTTTAATAAATATATGCACTTTCATTTTTAAAAAAACACCTGTTTAGCGTTATTTACATTTTATTTACAGAAATTATTTTAATTAGAGATCCTATGCAATAATTTAATTAATTATATTTTCTAAACATAGAGCGTTGCAGTTCACAATAACGTACATTTTTAAATTTTCAAAAGTAAACATATGCCTATTATGCCTAAATATTGTTTTATATTTTGAGAAACCCCGTTCCACATTGCAAGACGTAATTGGGGCATACTTAAAATTGTTTAATTCTACAAGCGAATAATGTTTTAACCAACACTAACACTTTTTCATTTTTATTTAATGCTAAAGACAGAACACATGACATCATGAAATCGGGCATTTACCGTTTAAATTGTTCTTTTTGTAGTTCGGTATATATTGGACAAACACTTCGAAATTTTGACATAAGATATAAAGAACACGTACGTCATTACAAAAATAAACATCCTGAAAAATCGAATTACGCCAAACACCTTTTAGAACAAAATCACACAATGTCTCCTCAAAATAATATTAAATTCCTACATTTTTGTAATAACAAACGCAAATTAGACATTTTAGAAGCCTTTGAGATATACAAACACAAACTCAGGGTACCTTTAATGAATGAACAACTTGAGCTCAGTAATTCTCCGTTACTGGAAGTATTAGATATCTAATTCTGATTATTATTATTATTTTATCTAGTTACCTATTTTTGTATCTACCTTAGCGACGTGTTTGTTTATAATTATATTACCTTTGATAATGACAGCATAGCTGTCGAAACAATATTGTCAGGTTATATTTTAATAAAACTGTGAAACTTTTAATAATCTTTATTTCATTTTTTATTTATCATTTATTTATTGTATTGTATTGTATTGTTATTTATTTAATGTTTTAGCTCGTCTAAAATGTCTTGGGCAGATAATGCATCGTTTATGCTTTTAATTAAGTGAAAACCAGGATTTTTGTCTATAACGGATTTAAATTTTTGTTTTATAGTCAAACCTTTTGGCCCTTTCACTTTATTCAAAGAAACACCTAACAATTTTACATGCGCAAGAGATTCATCTAATGAATTTCCCTGACTTTCTAGTTTCTGAATTACTTTAGCTAAACGCACAAAATTTGTCAAAACAAACAATAGTTCTGCCCTCACCTCCTTAGTATTAAAAGCATCCTGTGCGCTTTGTATGCATAGTGCATCGTGTTTATTAAGTTTATTTACAAATGCTTTAATAATATCAAAATAAATTGCATAATATTCTGCTGCAGAAAGCCAAGTACCCCACCTTGTTATTACAGGCTCAGGTGGGAGAGGCACTTCTTGAGCAGCTTCCCTAAATATTTGTATGCGATATGGAGCTTTACAAACAATTTTTTTTACATCTGAAATTATAGAGTTTACGTTAGGATATATTTCCCGCACTTTTTCCGCAACTCTATGCATTGCATGGGCAAGACAAGTTAAGTGGATCATTTTTTCGTACAGAACTTGTAAGCCTGCTCCAGCCTTGATCATGTACGGTGCCGCGTCGGTGACGAACAGGAGTACTTTGTTGTACTGTATGCCGTCCGGCCACAAAATAGCCATCGAATCATTAAACAATTTTGCCACAGAACAATGATTGGTGCTCTTGAAAACGTCCATTGCTAATAGATAGAATTTGAGATTGTTCTCCGAATTTAAAACGGCAATTATAACGTTAGCCACGTATCTGAAAACAAAAACTTGATTTTTATTTTATCGAACTACATAATTAGTCGGTTACAAATAATTAGCGCAAAACAGTTATTTAAAAAAATTATATTTTAATCAAGCAAGAATATTGTTGTGATTAAATATGTAACTAACAAAATAGAAAATAAAACATCCGTAAATTGCTCTGCTGTCTTTAATTAGTCAAATTTTACTAACAAAACGAAGGAAATGAAGTTTCTACGCACCTTCCAGTAGTGTCAGTAGATTCGTCAATGGAAACCCATATGTAGTTATTCGCGACATGTTTTCTAATTGATTTTATGGTCTCTTAGTATAAACGAGGTAAATAATTTTTCCTGAGTGTAGACTCGTCGGGTATTGGCATTTTTGAAATTTCTTCCAGAAAATACGAAATGCTGAGTGATTAATTTTACTTAAGGGGATATCTGCAGCCACTAATGCACTACATAGTTTTTTATTAAATTCGATCGATTTGCTGAACTCACCGCGCGAATTATTAAGGTACCCCGGTAACAATGTTTGTTTTTTTGCTTTCAGGCCAACACACTTTTGATGTCGAACCGTGTTCAGATGTTGTGTAACTTGAAAGGGTTTTCTTGCAGTCACTTTATCGTTGCACACTGTACAATACAACACCTTATCGTCAGTTGTAAGAACACTGAATTCCTTAACATAACTCGAAGTGTAACAGACGCAGACCGTTTTTCTTTACCCATCTTTACACTCTAAAATTTCAAACTGAAATGCAGTTTGCAATTTCTGAACTGTCTTAATTGAAAGATTACAAGATTAGTAAACAAAAGTACAGGCAAATCTTTCTATGAACAGGAAGTTGTCAAAGGGTCTTTGGAATTTCCTAATACCTATTTATCACAATACCGCAGGATGTAAGTATTTAAATTTTAGTTAAAATTTTTTCTTTCTTAGAAAATATTAACAAGTACACAGATGGTTAAGGCAGTAAAATATTTTAAAGCCGAGTATTTAACAATAAGCTTAAATTATGGGTTTCCCCTAGACTCAACTAAGCCGCCCTTGGTTGGTTGTCTAAGATGCTAAAATTATTTAAAAATATTAGAAATTTCATAATTAAAGCATGTAAAACGCTCAAAAAGTGGTAAAATATGCACACTCGTTCAAAAATGCTAAAATATGCATGCATTTATAAAAAACACCTAAATATGCATTTATATGCACTTTCAAATTGATATATGTGATTCATATGTGGCTTAAACATGTAGAAATATAACTCTGCATATGTTCGCTATAAGCAGAAAAAACGTGCAAATGCATAGAAATCCTATACCTATTTATTATATACTATTTCATACGTATATTTATTAAACAAAAGTAAGCATTTACTGACTGGAAATCAGCTAAAACAGTATGTAAAATAATTGATAATACTAATCAATTAATAATGCTAATCTTACAAAATTGCCGAAAGGGTAATCGCCGAAAAGCTATACAAATATTATATGCAGTAGTTGCATACATATAATATACTATAAATGTAGGTACATTAACAACTTTAATAATAAGTAGTAACGTTACTAATTAAAGAGCAAAATAAATACACGTATTGCGGCATTTGTAGTCAAGTGCTGTTCAGTAAAAAATAAAGTAAAACAGTGTTGCCAGATTTGTCTCTCATATACATCAGTGGACCTGACAATACAAAAATAGTGTATTTGTTATAATTAATAATATTAGAAGTCTAAAAACGACTTTATTATACGTCTAAAAGACGTCGAATTAAAGACGTCAAAGTACGTTCCATAATATGACGTCTTATGAATCATTTACTAGACATATGAGGTCGCCGACCAATAATCACAAAAAAACGTCAATATAACGTCAGTGTGGTGGTTGGGTTTAAGCGAAGCTGTGGCGTAGTTTTGGGTGTCTATTGAAATTATTCATCAACTCCAAAAATGAGCACAAAATTCCATGCAAGAATGCGTTGGCTGATATGTAGGAAAAACACGCTCGTGCCGCCGGCCGTTGTATCTGTGCGTGCGTGAGATTCAACATCAAAGGTTAAGAAATTAGATGCATTCAAATACTGCAATTTCAAGATTACGGAAAAGCCAAACAACTGTATTTTTCTAAAATAAAGGTTAACTTTTATTAATTAAGCAAGACCCAGACGATAACAATTTTATTATTTTTTTTAATTATCTTTATTATTATCCACATTCTTGTAGACGTATTTAAGGTTAACGTCTGTTCTGAATAATAAGAGAAAACTTGAAAATTCATTTTTGTGTTCCGCAAACATTTACATAAAAATAAATGGTACACGGTGCACATTTTACATACACATAAAGCAGAAATCATTATTTAAGATGATGCCCTAAAAAAGGGGAGCTCTAGAATTGTATAACGTTCTTTCATTTCCAGGTTATTCATTTATTTTAATTAAAACTTTTTCGTTATTATTTAAGAAGCTCTTGACGGTAGTAATTATGATGAGTTAAGAAAGCGAAAATTTTAAAACAGTTATAATGATAGTGATGATTATATAATATTTAATACTTCTCTTGATGAATTGTGAATCAAGAGGGGAATGGCTGCTCTGGATATAAAATAAAAACAAATAGGGTGGTAGATCAATTAACCTTAGGTGCATGAAAGCAGTCATTTGTAGATATGACTATTACAGAAATAATACGCTCTAATTAAAACCCAATAACTGTAGATAATTTTAGCGATTACTTTAAAGTATTGAAAATTCCCAAAAAGTTAAAACATTCCGACTCATAGTGACATCAAAAACTCTTCCTTTGTTTACTGCTTACTGTGTTAAAGATTAGAAATTTCCTCTTATAGAAAATTCCGCTTTGTTTTGTTTGAAAGATTTGATCTATATAGATGTCGATATTACCGAACATGCAAAGTACGTAAATGTAAATTTCGAGACACTTTACTAACGCGTGAAACAAATACAGTTTTAAATACATTTTCAAGGAACTTATTAGAAAAAATCTAATTTTTCTAGTTTTTGGAATTTCAGATTATAGCATCAAAAATGTAAAAAAGTTGGATTGATTCGGCCTTTACTTGATGAAGATCCATATTAAATTCAATAACACAATAAAACACTATTAAATCTTCACTTATTTATATTTGAAAAATATTATGACTGTCGTTTCGCTACACAGTAGCTTCTTCAGATTAAGACTGGTTAAAACTAAATCTATTTTCTAAGGTGTAAAAGGTAGAAATATATATACAAACAGGTATTGTTAAAGGATTACAGCTTGTACCTAGAATAAGATACAATACATTTACAGTTAGGTGAGAAGTTCTAGGTATTTAACAAATTCTTTCAAAGAAATAAATTTAACAGTGGTGAATTATTTATATCTATTTGATCATTTAACATGTAATCAGATTTTTTATTTTTATTAATTTCTAAGGCTTCTAATAAATTAAGTTTTCTACCTTTATTTTCTATGTGTAGAATCTCTAAACTATTATTGAAACTATGGTGTTCTTCTATAAGATGGTTGGCAAAAGTAGATTCTTGTTTCTTATTTCTGAAGCAACTAATATGTTCTTGTAATCTTTTATTAAACGATCTACCTGTTTGACCTAAATAGATCTTTTGGCAATCACTACATGTTAACTTATAGACCCCTGACTTATTGTTTTTATCGGTTTTGTCTTTATTATTTTTGATAAGCTTTGATAGGTTATTAATGTAGCTTTTAGTACAAATAATAACCTATCAAAGCTTATCAAAAATAATAAAGACAAAACCGATAAAAACAATAAGTCAGAGGTCTATAAGTTAACATGTAGTGATTGCCAAAATATCTATTTAGGTCAAACAGGTAGATCGTTTAATAAAAGATTACAAGAACATATTAGTTGCTTCAGAAATAAGAAACAAGAATCTACTTTTGCCAACCATCTTATAGAAGAACACCATAGTTTCAATAATAGTTTAGAGATTCTACACATAGAAAATAAAGGTAGAAAACTTAATTTATTAGAAGCCTTAGAAATTAATAAAAATAAAAAATCTGATTACATGTTAAATGATCAAATAGATATAAATAATTCACCACTGTTAAATTTATTTCTTTGAAAGAATTTGTTAAATACCTAGAACTTCTCACCTAACTGTAAATGTATTGTATCTTATTCTAGGTACAAGCTGTAATCCTTTAACAATACCTGTTTGTATATATATTTGTACCTTTTACACCTTAGAAAATAGATTTAGTTTTAACCAGTCTTTATCTGAAGAAGCTACTGTGTAGCGATACGACAGTCATAATATTTTTCAAATATAAATAAGTGAAGATTTAATAGTGTTTTATTGTGTTATTGAATGTAAAAAAGTGTTTAAGACACGAATTAATCTTAAACTGATAAACGTAAATGCTTCCAAATGCATGTTACAATATATAATTGTTTGTTTATAACTAATTGTATGACACAACCGTGATTCTACACAACTCAAAATATACAAATAGTTATTTGTTTAATTAGTACAAAAAATGCATGTTTTTGGGACGAATAAGAAAGTTTATAGCAACCTTATGAGTCCCAATAACGCATTTTTTTGTACGAATTAAACATACTATTGTTTCTCCAACTACTTATTTTTAACTAGCAAACTCCGTGAGAGAACTGTTTAGAATAAACAACATGACGTTAAACTACTTTTTATTTATTGCAATTCTAATATGTGTAAAAACTGGCAATTTTTACTGAGAAATACTCACAAATGTATAATCTCACTCCCATTTCGTCGAAAATTGGAAGAAATTTCAACAGGCGTTGTTTAAGATATGTGTTAACCAAGTGTTAATAAAATTAGAGGTTAGGATTGGTTTCTGTTTTTGCGACGTCGTAAGTAAAATTTTAATAGAAATGTCGAATTTGTTTTTGTTTTTTTATGTCCATAAGTAATTTAATATTTTAATATTGTCATAGAAAAGATAAGTGATTATTATTTAAATGAGAATGTCTACTTATTATTTCGCATTATTGCTATAAAAGAAAATCTTTTAGAGCACCGCGGAAAATAGTTCCGCAAATAGAAAATAGTTCCGCGTATGAAAATAGTTCATACATAACCTCAGACTACTTTTTGTATTAGTACAAAAAGTGATTACTTTTTGTACAATTGCTATTGTAACGAGTATCAGTTCCTAAATGGTCTACTTCTTATACAAAATAATTTGATATTATAGTGTCATATTCGTGCGGTTGGAGAAAAATTAATCTTTTGGCGCAAAAGAATATATGGAATCGTGGATTACTGAGATACAGGGAAAGCCTTCTAATAATCCTTCAATATCATTTAATTATTTCACATACACATATCACATTGTTGTCAGACTTTGTCAGTTTAGCCCTTTACTTATAGTCAACTCAAGTTTATTATTTTAAAAACTAATCTTGTCAGTGAGATACCATCTTAATTGCCATAATAATTTTTTTTCTGGCAAAACTATCTTACTAGCAAATTTTAAACTATAACGGCATAATCTTGCAACGTTTCTATGTAAAATGTTTTGGTATCAAATTCTTTTCATCATTTTTTATGAAGTTATTACGAGGATAGATCGGAATGTTTCTAGAATGAACCACAAGATGACGTTATGCGCGCGTGCTAATCACTTGTTTTGAAAGCGCCATTGTTCGTACAACAGTTGTCAAATTTTCAAACGGATTGGATATAAATACACGCCGTTACTATCGATTCAAGTAAACAATTTGTGCATTTTCTTAATCATGAATAAAAACGAGTTCCGTGCAGTGATAAAACATTTCTGTCTTAAAGGTTTAAATGCTAAACAAATAAAAACGGAGTTAGATTAAGTTCATAGTGAGTCTTTGCCTTCGCATGCAACAGTTGTAAACTGGGTTGCTAGATTTAAACGCGGTAAAACAAGCATAGAGAATGCACCACGTTCTGACAGACCAAAAACAGCTACCGATGAAAAAACAATTGAAAAAGTCCATGAAATCGTGATGAAGGATCGCCGAATACAGTTGAGAGAGATAGGAGAAAAAGTAAACATTTCATACGACCGTGTACATTGCAACTTACATAGGTGCCGCGTCTGCTGACAATCGACCAAAAGCGAGTTCGAATGACCATTTGTCAGCAATGTCTAGACATGTTCAAACGTAATGAAAAAGATTTTTTGGACGTTTTATAACTGTTGATAAAACGTGGATTCACCACTACACTCCGGAGACCAAAGAGCAAGGGAAAGTCATGACTACCACAGAACAATGGCTGAACAAAGAAATCAAAGCTAAAAGGACTCATTTGGCAAAGAAAAAGTTCTTGTACCACCAGGATAACGCCCCATCCCACAAGTCGACAATTGCGATGGCGAAACTGCACGAACTACGATTCTAGTTAATTGAACATGCACCCTATTCGCCAGACTTGGCTCCGTCGGATTTCAAGAAATGGTTGTCTGGAAGGAAGTTTTCATCGAATACTGAAATCATCGAAGCTGTAAATGGATATTTTGAAGGTTTGAATGGTTCTTATTTTTGTGAAGGGTTGAAGGGTCTTGAAAAGCGTTGGACTAAATGTGTAAAGCTGAAAGGAGACTATGTAGAAAAATAAATACGATTTTCCCCAAAAAGTTGTTTTTTTCAGTCTTGTTCTAGAAACTTTTCGATCAATCCTAGTATAGTAAATGAGTCAACAACTTACCAGCTTGCATAAGATCACATGTTATCTTGAAATGCAGGTTTTGCATAAACAAACTTCCTCAACATTAAAAACTTTCCAGGAAATGTTTTTGGGCATTAAAATCTATCAACTGCACCCATTTTTTTGCTACATTTTCATCATTATTTTTAGAGCAAAAACTTCCTTAAATTACTGTATATTGCGTGTGACCTATGGATTGAGTATGTGCCAAAAAGACTTTATAGTGTACCAGGCAGGAGCTGTAGAAAGGCAACGCTGTAATTTCACCCATATTTTCAAGCCGTATTAGGTTATATTTATTTAAAAAATACGAAACAAAAGTTGTTTGTTTGTTTGTTTGTTTGTTTGTTTTTGGGCGAGGAATCAGGATGGCGGATCATCCTTCGTACCTCATGGCACCGATTGCTATGATCATTTGGCCGACCCTACTAGAATTTAGCCGAATCTGGGGGAATTCCACCCCCATTAGGGATTTTTAACGTGCCAAACATCGCATTGACACGGAACCTACTGTTTTACTTTCTATCCGAAAAGAAGGCATGTTTTAAATTTTTCTCCGCTATGAAAAATTACCAGTTCGGCCGGGAATCGAACCTGCGATCTTTGGATTATGAAGCAAGCATGCAAACCACTAATCCACCGAGACTGGCGAAACAAAAGTTGTCACCAGAATTGTTGGTTAAAATAATGTCAACAACTGCCATACTCCAATAAGGAAGTATTGGATCATAGATGCCTGTGCAAATAGCACTCGATTAGCGTTCCACTAGCTGTATTCAGTATTTCAACTCTTTTTGCTCTATTGCTATAGTTTAAAGGGTAATTAATTATTCTCTAATTTATATGTGCTGAACATAATTTGCGTAAATAAGAAATATAAATTTATATTTAAGAAATTTTAATACATATTAGTTCTTAATAATTAACAATTATCAATTAACAATGAAAATATACATAACAAGAGCTGACTCAAAATATTTGAATTTTTTACAATTAATTAATTTAAAGATAAATGCCACAATTTATATAGGTACTTAATTGGGCCGCGCCAATAAATATAAATGGCGTTTTGCAACATCAAAATGTAGTGTCACTGCATCTAGTTACCTAGTCTAGCGTAAGTAATCGTCATTGTATCATAAGATCTGAAGCAATCGAATAAAAGGATCAAGTTAATTGTGAAATAAAATATATGTGTGGTTGTTATAATTTTTTTTTTCAATTTCAATCCTTAAAAAATTGTAAACATTCCTTTTTTTTATGTAAAAATTAATTAAACCGCATTACTTTGTAAAACCCGCATTATTAATGAACCCGCATCTCTTAAGAAACCCGCATTATTAATTAACTCGCATCTCTTAAGAAACCCGAATTTTTATGGAAAATTGAACAGCCTTTTTATTGAACACCGCATCGCATTATTTAGAAGATTTTGACTGACACAACGATCGCTATATTTGGAAACTAAGAAGATTATCCACCATTATACCAATAAGTGGCAGTTATGCAGAACCAGCAACAAAAGGTAAGATTTCCACCGTCAGACTGTTTAGTCCTTACATCCTGATTGTGGGTTTAGTTTTGCCGCAACATCGAAGACCCGACCAGCGCACACTGGGGTTTTTTACCCATTTTGCTGGTCAAAAGTGATTTTAAAATAGTATATTAAAGAACAAGTTTGAAGTAATGAACAAGCATGAGTGCAATAAATGTCTTATAAAACGAGTTCTTTATACTATTTTTTGTACTTTGCACGTCTTTTTTACTAATTTTATCGGTTTTAAAATAAAAATTCGCACTTTTAAAATTTGGAAAATTTTATCGTGGTTGGTACCAACAATCGATAAATGTCAAATTTTGACAATTGAAAATTCAAATTTTAATCTAACAATGATTTCAATGACATTTCATTTGTCATGGTTCATGACTGACAACCTCGAAAAACTAAATTACACTAGTTCTAATTCGAAACTCAAATGAGCTAGTTCAGCACTACTTTCGGTTCTGAATGAGCCTTGATATAAACGCAAAGTACAAAAAGTTGTATAATATTTTATTTGCATGCACTTTTTAAAAGGGATCATCAGGCTAACTGAAACTACATAAGAAAAGCTCATAAAACAACAGATGCGTCTTTTTTCTTATTTCGAATCTCAACGTTACCAAATGCGGTTGTGTAGTCATTGCCTATCACTTATTATTTAGGTATTGTCAAATAGTGTTTTAAAGTTCATTTAGGGGTGTTTTTTTAGTATGGATTCTATTCCAAGACGTAAGTAGAAATCAAATTATTTATTATTGTCTTAAAAACTTAGGTTTTCTTTAAAATTTAAAAGGAAATACTTCGAATTTCTGTAAAACTATGAAAGCTTGCTAGTATCGTTGAGCTATAGTTATCGTCCATAGTAGTCCAAAATATAAATTTTGCTTAGAATTATTCTATATAGCTTTTTACTACTTTACAAGTAAAAAACTATTGAGCATTTTTGTGCTTCTTTTTGTAATTACCATTTCAGTTAATGTTAATTAAATTACCAATACAAAGTGTCTACGGTACATTAAGTAGTATGTTTAAGCCTTTTTATTTAAAAACTTATCGTATTTAGAATAATTCATATACATACTAAAATTGCAAGAAAATTATTTGTTACTTTTTTACACAGGAATAGTTAGTCATTGCAGAATTTAAAAATGAATCGCTAGCAGTAATATTACCTTTTCTGTGGCAATATAAAATTTATATACTTTTTCTATTTTTTGCTTCTATTATGGTGTATGTGTATGTGGCCACACATGATAACAAAAATCTTAAAAAGCAAAATAAGCAAAAAGAAAATACTTTTGACCACCAAAAGGTGCACTTGGTCCCAGTGTGCAGCGTAATAAAGTCAACATATACAGTCCACTGCTCCACGCCATAATTGTTCTATAAAGTTATTATAATTTTAACCTTATAAAAATATTACTAAATTATCGCCCATTATTGTAATAAGAGTGTAGTAATTACAAGTATTACACTATAATATACTACATATACAGGGTGGGATTAAAGTATGGAATATTAAAAAAAGCAAACTCAACCGGTTTTTTTAAAAACGCTGAAACACGTTGATTTTGTTTTTTAAAAATACACATTAATATTAATTCACCTTCCGACTTTCATTTGTTTCTAAATTATGACGTCATCACGAAAAAATTTAAACGACAATACAGATTTTTAGTAGTGGAATCCGATAGTGATTTCTCTTCCCTTTATGATCATGTAAATAAATCATAAGGTTGTATAACAAAAATTCTGAGAAAAATCGATCTGATATATTGATACCATAATATCAATAACATTAAATGTTCAGATCGATTTTTCTCAGATTTTTTGTTATACAACCATATGATTCAGTTGCATGATCATAAAGCGAAGAGAAATCACTATCGGATTCCACTATTAAAAATCTATATTGTCATTTAAATTTTTTCGTGATGACGTCATAACTTAGAAACAAATCAAAGTCGGAAGGTGAATCGCACATACTAATGTGTATTTTTAAAAAACAAAATCGACGTGTTTTAGCGTTTTTAAATAAACCGATTGAGTTCGCTTTTTTTTAATATTCCATACTTTAATCCCACCATGTATATGTTGTGGACAATGTAATAAACCGGGCAATGAATAATAGTCGCTCAGTCTCATAACGTAAAACTTCAAACTAACAGTAACTGAACGTATTACCGTTATAGATAGTTATACGAGTAGATTACTAAAGACTTATAGTTTTTCATACTATGTTTCCCAATACGCGTTAATTTACTTTTTTCTACTCCTATTAAATAATACGTTAAATATAAATGCGTTTCTTAATAAGTAGGTAATAGTATCCATTACGTACGGACCGTGAGTAATAACTTATTACCCACGGGCTGTGACCAATTACAAAAAGCTACGCTTACAAAAGCACAAGTTCGTTTATTTAATCCAAATACTTCGCTTGCATAGATAGATGAGTGAGAAGAGATATCGGTATACAATTTATACAATAAGGATAAGACGCATAGGCATTGATTGCACAAACGATCCCGTCCAGTGCATGCTGTGATGCAGGGGGGCGATGAAAAGGTTTTAACAACACCACCTATGTAGGATGAATGTATTCGGATGAATACATCCTTATGAGTAATAGCCATCATTATACGCTCGTTGAATAATATACTGTTATTTAAAAATATTTAAATGCAGCGTTGGTAATACTGACTGATTCAATGAACATTTAAAAAAAGTCGAAATTCAATTTTTACATTTATTAAATTAATTAAATACACTTGCAACTTCGCAAATAAAAATACTCCTAAAAGCAAGCTTACAAAGTTGAATAACTTTGTGATGTTGTTTTTGGTCAAAACAGTGCCTATCACAAAATTGACTTTGTAAACACGCAATAGGAAAAAATAATTATACATTTGGCTATCTGAAATGTGACATTCTAACTGAAATTCATGTATGTTTATTGCATTGTTCTTGTATATAATTTGTTATACCTTAAATGATAATTAACAAGTTGTTGACAATAATTGTCTTTTTTTTTTGAGAAAATTGTTTACCAACTTTTTATACATGCTAATCGTTTCCTTAAAATATTTTGCATTTCGGTTTTATATTATTTGATATTTTGATTATTCGTGCACTTTTAATGCTTTATACAACTATTACAAAACTTTTATAAACTTACAGACTTAGGTTTCTGTAAAAATGATACTACTATAATCTTGAAATAAATTAAATTAATTTTTTTTTATATAGATTAAAATTAAAACCTATTTTGCTGTTATTTATATTACATAAAATTCTTATGAATGTCCAAAATCATTGGCTGCGTCCTCCACTGCCACCTCCATACATCGATGGCAGGACTGCAAAAAAGTGTCAGCAAATAATTTCAACATTTTAATCTCTCTTTTAAGCAACGTTTATGTAGTGAGTAAAACGTTGTGAATAACTTCCACTGCTCATCTCAATATTATTTTTAATTTATTTTTCTACATATATTTTTCTACCGTTGTCTATTTTGTTAATAACAAGCAAACAAAAAGCTCATCTACTTCGAGAATTATACTAGTTAAATTTGTTTTAATTTCACACTCAAACATTACAATTGTTATTAAACATTAAGACAAGCAATATAATAATTGTTTACATAACAAATTACTTCAGTATTGAAATTAAACTAACTTTCCGATAAAAGTAAACTAAACTGTTTACAATATGGCATACAATGGTAATACATGTCACATAACAGATAATTTTAAGTTCAAATATACGAGTTGTAAGTCAATTACATAAATAAACATTCACGAATAATTTGTACCAATTGTTTTTAATAACACGAACTATAGAAAACTTACATACACACTCTTAAATTTCAGATTTTATATCTGCCTCTGTCTCTGTCTCCGTGTCTCTGTCTTTGTCTCTATCTTTACCTTTATTAGCTCTACCTCTATCTCCATTTCCAGCTCTATCTCCATTTATATTTCTCAATTTCAACGTTACTGAAGATCATCCATAAATTTTTTATATTATTCAAATTAGAATAATTATGGTAAGTCCGGGACTTCAGTAGTTTGTCATACCTCTTCTAAGGATAAACAGACTATGCTGGCTATCTATTTGCTGTGTGGTTAAAAATAATATATTGATTTATAAACTGCTATTGAATCCGATCATAACTTAGAAAAGACTGTTAATTAAAGTTTTTGTAAAGATTCTAAGCGAAAGGTCATAATTAGATATTACAGTAGTAATTTGAATAATTAACTGTTTTATTTTACCAATTATTTTCATCAAATTGAATTGAATTGAAATTTCAAGTTGAATATGGTTTTATTAATCTAATATGTGCATGTTATTTGGAAAGTGGTTTTACAGAGTTTTCAAATTTACAATTAACCATGAGGAATTCATTTCTTAAAAAAAAGTTGCAATCAATGAATAATTCTTTTATTTCATTTCCGACGCTTATAAAAACCACAGTCTATCTAAACTTTCTCAAGTTAATCTCAAAGAACGAATCGAGTTTCTCCATTTTTTCCTATTCCAAATAAGATCCTATGAAAACTATTTAGGTAGAAACGAAAAATCCCCGGAAATACTTTATCTCAATTTTTTTCCAATTGTTTCCATTACCTTCTGCACATTAAAATATTTGATAAATGGAGATTTGATAAATAAATAGAGAACAGTACAACAGTACAAGTACAGAAAAAACCTTATTGCAAAATGAGTATTCGTATTACGCGATTATACAAATCTTGCAGTAGCCATTTCAGCAAATGTCTTACATTCTGAAAAAAAAAAACTTAAAGTGATCAAGCTAATACAAAACTTTGTTTAAAATGTACTTTTTTACATATTACATTAATTCGAATTTACTTTTTGTCTGTTATAATAAATATAAAATTAAGCATCAGATTTGGATTTATCTATGTCCCCATTTGACAAATAGAGAACGTGTTATTATCAGTACTCTTGTGTTACAAATTTAATAATCCGAAAAAAAACTTTTTATGCTGTTTTATTCTTAACATGTTTTATTCTAAAAATCCATTTAAATCAAGATAGAAATATTAAATGCAAGAGGCGACTCTATTTATTATTAGTGGTAGTTATGATATAATTTCTCTGCCTTTGTTCAATTCAATGCTAAGCGGTGTTTTTCTTCTCTTGAAAATTCAGAAAGTGGGACAATCAAGTGGTTGGTAGCGAAGGCAACGCGCGGAATTTCGCAGAGATCTACCGTACCGTCTGGACATGCACCGAGTGGCGCAGTCTGAAATTTTTTAATCCATTCTGCGACTATCGTTTAAAATCTGCTTGAGGTTTAAACAAAAGTTAAACAAATTGCTCTCGAGATCGCCTAAGGGTTATTAATGTAATTCAGTTGTCATCCTTTAAAGTATTTTTGTAGCTTAAATAGTGGTTAAATTTAAACAACTTCATCTTAAGAGCAAAATGTCCGAGATTTTCTCGCTGCATAGATAAACTTTATTAATCCAATTTAGTTATAGTTGTTAAATCCGAAGTTTTTAAAAATTTAATTTATTAAATTTTGTTGATGGGTTCACGAAAATGTAACTTTATTAGTGATTTATTTATTATATAGTGATTAGTTGTTTTCACCGTGTAAGTTTCATAAAAATTATGGTAGGAAGCTGTTTTTGAAATATACAAAATTTAACAATATTTCTGTAAATGTAAACTAACAAATGTCAAAACTAATGTCAACGATGATTACTTTTGTTTAAATTTCGACATAAGATACAAAGAACATGTACGCTGTTATAGAAATAAACACCCAGTTATTATGCCAAATACCTTTTGGAACAGGACTTCAATGAATGACTCCTCAAAATAACATCGAGTTTTTACATTTTTGCAACAAGAAACACAAATTAGACATTTTAGAAGCTTTTGAAATATACAAACATAAACGCACAGTACCTTTAATGAATGAACAAACTTTTCTTAGTAATTCTCCTTTAGTAGACGTGTTAGATATTTAGTTTTTGCATGTATTGAATCTAGTTACCTTGTTACCCACAAAATGGGGATCACTAGTTGGGAAACGGTAACAACCTTTAACCTCAGTTAAATCTGTCGGCTGCCAGCTAACTAGTGTGAGGTCGTGGGTTTGGGTCGCCAAAAATCGTCTAAAATAGCTCTAGTATCTGCCGACAAAATTTGAAAAGAACAACACATTTGCGACTACTACCAATGTCAACTTTTCCCTATATTGAATCCTCGATGGCTGTAAATGTAAACCCCAAATACCAAACATATAAATAATAAGTCGTCAAGTAAGAGATGTACAGTGCTTTATTAACAACTAGACAAATTGTCAGGTAGATCAATTAAAATAAATCAATCAAGTATGGTTATATTTTAATCAAGGAAAATAGCCTTGGCAAAAATTAAATATAAGTTATTGATTTCTATACACTTTTGAACGGGGTGAGAATTCATGCGAGCGCGATTACTTACTCTAAATTTGACTTAACCTTCAAGTCTCAAAAATGTAACTAGCACGGTAAATTAACGCGAATACCTTGATGTAGATTGCGCAATCGTTAACCTCAGATTTTAATTGTTTAACCAATTTATTACGGACCAAAGTCATACGTATTCACTTGCAAATTTTCCTTACAATGTAATAGAATAAATAATATGTGGCAAGATTATATATATGAAATAGATACCTAGATATAAGTGCTACATGCACACTGGGGAAAACCCATTTAACACATACAATTATAATATACAAATATACAGTAGTGCTTTATATACCAGAATGGTTGTCGAACGTTATTGTTGTTGTAAATAGTTGCTACAATGTAACTGAGTCACCATACAGATGTATGTTCTTCGAACTGAAGAAGAACGTCACCAACCAGGTGGAACGTAGTGTGATCCAACGAGACAACAACAACCAAGTCAGCGTATTGGTCTTTTAACAACCCAAATATGCAACGTATTGAGGTAAGAATAAAAAGAATAATATAAACCGGAAAGAAAAAAAGGTCTGTAACAAACAAACTCAAATTACCAGAATGCATCAAGTAAACATTTTATAAATACCTTAGATAAAAGGTAACCTTCTGGAATAGTTATACCGCTCCTAAATGCGGTTAACGTCGATTATATATTGAATCCTGTCAAAGAATTATAGTATAAGAGACTGAATGTAAAGAAAAGTTAAATCTATAAACTTACGTGATCGTGCTCCTAACGTTCAAAAAGAACTAGTGGAAAATCCCTTACGGTTCCAAGAAAAACTTGGAAATCACCAAAAATCAATTATAGATCTGCACAAATGTAATTTCCATATCATAACATAAAGGAAAAACTAATTTAACGGTGATGCCACTAAAATATTCTTTAAAGAATTTTCTTCATACGAACGATGAAAACGAAGTGAAGTCTCTAATCAACAACAGGAAGTTAGTTCCGAACAAAATAGCAACTAAACGGAGACAAAACCCGAAAATCTCTAACGCTATACAATATAACACAAAAGCATAGCTATACAGGGTGCTACGAAATTAGAACGTAACAACCTATTTTGTGTATTTATCCTTAGCAACGTGTTTGTTGCCTTTGATAATCAGATTTAATGTCGAAACAATAATTGTCAGGTTAAGAATTTAATAAAACTTGTGAAACCATGTTACCCACAAAATGGGGACTGCTTATTGGGAAACGGTAACAACCTTTAACCGCAGTTAAATCTGTCAGCTAACTAGTGGGAGGTCGTGGGTCTCACTAAAAGTCTTCTGCAATGGGCGCCAAGAATCGTCTAAAATAGCTACAGTATTGGCCGACAAAATCTGAAAAGAACAACACATTTGCGACTACTACCAATGTGGTCGACTTTTCCCAATATTGGCCCCTCGATAGCTGAAAATATAAACCACAAATACCAAACATATGTATAAATAATAAGTCGTCAAGTAAGGGATGTACAGTGCTTTATTAACAAGTAGACAAATTATCAGGTAGATTAATTAACATAAATCAATCAAGTAAGGTTATATTTTAATCAAGGACAAATAGCTCTGGCAAAAATTAAACGCAAGTTATTGATTTCTATTTACAAATTTGATCTCGGTGAGGATTAATGCGAGCGATTTATTTACTCTAAATTTGACTTGACTTCAAGTCTCAAAAACGCAATACGCAAAGGGCACGGTAAAATTGATCGCGACTACGGGTACCAATCAGATTGCAGAACCTTCAACTCCAGTAGTGAGCTATTCAACTATTACGGAGCAAAGCTTATACGTATTCACTCGCAACTATTCCTGACAATGTAATAAAATAAGTAACAAGTGAGAAAATTATATATATGAAATAGATACTAGATATAAGTGCTACACGCACACTGGGGAAAAACCATTTAACACATAAAATTAGAATATACAAATATACAGAAATGTTTTATACAGGGTGTTTTGAAAAAGATGCCTTTCCTGTTAAAGAGCAATAGAGAAACATGTGTAGAGTAACATCTTACTAACAATTTCCTGAAATGCCCCTTTGAAATGACAACCACCCTTATAAAAATAATAGGCACGCCACTGCAAATAGTAGATAAAGCTGTATGAAATGAAAATTGTGTCTACTAATACATACTTTTAAATGTCATGGACAAATAAGCTATAAACTAACCCAAGATTGTAATCAATACCAAATTGCAGTACGTGCTTTTAAAACGTTTTTAACTATAAATAATAACACTCATTCTGAACATCTGTAATAACTGTTACTTACTCAGATCTTTGAGATTTGTAACTGCAGTATGCAGTTTGTCGTCAACTTTCTTTGTGTTAGGTGTTGGTAAACTTGAGTTTCGATTAATACACGTTTTTTAGAATTAATAACTTGCATTAGGTAGTGTTAAGTGTTTGTTTTAGTGATATGTAAGATAATTAGCCAGGTAAATCAAAAGCCGATAATCCAATTTTTAATGTTTAATATAAAAATGTATCAATACATGGACCGAATCCGACCAGTGTTAACTAATAACTAAAACTTCCCTTTCTTTTAATAATCGTCTTGCCGTTACATGGCAGACGTTCAGCATCATTAAGCATTTACGACCCTTAAAAGTTATGTATAAAATCAGAATGTTTCAGACCAAACATTAGTAAGCGTGAATTAAAAATAACCAATGGTAGAAATATAAAGGGCTTATTCATTCTCGTATCCCTACAGATAAGTAGTTTATTTAAGTGTATTTAGTTACTGTTTAAATTATGGCAGAACCAAACACGCCTGTTGAATGAACGGAACTTTTCAAAAAGTACACTTATACCGCGAGTGCAATTTTGCCAATTGCTATTGGAACGCAAACAGGAAAATACCCAGTTTGCACAAAATGTTTTCCTCGTAAACGGTAAGTAAGTAAGTACTCATTTTGTTATTTTATTTACCGACCTTAATAAGTGATCAGGTCATCAAGGTAGTGAGTCACTCGGCAACCGCTGCTGAAATTCAATTCTGTTGTTTCTGTAAATTGATACGTACGTAGCGGTCAGTTACTATTGTTTGCTTTATCAGTAATTCAGGGTCAACAGCTTACAAACAAGCCATAGTCGACTCGTGACTTGTAAAAAATACGGAAAAATCCGAAATTTTTTTTTATTTTTTATTTTTATTTTATGAGTTTTGGGGTCTCAATATGGTCACCTTTCACCCCCTTAAAGCATTGCATATTTTTCCGGAACACCCTGTATACAATAAGGGTTGTCGGACGTTATTGTTGTTGTAAATAGCTGCTACAATATAACTGACTCACGATACAGATGTATGTTCTTCGAACTGAAGAGGTACGTCACCAACCAGGTCGAACGTAGCGTGATCCAACGAGACAACAGCAACCAAGTCCGCGTAATGGTCTTTTAACAAACCAAATAGACAACGTAGTGTATGTAATTATTGTAAGACAACCAGGAAGTTATAAAATGAGTAAAGGTAAACCCAAAAGAAAAAAGGTCTGGAACAAATAGAATCAAATTACCAGAATGCACTACACAAACACTTTATAAATACCTTCGGTGTAATGTGACCTTAAGAGATAATTATATCGCCTCCATATAACGACGATTATGCATCGAAACCTATCAAAAGAATTATAGTATAAGAGACTGAATGATAGAAAAGTTAACCTACAAACACTTACGAGAACGTGCTCCTAACCTCTAACAAGAATCAGCGGTGAAATCTCTACGGCTTCCAATATAACAATTGGAAAAAGTACCGCCACAAATTAATCACAGATCTGCACCAATGCAATTCCCAATTCACAACATAAGGGAAAAGATTACTTAAACGGCGATGTCCACTAAAATATTCTTTAAAGAAGTTGACCCACGAACGGATCGAAGAAAGTGAAAGTCTTATCGAAAAACAAAATGGCAACTAAAAGGAGAGAGAATGCGAAAATCCCTAAACGCTATACAAACTTAACGCAAACGCATAGCTATACAGGGTGCTACGAAATTAGCACGTAACAACCATTAACTATTCTTCGTATTTATATTATATTTCATAATTGGAATACCTTGCGGGTGCGCCAAAAATCGAATTAATTTAATAAAGATTTTAATACTTCAGGTGATATTCATTTGAAAGAAATATCCAAGTATAAAAACTTACAAAATTAAACATTTGCAATAATCTCACCTGTGTTTATAAACTTTTACAATCAAGAATTTCTAGAAGATATAATACCATTTGGAGCAACGAACAGAAATAGTAACAGCAGTAACATTAAAACTAAGTAAGTATTCTCGTAATTTTAGTAATTTTAAGAGAAATTATTATAAACTTTAAGTTGAATTAATTATTCACAGTTTGGTATTAAATTTAATAATTATGAGTATTTATCTTGTACATGCATAATATTGCTCTTTAACAATAACGGCTTAATAATGACAACTATCATAAATTAAAAAATGGCAATTTTAACAACACATCAGCAAAAGTTTCAACAACTTTAAGACAGTTTTTAAAAATAATCGTAACAATTTTTTTATTTTTATTCAACAATGAAGATAAAACACATGGTATCGTAAAATCCATTTTATTTACCAATTAAATTGAATTTTTGTAGATCGGTATATATTGGACAAACACTTCGAAATGCCGACTTATGATACAAATTACTCGTATTATGTTACAGAAACTAGAACCTAAACTAAAATCTAAGATCTAGAATCTAAATAGAACTACATAATGCTAACCCAAAATATTTAACATCAAATTCCTACACTTTTGTGATAACAAATACAATTTACACATTTTAGAAACTTGCGAGATATACTCATATACTGATACTAATACAATTTACCTTTAAAGAACACAAAAATGCAGCATAGTAATTCTACGTTACTCGAAGTATTTATAGTCGACTTTAATTTGAATTGGCGGGTGTACCAATTTTATTTACATGAATACATCCGTCAGTTTAAATTAAATTTGATCTTAATACCACAGCAACGTGTTTGTTTATATTGCTATTGCCTTCGATAATGAAAACTTTGCTGTCAGAACAATTATCAGGTATATGTATATTTTAATAAATTGTTTTTTCATGATTATGGAGTTTCACGAAATCAGACTTGAAATAAAAAAATATTCACTAGTCTGAACATAGTTTTTAACTTTATATACTATAATTTTGTATGAGACTTATTATAATGGTAGTCGTAATGAGATGTTACACATATGGAAAAAAAATATATTAGAAATCTGATTCCCCATGTAACTTCTTGTACTACTCAAATTTCTCATTTTCTACAGGGTTATTAGAAAAATAACGCTGAATAACGTCACAAAATGTCAATTTTACAGAAAAATCAAAAGATCACTAACTACTTGTTGTAAATCAAGAAAATTAATATCTAACAATTATTGAAGCGAATAATGCAATCTGATATTGTTAAGCGTAATTATAGTCATTATGAATGTCTATTTCGGTTAGTTTTTGATCGATTCCTTCGCTGTACATTAGTATGATAATTATTATTCAATATACAATTATTTAATTAGAATTAAATTAAAATTAATTTAAAATTGGAAAAATTTTAAAAGTAATTTTGAAAGCAGTTTCACAGAATCTATAAAACTAAATCAATTTTTGTAATGTACACGTTAAAAATATATAAAAGTTAGTTAATTCTCACTTAATTAACAGGGTTCATTAACATGTCATTAGATGCATATTTTTCTTCCCAGATAGATACATGCGATAATGTTAAGTATTAATACATTTTAGTTAAATTATTTGTTAATTTTGTTTATGTTGAAAAGTCAATAGCGTAATGTTTTTAACTTTATGCAGTGTAATTTCCTAATAGTTTCCACAAAACGTTAAAAATATTCTTTTTAAAAGACGTAATACGATAAAACGTATTAGTGTAACTAACAAAAGTAAATAAATCAATTTCCGTTAGCTATGCAAATGACGATATAGTAACAGTAAATATAACGTCAATAATTCAACTGGTAAAAGTCTCTCTTACAAAATAATTACTTTAGAATTTAAAAAATATTTATGTTCGTCACACAATTCTCAGTAGGAATCTCTAGGAAATTCCGATACTTATACTATTAATTATCTTATACTTTTAGGTAGGCTTGAACTAGCAAAATAATAAAGATACATTTAGATTTACCCTTTGTATTATAAAAATCTTGTTTTTATTTCTTTCCAAAAATCCTGCTTTTCTAATTTGAGTTGGTTTGATTTTGCGGTTACACGTTGGTTTTCTGTATTATGTAACGCATGATTACTCGTTTCCAAGCGGATATCTTTAGATCAAACAATGTGCATACGATTTGTTTATCTTTAGTTGTAATTCTTTCTTAAATCTTAAATTTATCTTAAAGCTGTAAAACATTTAATTTAAAGGTGTGTCGTTCCGAGACCCTACAGTAGTTCTTAAAATTCTCATATTTTTAAATTTTAGAAATTTTTAGATATCCAAAAACAAACTCTGATTTTGAACCTATAAGAATTAAAGGTCACTAACTCTGTAGTTCTAAAAATTTGAAATTCAAAGACTTTGATACTGATTTGATGCGTAATTGATATGCATGATCAAAACAAAGTAATTTAATCTCATCCCAGTAGTATACTATATTTAATAGATATTAAAATGTTTTATTTAATATCAAAAATATTTATTACATCTTTATTTTACATCAATAATTTATATTTCAATCTTTATATTTATACCATACATGTTTAATACATGTTTGGACAAATATATAAAAATTTAACTTAATTATGTATCAAATGTTTCTATGGTATTAGAAAATTATAAAGTGTATATTTGATAAACATTTCATATACAAATAGAAAACTTAACATGATTAGAAATATTCAGTAAATGTTTCGTTTTGAGCAAACAATTTACATTTAAATCTTATTAATGTACATTTTAAAAAATATTTTTAATTTAGGATATATTATAGATTATATAAATCTTACATAGCTCACCAATGTTTAGCTTTACAATTACTAAAACATGTAAAACATGTGTTCAAGTAAAAACCTAACCTAACCTAACCTAACCTAAAAACCTCAGAAAACTTTCTTTTCATTTTATAAAACGTTTATTGTGAAAATATAGTTATATTTGTAAATTTGAGGGTAAGCGGCAATGTTGGTTCTCTGTGTAAAAAAGTTTGGCTAGTTACGGCAGTCGACGTTAGTCCGTTGAAATTGCGTCACGCTTAATAATGTATGATGGTATTTGTTTGCTAGTAAACGTTCGGGTGGTGCAAAATCAAATAAAATAGTGTATTTAAAAATTGGTGGTGGCTTTTATTGTACTGTATTAATTTTTATTGAATGTTTTATGCAACCTTATAGATATAACTTGGTGTTCTAAGCTTGCAATAATATTTTATAATATTACATCATATTTATTATGTTGAACAAAGTTTTATTTTTTACATTTTTGTAGATTTTCTTCTGACAATAAACCAAAAAAAAATTGTTTGTTTTTTAATTCTTTCATGCAGATTTAAAGTATTAAATATTAAAAGTATATACAATAAAATATATTTAAACAACATTTTCAGTTCAATATTTATTACATAATATTAAAAATCAAATGTTTTTAAATAAAAAAATCTGTCGTTTTTTATGTTTGACACATATTGAGAATTAAATATTTTATTTATATTTGATGCTATCTACACAGTAAAAAATGGAGTGTTAAATCTTACACTCAAATAACACCCAGAGTGGTTCCTATTTATCCACACTGACGAGTGTAAATAACATTGGTCTTAAAAGTGGTAAAATATATAACAACTTTAACCTTCAATGCAGGTTAAAGTCATGGACACTGAGTGTGAAAATGACAACCATATTGTTGAGAAAACATTTGTTGAGTGTAAAGTATGCACGAACTGAGTGTTAATTTCCCATTCTTTTAGTGTAAAAATTATTGCTTATAATGGTAAGGAACATTTTTTCAATGGAAAAGGAACCAACTATAGTGGTTACAATCATTTATTGGAGTGTAAATAACTATTTTGTTCGTGTAATTATATACTTCTATTTTTTGGATCAGATATTTTTTTTGTAATTTAGGATAAAACAGAAAAAGGTAGAAAAATAGTGCACACAAATATTAGTTTTATTTTAAAACAAAATGCAAAATATAAATACATTCTAAATCTAAATAAACCAATGTAAATACATATTGTGATGATTTTCCTTCATTATTTGAAAATCATGAATTCTTAATTTTGTTACCCAATGTAAAAAAGTTCAAAGTTGACTGTTTGTGTTTATCATTTGTAATTATGAATTGCATTTTTAAAAGGATTTATTGTTAAAACTATTCAAGTTTCAAGTTTATTCAAGTTTGAGTTAATTTATTTATTGGATACATGTATATAGTAACAAAATTTGATCAGGAAAACAATTTTGGGTCTACAGGATCTTCACTTCCAGTTAAATCTGAAAAAGAAAATGTATTAGTTACAAAGGTTTATAAAACAGTACAAACATTATTAACAGCAATATAAAAATAGTCTTGACGACCATATATAGTTAGTAGGGTACATAATACAATTGCTTTATAGACAATAATCAAATTACTGAAATAATGATGAAGGTCAAGCTATTTTTTGAATAAAATTATAAACTATCAAAATATATGGAAAATAATTGCAAGAAAAACAATATTAAGTTACCAAGGGGTAGTGATGTAAATAAAAGGGGGAGATGAATTTAATAAAATGATAAAAATGGTTGTAAATGAATTTGACCAGTAAATAAATGTATAATTTATAAAGAAAATAATAAATAAAAGTTTAAGAAGTTATCCTGGGTTAATAGTGTATAGTTTATTGGTCAAAATAATTAAAAAAGAACTACAGGAGAAGAACGTAAAATATTAATTAGTTAAATATTAATTAACAACATACGGTTGTTTTCAAGAAACCAGCAACAAGTAAAGAAGAAGTTAGCAATAATGTTTCTTGAATAGTAATCAAGAAATGCTATTTAAGAAAGGTAAATAAATAAAAAGAAAATTGAGCTCACCATTTCAGTATTGACAGCTATCCAGCCCAGAGAACGGTTTCGGGAGTACCGCAGCAGCAGAATCTTGAAGGGCATAACACCAAGCAGCATGCAGCTACAAAAGAAAATAAAGTGAATCACAGAATAAGGTTTGTGGAAATAGAAACAAGTGTATATAAAGCATATCTAGTGTTTCTCGTAGAAAGAAAAATAAATCCAATGAAAAGAAAATTATGGCTTAAAAAAGATAAATGGTTAAATTATAAATACAGAATTAATAAATAAAAATATGTACAATATAATAGGTACAATATTTAAATATTATATAATACCTTATAGACAAAATGTTATAATTTGTATATTATATTATTTATATATTATTATTTACAGCCGTACTATAGATAAATGACACGCGTGTAACACAATGTTTATTAATGTTGCACGCGTGTAAATCTTTCTATAAGTACGGCTGATAATATTAAAATAATAAAAAAGTGAATCGTTACTACTAGGAAATCAACATTAGTTTTGAACAATTACCTATGAGCTCCTTTGTATGATTAGGGTAAATGACCCAGCCATCACCATCATGACCACCAGTTTCTGTAATTAAAGTTTTATTAAATTTATTATTGACACATTCTAATTTACATTACAAACCTTACCTGTAATTATAGAAACGACATTTAATGTCACTAATCACAATGTCAGTTCTTCATAATCACACGTGAATTTTATAAACACATGTGCGCCATCGCCACCATCTTTTTAAGCTGAGTTCGGCCGTCAATGTTCCAACCTACTATACCAACGCGTAGAACGCGGCAATAATTAAACTATGGAAGTATAATTTCATTACATACATACTTAGGGTTAGGTACTACATAGCAGGAACCAGAAACGGTTTTGCATTTAAATTGTTCCTTGTAAACCAAAAATCTGAAAATAATTTTATCTATTATTTATCCACAATTCACGTAAACATTATTATTTTTATTTATGCATAATGATGACTTAAATTACAATGGATCAACATGGCAGCTAAAACTTTTACATAAGAAAAAGCTGAATAGACACAACCAGGACTGGAAATTATAGTTTTAAAATCTTACTTACTTAATTGCACAAGATCGTAGAAAGATGCATCCTCTTCTATTTTAGCATATTTACTTTTATTGGCTAGTTGAATCTTAAAAATCATTGTTGTCACTTTCAAAGAGAACCAACTACATTCAAACACAAACAGTAAATAAAAGTGCTCACGTCCAATCGTGATTATTCGCGTTGGAGGTGGATGTTCGGTCGATGACACTCGCGAGGGTTTAATCGGTTTTGTTGGATATTATTAACACTCTTTAATGTTGTCAACATGCTAGAATAGTGAAATACATTTTTTGAAAGATGACTCTTACACTAACGAGAGTATCTTTACTAAATTCAAATGATTTTTGTACACCAAAAACATTATTTTTACCCATTTTTTAAATTAAGATAACACTCATAAGAAACCTGGTGCTGCGTGTTAATTTTAGTTGTTAATTTCATTCACATGAGTGTAGAAATTTACACTCAGATATTTCACCACACCAAATATGTTTTTCACCACCACTGCATTTTTTACTGTGTAGGCAATACTGAAATACAGCTACTTCTTGACTTCTCTGTTCTTTAAGTGGCAATGGTATGATTTTTATCTGAAAATATTAAGCTATCTGTACCCCATCCAATTAGTATATTTCATTCAGCAATTAATAAATTTTTTTGCATATTTGCTAATAATAATTTTTTCGCGAAAGAACTTTCCATATTTGCGTTTTTACTTTTTTAAAATAAATTTATGCTATTAAATGTTTTTGTCGTAGCATGATCTAAAAACTTTTTGTCTGAATTTATTGGATGCTTTGTTTTGACTTAATTAACATGACTTAATTGACAAATTCATAAATTAAGTTGAATTAATAAATTGATAAACTTCTCTGATTTCTATATGATTTGGTTCTCTAGGAAAAGTGAACAGAAAACTGCAAAATTACACAGACTAGAACCTTTTCTATAATAAAGTGCAATTAATACCTAGCACATTTGGTCTCAATACTAACATTTGGTTGAAGATGTGTAGTTTACGATTAGTGATAGAGCAACTACTATTACAACTTAAAATGAAATTGGAAACTTGAGAATAATGTGGATAGCATAAATTGAAACTTGAGATAAGAATACTATAACGAAAGCTGGTGTAAGTAACAGGTACAAATTCTACTGATAGTCAAACGTCCGAAGACCACTGAAATAAACATCATTAGCTTTTTTACAATTTGAGAGTATTCAACTCATTCAATAACAGTTTTAACGCTTAAGTTAATCAATACTAGTATCTAAAGCAAAACCTTAAGTAACCTGTAACACGATTGGCTTTTATCTTTAGATTATTTTCTTCTTCCTTCTAGGTCCCGCTCCGATTGCAAAGCAAACGCTAAGCGGGTGTTATAAGCGATAATGCCCGTTTCTAATACCCTGATTGTTATGAACTTATTTATAAACATAGTTGGTATCAAGGTATGAACAACAAATAATATTTACAAAATAGAGAACATCGGGAAATCCCATAGAATGATATGTGAGTGACGGAAACTTTTGCTAAATAGCTTAAGATTGTCCAAAGCTTAAAAGTTGAGATTTTTAGCAATTCTCAAACAAAAGTCCAAAAAAGTAATATCGAGCTTTGGAAAACTTTGGAAGCATTGCAGCTTTAAAATTAGAATTACAAGATTTCAGACTTTTAATCAAACTTACAATTACAATTACAAGATTCAGACTCCGTATTAGTAAGGGTGTTAGACTTTTGATCTATCAAGATTTCAAAGTCTAGGCTTCAAAGATTCAGGTTATGAGTAATCCAAGGTTATGAGTTTACCGATTTTGGAAAATTTAAATAACAATTTCAAGTTTTTATTAAATGTTTATAATATTTAAGCATTCATACCTATTTAGTTTGTAGCTTTAAAGGAAGTGTTTAAGATTCCTAGCTTCAGATATTTACAATACTAAATTTTGAAATTTAAAACTGCAGCTTGGACGTGTCAAAACTTAAATTCTTTCGTTTATTACAAAAAGTTTGAACAAAATCTTTGTTCGCTCACCTAAAATGCTCATTGCTAACTATTTCAAAAACCGCTAGGGCAGTCCAATCCGCAAGCTTCTGGTCTTATTAAAACTTTCTTCCATTACTCATACTCGTCTTAAAAATTTCTGTTGTTTTCAAACCAGAATAAAAAATGTATCAACCATTCTCTCTCCAATTCTCTCACCAAATGTAATTTATTTTGATCGACTTGAGAAATGTTTGGTAAGTATTTTGAATTGCGTAAATTTAACAGCTTTTGACCTTTTTTAAAGTTAACAACCGCAACTAAATTGAATTAAGAAGTTCATCGATGTAACGAGAAAAGCCTAGGGGAATCTGCCCTCAACATAAAGTTGCTTAAATTTAACTACTATTTAAACTTTAAAAGATCACAACTGAATTAGATTAATAATTCCCAGACGATACGATAAATTATCTTTTAACTATTAACATTTATTTTAAACATCATACATATTTTAAACAATTGCCGCAGAATGAACTTGAGATTTAAAGCGTACCACACTGTATATGTCCGAACAGTACGGCAAATATCTGAAGAATTTCGCATGTCGCCTTCGCTACTTGGTCTCGCTGCGTTTTGAATTTTACAAGAGAAAAAAAACTCAGCATGGATTCAACGAATAAAAAGAGATTTATTGAAGATTCTGGAACATTTTACTTATGTCACGGTTCACAAATGATAAAAAAACGGTTTCGTTTCCTGCATTTAATATTTTTATTTTGATTTCAATGGATGCTTAGTACTTGTTTAGTGTTTGAGTCGAAATATATTCTCTGTTTGTTGAATGGAATTATAAATAAATAGAGAATCAGCTTAATCCTATATTAATTATAACAGACAAGAAGCAAATTTGAGATATTATAATACAGGGGCGCAGTAAATGTATTTTAACTAGCTGAAAAAGAATACAGGATATTATAGTATGAGGTTCAATTAATAAATGCTAAACAATTTTAATTTGTCAACTAAGTAACACCAGTCGATACTGTAGCCTGTTTTAATTCCTCGTAAATTCGATATTGTACTAATGCTGATACCATTCAACCTTATACCTTATTATTCTAGAAAATCTTAAAGCAAAAATTGTAGCGCTTTGTCATAGTTTGCTAAACGCATAAAACTTAGTTTTTATTTAGGATTAGGGTACAAATATTGGTGTAATAAGTGTACGTAATGTCAGAATTAATATAAAGAAAAGAAAAGGTAATATCTTTGTGTTTATAAACAATTATTGCAAATTTTAGTATGTATCAATTTAGGAAAAAACGAATATGGTTGACTTTATATCCTGGTTTTATATTTACATTTGCATATGAATGGTGGTCCCCTACCTTTTTAGAATATTATTATAAACAATTAGTGTAATTGTTATTAACAAGGTGGTTATAATAATTTAGTTTTAAAGTTAGGCTTTTGTATCTAGTTTAAAAGTTAGTTAGGAAACAAACAATTCTAGTTGGAAACGAAAAACTAGTAACTTATTCAATTGTTTTTCCAAATCTTATACACCGTGACCGATTAAGACATAGTCAGACTTTGCCAGTGGTTAGATAACCATTAAAGAAAGAAAATTCCTATATACCATTTTTCTTGTATTTCTATACTTTTGGAGAAAAACTGCATTGAAGTTCAGCCTAATGACGACAGAACTAAAGGCGTTTCGGTTTTAATAGAGGTTTAAACAGGTCTTCAAACCGTTTTAATAAAAGAGTTGAATGATTCCAAATTGTAAATAAGCTAATAATGTTTATTTCAGTGGTCTTCGTCGTTTGAGAATCAGTAGAGTTTGTACTTGTGACTTACGCCAGCTTTCGTTATAGTATTCTTACCTCAAGTATCAATTTATGCTATCCACATTATTCTCAAGTTTCCAATTTCATTTTAAGTTCTGATAGAGCAAATAATTATTACTCGTAAACTAAACAATCTTCAACCAAATGTTAGTATTGAGACCAAATGTATTAATTGCACTTTTAGATTAAAGAAAAGGTTCTAGTCTGTGTAACTTTGCAGTTTTCTTGATCATTTTTCCTAGAGAACTTATACAATAATATGGAAATCACAGGATAAGTTTATCAGTTTATCAATTCAACTTCATTTATGAATTTATCTTACATTAATCAAGAGTTATTTTAATTAAGCCAAAACAATCCATTCAATACTTCAGACAAAAACTTTTTAGATCATACTACGACAAAAACAGATTTAATAGCATAAATTTATTTAAAAAAAGTAAAACCGAAAATATAGAAAGTTCTTTCGCGAAAAAAATGATTATTAGCAAAACATTAAGACATAGTCAGACTTTGCCAGTGGTTAGATAACCATTAAAGAAAGAAAATTCCTATATACCATCTTTCTCGTATTTCTATACTTTTGGAGAAAAACTGCATTGAAGTTCAGCCTAATGTTTTCAAATTTAATAGTATGAATGCATATGACCAGTGGCGGGGCAAGACCAAAATAGGACGTGGGCAAGATGAGTTTTGCGAGGCCCCCTTTTCGATTGCAGGCCGAATACCTAAGGTGACCATACGTTCCGCCTTATGACGGGACAATTACGGGTTTTATTGCAGAACAAACCGCAGAAAATCTGGTGACAACCTCTTGTAAAAATTCATTTGTAGAAACCACGCATTCACCTGCAGAGCAAAAATTAGAAAATTTTGAGGTTACGTTTTGAGTCGAAAGCAGTGAAGAAGTGATCTTTTTTTGTGTTCATTAATCTTAAATTTAAGGGTTGTTGTTTTCTTTTAAATAATTTTGATTATTTGGTTTTTATCTTTTTGTGTTGATTAATAAACTCTTTCATTTAAAATTTTTATAAAAAAATTGATGTGTTACAATATGTGATGTAATACAATTTAAGTAAGGCCCTAATTGTAGCGACCCGCTTGAGATTCATGTATTTTTGGGACTTTGGTTGTCTAAGTTAGAAATTATAGCCGGAGCATTTTTATTGGATTGTGAAAGTAAGTGGTTTGTATTTTGTATATGTTTTCACATTGTTTTGCCAGTATCTATTTTATGTGTTATTGCATGGTTATCATTAATTAAAATCAAATTTTAAAATTTATCACTTTCCAATCATATCATTGATTTATTTGGGGATTTTCCAATTACCTTTTTATATAGCCATCGTCATATCATATCAGTATGTATTTATAATTTTGCATTCCTTAGAAAATAGAAGTAATTTGATGATGTAACATTTTTGTTGGACACCTACTACATCCGTGAAAATGTGTTTTTTAAGTAATTTTTAAAATAAATCACCATTGTTTAATTTTTAACATCTTTGTGTTGCGGATGAAATATTTTTGCCATAATCAGATGTATGAGCTTTTTTAGGATACAAACTGAGTTCTTGTAGGCAATAACAAATTTTGTTTGTAATTAAAGTAACTTTAGTGTCACTATCAACTGAGAAAGGTATACGTTACGCTTCAATAACATAGCATCTGCATTAGGGTGGTCCAACAAAAAAAGCAAAGTCGGAAATCGTATGCTCTCACCCCCTAGGATTATTGTATATGTAAAAAAAGGTACCCCTATTTTTTTATTTTGAAACCGGACGATGTTTAGGGGTGCCTCAAAGCCCTTAAAGTTTCCCATATATTTTATACGGGAAAAAACACTTTTTCATAGATTTGATATAGAATTCTAGAAAATCAATATTTTTCAACCAGGCTACCCGGCTTCTCTTCAGAAATGGTCAGAGAATGACATCCAATACTTTATTTATCAAAATCTTTTATATTAAAAAATATTTTTTAACGACTTTTCCGTGTTTCTTCCATTGATGGGATTTTTTGCAAGTCTGTAAAAAATAGTTAATATCAGAAATTTAACAAATAAATATTGGATGTCATTCTCTGAACATTTCTGAAGAAAAACAGAGTAGTCCGGTTGAAAAATATTTATTTTCTAGGTTTCTATACCAAATCTACGCAAACGTGTTTTTTCCCATATAAAATACACGGGAAACTTTAAGGGCTTTGAGGCACCCCAAAACAGCGTCCGATTTCAAAATAAAAAATAAGGGTACCTTTTTTTTCAATATATAATAATCCTAGGGGGTGAGAGCAAACGATTTCGGACTTAATCTGCATACAACTTCTTAAATACACGCCTTTACATGGTTTGTAATTGACCCCCACTCCCAACGACTACTCTATATAATTTACCAAATTATGTTCTAAAATGTGAAATTTTCTGCTAAAAACAACTTAACCTTACTTGACTAGAAGCCTCCCCGCACGGTTTTCAAAATTTTGGATCTGCTGTTGTTTCGAAATGTTTTTACGGTATTTATATTTTAAATCAAATACATGCAACAGACGCAATTTAAAATTTATTACAAGAAAACAATTTCATTTTTTCTCGATAGTTGATGTAGATTTTGATAGGTTAGAATATGAGTTTTTCCTAAATGTTTAATGAAAACATGAAAAAATGAAAACATTTTTAATTACTATCTGACACATTTAATAATATATCACTATTAACACTGATATTATGACTGTTGGCGTCGAAAAGACCGTCGCCGAAACGACCTTGCGCCGAAACTTTCTGGCACCGAAACGTCGTCGCCGAAACGTCCTAAACCGATCTGTATTGTCAGCTCAAAAAGTGAGAACTGATCGAAGAAGTTGAGTAACAATAGATACAATTTTACTTTTATTAGGAAATCGGGAAGAATTACAATAAATTTGACATATTATATTATAACCAATTCAAATTAAAGTAGGGTCATTAAAATAAAATAAAAAGGTGTGTATCTGTATCGTTGGATGAGAAAGTGAGAGCTGATCGCAAACGCTGAGTAACAATACTTATAATTTAATTTATATTAGGACATCTGTGTATTTAAATGTGTATAACAACTCCAATACAAAAATACTAAAAATCTAAACTGTAACTAAATGATAACCCCATATCATTAAAATAATAATTTTATATTGTCAGTTCAGAAAGTGAGATCAATTTGGAAAAGCTCAATAAATCTTTTTTTTTATTTTTATTGGGAAATCTCTATTTTCGTAAATATCACAAAATAAAATGCAAATAATTTCAAAAGGGGAAATACGGAAAAATGTTATTGAAGAAATAATCAATATTTCATAACATACTAAACATTAATAAATAGTTATAACGAAAAGATCTAAACAAAAGCACATATATTTTCTTCGAACGTATATTGCCCTTGGCGCAACCTTTCAACCTTTTTTTATGCAAATTCTTCAAAGAAAATTAATATTTACAGAGTGCATCTATTTAAGTAAATCTTTAGAAATACGAATTACTTATCTAATCACTGCATTATTTACTTTTTCAACATTTTCCTAATATTTTACGTAATCTAACGCAGTTAACCCTGAAATATACACATAAAATAAATAAAAACATGTTTGCACAGTACAATTTCTAAATACTTATTATTTTAAATATACTCGGTATTGTTTGCATAAATCTCGTAAATTAATTTAAAATTAAAAATCAATTAATAATTATCGATGATTATGTATGTTAATTAACTATTTTGAAAATAAATTGTTGTTACGCACAACGGTGTTTGTATTCATTATTAGTTGTAATACTACCTATTAGTATTTCTAATGCTAGTTACATCTTTTGGTTGGTTTAATTGAATATTTACTTGTTCTTATTACGTAGTTCATGAAGAATAAATTAAAAATGTATCATTTTTAATAATTATTATTACGCCGTAATAGTGATTATGAAATGATAAATTAAATAATGTAAATTCCATCTCGCTTTCATCTTAAATACACTTTCACTGGTCGGACCTGGTCAAATAAGTATGAAAACAATGTGGAGCACTTTCACTGGAACGTAATACAATTTTTTTTCGGTTAAACTTGAACATTAATAAATAAATTTTTGATAGAGTAGTGATAATAATAATAATAATAATATTACTTAATGCGTTTGAAAATTAACGAGAATTAACCTTATTTTTAAGTATATACGTATATACCTGTTTATGATATTTTAAATATAAATTGATGGAATAGTTCTGAGATCCAATAGAACACCGACTGAAATGAATAATTAAGATAACAACAAAATAAAAACAAATCATCTGCTATTAACTGTTTCAAAAGCTTCAGTTTCTAGACGGTCTGGTGACTAGACGTCATTTTGATCTTTGCATAATTTCACCAATTTCTAAACAAATCTAATGTATCTATTATATACAAATCTATGGCACTGATATTCCATAAATTTAAAAGTTTCCCCCTCCACAATATTTAAGTAATTCTTTTAAATACTTTCCAGGAAATTTTTTCTTTGTCGGCAACTTTTTTAATATAGATATGGATTTTTTTCTACAGATTTTGAGCAAAGAATTTACATTTAAATCGTTATACTTTATAAATATTTAACATACATTTTGAAAGAATAGTTCCAATTTAGAATATACTATATAGAGTGTGTGTGTAAATATTATATATCTCTTACATATTAATGTTTTGTAGCCATGGTAGCTCAGTGGGTATGGCACTTGACTACCAATCTTAAGGTCCTGGGTTCGAATCCCAGGAATAATACATTGGAATTTTAAAAATATCTCAGGCTTCCAGGTCGACCCAGCCTGTGAAAATGAGTACCTGGGAAATCATTTCCTGGGGTAATAATAGGCGGTCGGTGCGTAAAGCTAGCTACTTTACCACCCTTGAGTACCGAACGGCTCAAGAATAGTAGCCTACCCTGCTATACCCCAATGGGCCTTCATGGCCTGTGAAAGGGGACTATTATTATATTACATATTAATGTTTACTTTAAATATAATGTAAAACATGTGTTGAAGTGTGAAAATTTTTAAATTCTTTGTCAATTTGCTTTAATATTCTTTGCTATAGGTAAAAAGATATAATTTACTATTTGTTTTATTTATAATCTGTACGTACTTTACTATATTAGTTCTTTTGGTAATTTGTGAGATCTACAATTATTAATTTAAATCGATAATAGTTTTTTAAAATAGTCATTTTTTAATCATAAACATTGATTGAATTGCACCTGAAACTGACATAATTTCTGTTGTACACCCTACGCAAAATTGCTAAAATATATTCGTGTGTCCTTACGCTTAGTTAATTTAATTGCTTTTATTGATTTATTCAAAATTAATGTTGTGGACTTAAAGATTTAAATAAAATAAGATTTAAGTTAAAACACTAGATTTAGTAATAAAAATAATAGGAGAAGGACATATAGTTTTATTATAAGCATCGCGTAATCGTATTGTAACGTTCTTTTTAAAATAATAACAAAAATGCTGTTTAATCGTCTATTAGCAAGAAGAAACAATATTATTTACATAAACCAATTTAATCTTAACTAATTATTTAACACTACAACTATAAACTATTTAACTAGCTTAAATGCTAGAAATTTACAAACAACAATTATTATGCATTTATTTATTCACTAATATATTTGATTACTAATTACACAAAACACATTTCAATACGCCGGTTGAAACTAAAATTACCCGCCGGGCCCATTGCGGCTGCGATATATACCCCCACGGAATTGTGTAGAATGCACTAGAAAGATCGACCGACGTTACGTCATACACGCGACCCGGCTCGAACATTGCAGATTGTTCTGGAAATATGCGTCACCCGCGTAAAGGGGTTTTTCCCCATTCGTTACAGATTATCTGTATGCTTGATACGCTCCATCAGCGCGCAATTGCATAGCAATTGCGCCCAATCACTCACTGGTCGGAGCGAGGTTGCCTATCCACACTCTACTAGCTAACCAGACTGACTTAACACGTGCTCACCCGCCGGCACCCTCCCGTCCTCTTTCATACGGGTTGAAGTGCCTCGTCCAGCATTAGGACTATTCCCCCAACTTAGGTCAGTTCAGTACACCGAGCCAGAGTGGGGGCCACTGCCCGATCGAAACCAACCTCAATGTGACGGGACTTGGTTTTTAAATGGGTTCGCCACCCCGATCTCCCAGTTATAGGCCTGGTGCGCCCTCGACAGAGCTTCGTTTCGAGGCTGCTTTAAAGAGCCCTTTTTAAAGCAACGTCCCGGTGTGTACCCGTTAAGGTGAAGTTGCCTTGAACGTGAGAGGCTATGTCTCTTCGCATCAACGCCCTGTAAGTGTAGGTCTCTAGACGATTTCTGGGAATCCGACGCTGGAACTGACAGCATATGACAGACCCCCGTACTGTCACCTCCGAAACGCTACCTGGTGGCATGCAGTTTCTCATGAGTTAGCGAGCGAACTCCCTAACCGAGATAAACCTCACTTGAATCTCCTCTATTCGTCTAGGCCAGACAGCTCCGTAAAAGGCCCTACGTCAGGTAAGATTCAATCCACCCACACCGAACCCCCTTGTTAGCAGAGTTTCCTCCGCAACCTTTTAGGGTCATCGTCGAGAAACACTCCGGTGAAACGTAAACGCAACACCTCGGCATAACTCTACCACACATTTGATTCTGATCGCGTCATCCGTTGCCCAGACAAGCCTGGGATGGGGTAGACAACGACCAGTTCTAAGGGTGAACGCCGTGTGGTCTGCCCTCAAGCTAGCCTCTAATCCTAGTGCTTCCCGACACCTCAACATTCGTTACAGTATTAAATTTACTTGCTTCATATCCGAAAGGCACTGATAGACGTAAAGGTTTCTATAGCAAAAAAGTGACGTAGTTTTAGAAATCCAATTAGGTAAATAAATTTCAGACAAGGAGGAAATTTCCAAAAAGAACAATTACTTACCGAAAGGTGCCTTTTTCGCAGTAGAGATTTGCTGATAATGCTGGCACGCGTTATAAGGCACGGGATGGTGTAATGAGACACCTCCAAATACTCATTCACACTCATAAACACATTCGTGATAAACTAATAATAAGATCCAAATACTATAATGAATTACTTAAAAACAAATAGCATTTAAAAAAAGATTAATTATTCAATTATCAATTAAAAGGGAAAATAAACCAAATTTAAACCAAATTTTACAACAAACCGTTTTGATGCATTTGGATTGAACGAGTTAAATTAATTAATTAAATTAAAAAGCATTTATTGTCCTCATTTTTAAATCGGGTGGCAAGGAACTTGCAAAGAACTATAGACCAGTTTCTATTTTATCTGTTATTGGAAAGATATTCGAAAAGATTGTGTATGAAGTAGTCTTAGGTGCAATAAAAGATAAAATTTGCATCCAACAACATGGATTTTTACCTGGTGGATCGGTAGAAACTAATTTAGTATACTACATAAATTTCTTGGAGAAGTCTCTCAGATTTTAGTAAGGTGTTTGACAAAATAGATCATAATATTTTAATGCGTAAACTGAAGATTATGGGCTTACCGTCGGATTTATTGAGGTGGGTACAATCATATATTTCCAATAGGTTACAAGCAGTCAGAGTTAATGGGTATGTTTCGGATTTTGTTAAGACGACGTCAGGCGTACCGCAGGGATCACATCTTGGCCCGTTGTTCTTTATAGTATATATCAATGATATGATCAATAATATTAAAAACAGCCATCTTCTCCTGTATGCTGACGATATCAAATTTTCCGCACAATAGAGACTATAGCTGATTTCCGCCTATTACAGGAAGACCTTGATCATTTATATAAATACTGTTCTGATAATAAACTATTTAAAAAAACTTGAGAAATGTTTTACTATATCATTTACAAGAAATTTTAATGTTTACACATACCCTTATTCTCTTTCTAGTCATCAACTGCAATCAGTTCAATCTATCAAAGATCTAGGTATTATAATTGACAGTAAATTAACTTTTGTTAAACATATTGATTATATTGCTAATGAATCTTTTCGTAATCTGGGTTTTTTAATAAGAATTTGTAAGGCATTTACAAATTTACGTAGCATAAAGAGTCTATATTTTCGCAGTATAATCAACTGGTCTAGTATAGTCTGGAATCCCTGTTACAATACTTATATTAACGCGTTGGAAGCTGTACAAAGAAGATTTTTCAATTACGTTAATAAGAAATTTCATATGCCTACAATTAGGTACGAGTTATCATACGTCGAAATCGGATTACTTCAGTTAAGCAAGACCAGAGAAATATCTGATTTGCTTTTTCTCTACAAACTAATAAATGGTCTAGTAGATTGTCCAAACCTATTGGAATCAATCAATTTTAACGTGCCGTCATATTCTACTAGAAACAGAAACCTTTTTGCACCATCTTTCTCCAGAACCAACTCCTTTTATAATTCACCACTCAATCGGGCTGCCCGAACTTATAATGTCGGTTATTCACGGCTAGACCCTTTTTCTACTTCTCTAGCTTCATTCAAAAACAAATTAAAAGTAATGTGTCACAACAGTTGAAATTTACGTTTTTTAATTGCTTGTTACATTTTTTTTTAGTTCTATGTTTGTCGTTATAGTGTTGTTTATATTCATGTATGTAATATGTATATTATATATTATATATTAGTAAGTAGTACTGTCACGTATTTTCTATTTAATCTTAATTATTGCTATCTATATCTAATATGTATCGAAAATATGTGTTCTTATTTTTTATTTTCTAAGGAAATATTTGTTGTTGGGAACATTCCTGTAAATACTTTGTAATTATTAAATTAAATACTGACAACTTATAATTCTTGCAGACAAAAATGGTTTGGTTAGGGGTGTTTGCTTAATTCTCAAGCTAGACATGTTTTATTATAATTTTTTGTTATGACAGCGATTAAAAGATCGACTGGTTAGATGGCTAAATAAAATTCTACAAGCTAATGTCGTTTCAATAAACAGAAGTGCATAGAAACGAATAAAAACGAATAGCGGCGACGAAGTAAAGAGGATTAAACAGCGGTGAATAGAAATGCATATATACAAGTAAATTCTTCCAAGTGGGTGAATGCTGTTTGGGTTTGTATGTTTTCTGCAGCTACAGGCGTGTACACTTACTTACATACGCTCCTCAAGTGTGTACGTTTGCGGTTTATGCCATCCATCTATTTGGAAGGAGAACTCTATATAAATAAGAGAATTGAATATAATCGAAGAAGATACAAGCGAATGAAAGTAAATAGGAGTATTTCCTTCTATTTAGTAGTTCATAGAGTTGAATAGAAGCGAAAATAAGAAAACGAAGTAAATAATGAAATAAATAAGCCAGCACGTCGCTAAGGTAAACACAAAAAATAGCTAACTGAATAAAAGATAAAAATAATAAGAATTAAATATCTAACACTTCCAGTAACGGAGAATTACTGAGCTCAATCTGTTCATTTATTATCAAAAAGTAAATAAAGCGATAATTAAGTTAAATTGAATAGAAGTGTATCAGAGTGGGCAAAAACGAATAAAAACGAAAGAATATAAAAGTGAATATAAATAAAAATGGATATAATTGAATAAATAAGTGAGCATAGTAAATGGGAGTAGAAATAAATAGAAGTAAATAAACTGAATAAAATGAGTAAAGTGGATAAAGAAAACAAATAAATAAAATGGATAGAGTGAATAGCGTAAATTGACTGAAAAGAATTAACAGAGTCATTTCAGTGAATAGAGCGAAAACATCAAACTCAATATCATTGAATAAAGTGTACGAAGCGAGTTCAAACGAATACAAGAATTTAATTTTAATCGAAGTGTATTTATATTAGTGCATAAAGTGAATATAAGTGAAAAAAATGAATAAAATTAATAAAGCAACTAATGTGTATGGAATGAATAGTTAGAAATAGATATAACTGTAACACTTTGTAACTATATAACATTACTTTTTTAATAACACAAAATATTTGATACTTACTGAACTAAATGCTCCGGCTGTTGAGATCTCTTATTATGCAAATTTAAATACAGGTGTGGCCGTTAACTCCAAATGCTTCTGATTAATTAATGGAATCAGGAACAAATAAAAAAAACATGTTGAGCGCCACCAAAACTGAGGATTTTTCTACATTATTAATAATAACAGTTTATTTAATAATAATAGTTTATTTCACTCAACAGGTTTACACCCACTTATAGAGCTACATATAAGTACTGCTACGTTCATTAAACATTCTAAACATGAGCTTACAATAAGTTATAACAGTTATTCTAAAATGTGATCTACATATTTACAATAATTAATTAAATATAAAATATATGAGATATGAAATTTGCTATGATGAAAGCAAGGACAAAAACATCTCAGAGATACATTGTAAAGTAAAACAATAAATATCAGTTTCTGTTGATATTCTATTTGCATTTGAGCACATAATATAAATAGGTGATTTACTTAAAATATTTGTTCTTGCCCTATCACAATAGAAGTCATTTGATGATCTGGTGTTTAAGCGAGGAATAAGTATATTAATTTTTCCAAGAATGGCGGAACAGTCAATAGTGTCATGTATTAGACCATGTAAGAATTTAATATATATTAAAACTCGTCTATCACTCGAACTGATAATGTTAAATCTATTTAAAACTCCATTGTGGCTACAGCCTTGCGTTGGATAAATACCATCTTCTTTATAAACCAAATATTTCAAAAATCGACGTTGTACTGTTTCTAGTTCACTAATGTGGCATTGGTAAATTGGATACCATATTAAGCAAGCATATTCGAGCGTGGGTCGAACAAATGCATAGTATAGTCGAATTAATGTGCTAGTATGATGAAACAACTTAGAATTTTTTATGATGAAACCCAAAGATTTGTTAGCATTTTGTGTTGTTGAATTAATATGATCTTTAAATTCAAGTTTATTATCAAAATAGACACCCAAGTCTTTTATTTTTGTTGTTCGTTGAAGTGTGTTTTTATCAATAGTATAGTTAAAGTCTATGAGATTAGATTTACGACCAAAAGATATTACTCTACATTTTGATATGTTAAGAGCTAAGTGATTTTCTTTGCACCATTCATACACAGCGTCGAGATCTTTTTGCAACAACTTACAATCCGTTCGAGAATGAACTTTAGAATATATTTTAAAATCATCTGCATAGAGGAGTGAATTATTTTTTATCTGATCTGGTAAATCATTTATAAAAAGAATAAAAAGCAATGGTCCAAGGTTCGATCCCTGGGGTACACCAGAAGTAACTTCAAATTCATACGAATTAAAACCACTGTACTCAATATATTGTGAACGCCCATATAAATATGACTGAAATAAAGAAAGTAAGTTATTGGGAAATCCTAACGCATCTAATTTCCTTATAAGACTGGAGTGATTTACCTTATCGAAAGCTTTACTGAGGTCGGTGTATACGCAATCTACTTGACCACTAGCGTCTAGTTCCTCAGTCACAAATTATGTGAAACATGCCAGATTAGCAATGGTTGAACGGTTCTGAACAAAGCCATGCTGCTCAGTGGATATGTAAGGAGATACAGTAAATGCATTTATAAATAATAATTTCGAAAATTTTTGCAAAGTTGCACAGAATGGATATGGGCCGATAATTTTCAGCTTGTGACTTAAAAATTGTGTGTAAAAATTGTGATTAAAAAAAGATCGGGAAATTATCAGTTTTGGAACTAACTTCCCATTTAGATTTGACGTTAAGTTAATCATATATTTATCAAACAATAAAAAAAAATCTCTATTGACCAAAAGAACATCAGCAGTTCGTTGACCCTAACCATATCAAACGGTAAATTAATTTGAAATCTGTATATTGAACATAAAAGAAAAAAATCGATAAATACAAAACACATTATAATCAACAAGTTATTATTCCTATAAGCGAATTGATTAAATTTCGGGATCCAAGTAAATTTTACATAAAAATCTAATTAAAAAAAAATCAGTACCTTAGAACATTTTCAATGATCCAACATAGTTCAATATTCCTTACACAAATAACTTCAAACACTAAAAACAATAATGACCATACACAAAAACTTTCACTAACAAACTGCTGACCTGAAGAACCAAAACGGGAACAAATCTTCTGAATTCTGAACTATTATTATTTTTCTCGATTAACTTTAACGGCGAACTTCAACATAATTAAATGCAATGACAATAAATTCCAGTGCTGAACAAATTCTTTTCGAATTTTCTTTAGACTATAACGGTATATAACACTACGTACTCGAATATTGCTCAACTATATTAACCAACTTTCATTAGTTAAAGGTTGTACTGATTCGACGTAATTTTTGTAGAACTAACACAAATTCTGCTAATCTACAATATTAATATTAAAACGGAAAACCCCCAAAGGTAAGGATTATTAACGTTAAATTCCGAATATTGTAACCTATCTTCTTAAATATGTGACTAATATCACTCGTAATTAAACATAAGTTTATTAATCAAAACGAGAAACTTTAAAATTGAATTCCAGATAAAATTCTCTTTACAACTTTTTCATTAAAATTCGATAAACTGAATTATTTGCGTAAAATTTATTAACATTAAAAACTTTAAACGATAGCTTGAAGCAAGTAGGCTTCCTATACTGTACGATAATACACAAAACTGCATTAGCACAAATAATTCGTGTTTTTCAAACTGTAACTTTATTCCATACTTAAAATTTATAATTTTAAACACGCCGAATATCATAATAATTTGGCCGGGGGTCTCTCAGGAGAGAAAACCTCCGCCTCGATTCTCTATACGAAGCTTCGATCTACACTGTATGAAGTTCTAATTAAGACTCTCTGAACTAAAAAAGGCTTCAATTTTATATAGTGACAAATAATTTTAAGAGGGATATTTTAAATTTTATTGGATTTTATTAATGTATTTTTCGAAGAAACTAAGATTAAATGCTTGGGAACGTCTCAAAATGAATGTCTGCACCAACGAAAACTTTGCTGAAATTTAAAATATTGCTTATGAATGCACAAAGGTGACTCTTTTATACTTGAAAAAAAGCATTATTTACTTAACAAAATATTTGCTCTTCAGACGCAATTGAATTTTCTAAACTGCCAGGACCGTACTAAGGACTCGTTTATTATTTATAGATATAAAATGGTATTTATTAAATTGAAAAAAATGTGACGTTACAACTAAAAATTATTAAAATCAACTAAAAATTATTAAAATCTCCAATCCTGAAAGCTGGATCTTTAATGCTTTATAACTCATCATCACTCATTTAAATACTTGTTGTTGTTTGGAACAGTTGTCTTCAGGTAGATTAATGCCACACCATATCATTGATTACTCACCATAATTTGATTGATCGCTGTAGTGGTGCACACACCCGAGTATGGATATGGTGCCTCTCTTCCCTAACGTTTCTACAAATAATTTAGTAAAATGACATGGGGTTGGTTGTTAAGTAACATTTTTCTGATTTTGGAGGTTTTTGCGTTACAATGTTTAATAAGGTCTTCTTCATCTTTATCACATAGGTACCGTTTTGTCTGAAAATTTACTAAAACTTAATTTAACATGGAATGCCGTTTTTTTTCATTTCATCTAATGTATTTAAAAACCTTTAAAGCATCCTCTTTCAAGATTGTTACCTAGGTTGCAATCAGGGTTTTCACGTCACCTTACAGAGTACGTATTTTAGTCAGATAACAGGTCATAATCACAAATACGTGTTTTTGGTTCATTGTGCGCCATCAGAACCAACACCACAATATGAACGCGTCATATGTAGCGTGTGTAAAGTAATGCCATATTATCACACTTAATTTCTGTCCTGACCGATGTTAAGAGTAGTTGGCTTAGAAGAATGCTCTTTCTCAGTCAGGTGTGATATAATTATGTATGTTTGATTGGTAGATTCAGCAAATAAACACTTTGCAGCATCATACATACGACAGTCCTGGACGCAGGAACCTTGTGACACCGAAGAATAGCGGCGAGATTATTTGGCGTGACATCAGAAACACTGCGTACGGTGCCAACAACAGAGGCATCCGTTTAGCAACAAATACACTATTAGAAAATGTGGTTCCCACAAGCATTGGGTGGTAAAAACAACAAACCACATGGAGCTCAAGTGCTAGAACTTTATGCAGTCTGAAAAGTTTTGCAATTGGCACCCGATCATCAACGAAAGGCTTCAGGAAAAGTCGTTTGTTTAGTTTTCTAAGGGTGAGAAGCTAAAAATAGTTCTTCCAAAGTCGCGATGTTCTCATCATAGTAGTAATAATTTTATTTATATTTATTTTATTTTCTCATAGCCAATATTTTCTCAAACTTTTTTTTATCTCTTGACCTTTTAGGACGCAAACTTGAAAAACATATTTTGAGAAGGAATTTATTTGTGTCTGTGTGTGTGGGTGCGCGCGTGTGTGAACGCGAGCTTGTGTTTGGAAATTTCTCAAGATTAAACATTTTATGAACCAATAACATGGTCAATAAACTTTAATAGGATATTTTCTCTCCTTGGATATATTGACCGTATCTCAATTACTTCTCTTTGAAGTCGTTTTTAGCCACTGCGTCATTTTCACCATTAAAGTGACGTTATAATGATGTTAATAAGACGGGTAAATGTCACAGCCCAAAGACATCATTTTACGACGTGAAAAAGACGTTGTTTTATGACGTAAAAAACCTTATAATTATAATGATTTAAATGACGTTTTATTGACGTCTTAATGACCTACTTATTTCTACTTCGGCAAATAAAACACCTTAATTTGAAAAAAGGAAATTTATTATTTAAAATTCTGAAACATAAATATAATCACTATTGTAACGAATAGTAAACCCACATATGACGTCATCGAACATTCTAGATGTATGAGTCATCAACTGTATGACTCATCAATAACACCTGCATGCATGACTCATGAACACCTGCGTGTATGACTCATCGACGCGACTTATCGACGTAACTCATCAACAGCTGCATGTATGATTCATCGGTTATGTTCTAGAACTTATGAAAGATATAAATTGAGTCGCGAGTAGAAGCAAGGCAGTTAATGTTTGACCGGCATAGTAAAATGTACTCTGAATAATTAGTTAATAATTGTTGTAATACATAAATAGTTTTTATATAAATAGTGCTCAAATAAATTTGTAAATATCTAGCATTTAAATAATAGTTCGTTAAATAGTTTATAATTATAGTGTTTTTAATTAAGTGCATTGTAAATAATCTTTTCTTTATTAATAGACTATTTAAACAGCATTTTTGTTATTATTTTAAAAAGAACGTTACACTATTATAACATTATTATACTTATATAACGTCTATTGCTTTCGAGGCGTCAGCCAACACGTGTTAACGTATGCTATACTTCCTCCGTCCTTTTCGGTGAATTGTGTGAAATTCCATCCTAATTTGTTTTACCAACACCGACACAAAAACTGCAAGATATGCCCAGAAATAAAATACCGCAAACATTTTTTTTTTTAATGAAATATGTACACACCAGGCGGCAGAAAGGAGATCAACATCAACCAACTTTTTGCATGTATTCGCCTCCTCCCTCGTTGCGTTGTTTTTCACGATCTTTACCAATACCGGTTACGTGATGCTAGAACATTTGGAGTTTGAATTTTTAAAACGTATGTCTGTAAGATATTTTTAGGTTTATTTTATTTATTCAAGTTCAATGAAAATACTTATGAAATTGTAAATTTATTGTAAAAATCTTGTGAAGATTTCCATCAAAACTCTGGTTATAATTTTCTCAATTCTCGTATATGTAAAACGGGTCTTACTTACATTGCTTAAGAAAATTGTCGACCTTATAATTCTACATTCGTCATAATGACATGACGTCATTATAACGTTATAATTGGGTGACCAAACATGTCTAACAAATCACGTAAATCAGACGGCACTCTGCTTACTGGGGTGCGTATAACAATAACGGCAAGAGACGCACGTTAGAATTATTTTAGATCTTGCAAAAAAGTAATCTATCTGGGTGCATCTATTATGGATTGGATCTTAATTGGAGATATTTCCTCTCTTGCAAAACAGAGTACGTAATATATCTTATTATGGCCAAATAAACAATTTTGATAACAATTTCAATTGCTGAGATCAAGATTAATATTGTAAATTTTGTAAATAAAACCAATTTTCGCTTTTTGTTATGCTTAAAGTTACTTTAAGTAGGTAATTGGTTTTATTTCATTGGATGTATTTTATTCTAAAATATTTTTGATTGTACAAGTAAATTAATAGCGTATCAGCGACCCGAACAAGTGCATTTGTCGATCGGACGGATTAGAAAAAAAATAAGATGACAACGATATGTGGTAGCTACGGAAAGAAGTTGAAGTTCTTGTTAGAAATAATGACATTAATATTCAACCTATTAAAACCTTGATAAACAAACATAGTTCAACTCTGATGAGTTCATGTTATTACCAAAGATTGTTATTCATCCATAGTAGAATGAAGTTCATATTATCTCAATTCCAGAACTTTTCTATATACTTAGGTGTACTATAATTTTTTTAATTCAATTTCGACGAGAGGTCCATTTACTGAGCACTATGTTACTACTTTTAAAACAAATAAAGATATTCTGGAAGCTAAAATGTTGATTCTGATTTCAAAGAATATGATGGACTGCTAAATGTGTTGGTACTTCTACTAATACAAGAGATATACCGCTCAATAAAGTCATCTTAGAAAAAAGAGTTATTGAACTTTTTCATTTATAGAATAAACTAATAAAGAATAATAATATTAAATTATATTTTACAGAAAGAACTAAAAAGAATATTTATTAAAATATATTTTCAACATTTGACAACAAATTTGGACACGTTACAATACTGCATCATGGGTTGCATATAACACAGGCATAAACATAGCAAACTGATAATATTTTTTGTTCGTGCGCCAAAGCACCTAATTTAGATGCTTTACTAAAGTACAAATAAATTTCACAACAAATTGCTACATTTAACAAAATAAATACATACATACGCAGATAAAAATTTTATGTAAAATTCCACTTGTAACAGTAGTATTAGTTTATTAGTGTATTATTGTTCTTTTGAAGAAGTTAATAAGGCTTTTATTACATTTTTGTAATATTTTGATAAAAATTTTATTATTAGCTATATTTCGATTTACAATTATAGACACTACATTTAAAAAATAAATAAAATCCTATTAGCAAATGTGTACCTTCGATGTTTAACTGAATTCAGCTGTACACTTTAAAATCTATTGCCTTTGAGTTACCAATAGATATATCTATTACTGGCGGTTATATTCAAAATGGCATCTGAGAATCTTTCTAGTAATATCACTCAACAATCTTTGTTCTTTCACAAAAGAAATCCTTACACAATTTTGGAAAAATTCCATAAAATATCCTAATATATTATTTAAAATGTATTAATAGCAATTGCTAACTATTTGTATCTACAAATATTAATACAATACGATACAACACTTAAAATAATAATAATAATAATTTAAAAATTATTAAACTTTGGTTTTGGAATTATCTATAAAAGCTCTATTTCTAAGATTAGAATTTTCTTCTGAGGTATAACTTTTAGTAATGTCCTTCACTTTATCTGATGTTTCATAAAGCGATGTTTGTGTTGTGAAACAAATTCCAATATTTGGTAACTTGGTCGTTCCATTAGCTGTTCCATTAGCCTAGAAATGATTTATTTTTTAATAAAATATTTACAAATGTTTTTATTCAAATCTTCATTCTTACCTGGTTTTGTTTTGCTTTTTGTTTCTTCACATAAGTTTGTTTGTAAAAATCTGAAAAGAGGAAGTAGAACATCACAGCGTGCATTCCAATCCACCATACAAAAGCTTTTGGATAGTTACAGTCAATGAAGAGTAATTGGAAAGCATGGACCATTACGAGAACAAATTGAACCTATAATATCGATAACGATTAATTAATCTGTGAGTGATGAATTGACTGATTAAATGTATACCATTTGTAGAGCTGTTAAATATTTCTTCCACCACAAATATCTTTGCATTCGTGGTCCAAAGGCTGCAAGTAGATAATAACTGTACATGATGATATGGACAAATGTGTTAAGGAACCCAAAGAATGTTGAGTGACCACCAGGGGTAAATTTGACACCGAACCACACGGACATTGGCATCACTCCATGATGGATCACATGTAATGTGGAGATGTGATCATTCTTCTTTCTTAGTACAAAGAAGATCTAATAAAGAGAAAAATTTGTTGTAGGTATTGGTAATTTGTAGCTGCAGGAGTGCTAATAAGTATATGTACTTACAGTATCCAAGAATTCTGTAAATTTGGAAAGATAATACAACCAGCAACCTAGTGCCGTCTGAAAAATAGTATTTTAATTAAAATTTACATTATATCCCTTAGCATTGTGATTAGACTTACCCTAATCGCATAAGGAGTGGGTGAATAATCTACAGGTTGGCATCTGAAGCTGTATGTTGTTAGCCAACCAGATATTAAGCACTGTAAAAAAATTTTAAGATTATTAAAATAGCTATTTGCATATTGAGAGAGCAAAGTGATAGATCTCTGAGAGTCAACTCAGAAAATGTCAACTCTCAATTTTCTTATAACATCTGAAAAAGCTTATGTTCAGATGCTGGAGTAGATACAAATAGTTTATACTAAAAGACTAAAGTACATCTTTTAATTCTGGATGAGAAGTTTATTTATTTAAAAAAAATCGAAACACTTTACTCCCTAGGTAGTAAAACAACTACTTTACTCCCCCTTTTGAAGGAATATCCCAGCGCAATTCATCTAATTGGTTTCCTTTATTTCTAAATATTTTTTGTACTTTTCTGTTTGTTTGATATTGAATCATATTATGATTAGCATAACCTTCTTGATAGTTTTCTTGGCAATTTTATAAATTAATGTCAATATTTATTTCAATATATTATATAATAATGACATAATATGTAGTATGTCCGGTATATCGATTTAATATGTCTTAAACAATTTCTGCAGTTAATAGATCGGAAAGCAAGGAAAATACATATAGTAAAATAAATTCAACAATTTTCAATTGAATAGGTAAAACTTTCGTTACTTTAAAGATCTCTGAAGGAGAAACAATAATACTCTTCGATATTGATCTTAATTATATTCTAGATATTTCGCAAAGACTCTTCAAAGTGTCTGAAATAAAGAACAGAAAGAATTCAATGTTTTAATTAAGCTTATAAACTTCTTCCTTTAGAGTATTGTTATTGTTTGGCAAAAAAAGGCCTAGTAAAAGTTCAATAATACTTAATTATTGTTACAATCATTTTTAATTAACATTCTTCCATTGTTGTAAAATCAATTTTTAATTATAAAAATTGTTTAGGCTTATAAATAGTGTACGTATTGCTGTGTTATCTGCAGTCAAAAATTTTGAATAGGTAATTTGGGTTGCCTATCTTTCCGGCGTTCATAAAACAATTTTTTTAAATTTGAGAAAATTGAGTAATTTTGTTATTTAATAAGTAAAGGATACACTCTACATCACTTGGTGATAATAAAAAGTGGATCTTAATTGGATTGTTCACTTAAAATTGAAAATTTATTTAGACAAGCTACGATTTACATGTAGATAGAGACTTGGTTTTTCATATTTGAAGCCATCGTAAGGTGTATTTTCACCTGGAAATTATAAAAGGCATAATTGGAAAGGTGTATGCAAGTAATCACCACAATACCACAGTATATATAACATACAGTAATGTGACTGTCGCAAATAATTTCCATCCACCACACTACATGCTGGCGCTTGTCGGCAGTATGCAGACAGCAGTTCTGTTTCAAACACGCAACAGAACGTATCAAAATTACCAGAGCCGGATAAACCCACAATCGTGCAATATTAGTGCTAGTAAACAATGCATATTGTTAGTCGTTGTGCCGCCAAATGCTGTCAAAATACCTCGGAAAGAACTACAATTAGTTTTTTCAGGTTTCCGATTTTAGGTTATTTTTTCCTATATACTATTATTTTTTAATAAATACGCTCGTAAAAACAATGTCGTATTTAAGAATTCACTTTTGTATATATTTGCCAATTGCTTAAAATTGAATTACTAACACGTAATAGTAGAACAAATAAGCGATTACGAAATCCTACATACTAAAATTTTTTATGCTGATTTATTAAAAGAGTTCAACAATAAAGAATCTAGGTCAACGCCTTATGAACAGGTGTGAACTACAGCGTCTTTTGTTACTCTCAACTGTTAAAAAAAGTCAAAGCGTGCGTTAGGATTGTACTTTTTAGCATTTCGTTTGTCATTGTGTCTTTAATTTAATATGAATGAAAATAAATTTTATTATTATTAATTATTATTATTATAGTGTAAATTGATTTCATCTCCCCTATTTTGTACATATGTGATTTCGGTGACCTATTCTCCATTTGTTTGTTGAACAGGTATTCAAATTGTATACAGCTATGCATTTGTTCGTAATTATTTCTAAATAAAATGAAATAACTATTGCAGCGCAAGAATATGGTTAATGGCTTGAAAGAATAATGTAACTTTAGTGGGTAATTAACGATGTAACAAGAAACAACTCTTCTAACTTAGTTTGATAAATGTTTTAAATATCTAAATTGATTATCGTTTTATTTATTAGATTCTATAAGTAAAACAACTTCAATCAAATGGTTCACTACACATAATTCTACTTCATATCTTACTATACTATTATATAACAAGAGATTTTGTTTACATATTTGTTCGACACATTTTACTGAATGCGGCTCTGCGTTTTATTTACCGGCGTTTTATTATTATTCGTAAGCGATGCCGACCGATTAACGTCGGTCCACTACTTCGTTTATAGGCGTGATATTCGAAGGTGGATTAATAAAATGAATGGTGCCGCATGCAAGTGAAGCTACTGATTGTTATATATACTGTGACAATACTTACAGTTTTTATTCTTAAATTTCAAGTAAACCCCATGTTGGTTTAACGATGCAACAAATTTCAGCATAATTGCATAATTTTCATTAATCTTTGAACTTGCAGCCAAAATGTTTTGCTGTAATTTTGATAATTAGATTCTACTGCACCTTTAGCAATAGAAGTTTCAAGTGAAACAAGTTTTGTAAAGAAGATCTCAGCCGTTGTAGTTCAAAATTTGAACGTTTTAACATGTTTTGCTATAATGGTAAAATATTGTTTATATTTAGGATTTTGGTGTCAAAGTGAATGTAAATAGTACCTAGTTAATAGGGTCTTATTTTTAAGTTTATGTTTGGAAAAGGATGTAAAAAGGTATGAAAATGTTTTTATTTGAATTTTTATCAAACCATGATTGTAAGGAAATCCAAGATGATTGTCATTCAAATACTGCAGTTTTAATTGCTTTGTCATAGGCATAGTATATATCAAAAGAAAGGAAAATTTAATTTAACATTTAAGTTAATTTTTTTAAAGAATGTGGTTAAGAAATTTTATTTCAAATCGATGTTCGATTGTTTTCTGGTGAGCTATTGATTTTCTAGTTCCAAACTAAATAAATCAATAACGATGTTCAATTGTTTTTCATATACTATAAAAAGAGCACCAAATTTTGGGCACTAGCTTCTCGATTTTGATACGAAGCAGAAGCCATGACAGTTGGCACAATAATTTGAAAAAATGTTGAGGTTATGTGTTGAATCTTACGTCAATTCAAACGTCAAAAAGTGAGTTATGTCAAATGTCACGAAAATTTAATTTTTTTGTTATTAAGTCAATTTTAAGTTTGATTAACAAGTAACATTTGAATAAACTATTAAAGTGGACGTAAATTAATTAAAGTGTCTGAACGTTTAGTGGATTAAATGGTTTAAAGATTATTGATAAAATTTATTGAATCTTATTTTAAATGGGAATGAGGTTGGAAATTGGAAAGGTTGTGCAATTAACCAAATGTATAGAATGTACTTACGTTATGGAACATTCATGTATCATCTTTATAAAATAATAATTATATTCAAGCTGCACAAATAAAAATACAATTTGGAGATTGGTTTGATAAGTCAGTTTGTCAACATATAACCAGGTAACTTCACCAATAATTACAGGAAACTGCTATTCGACTTTGTGTGTCTTTTAAATTTTGTGTACCGCGAAATTGTTTTGAATTTAAAAGAAATTTTTAATTTCAAACTTCAACTTTAAACTTTTCATTCGTTTATTTCTTTAGTTATTAAATAGTGGTTTAAGATTGTTGGTTTAATCAATTAAAAATTAAATAGGACAAAGGGAATTAGATTGTCTCTTAATTCTGAATTCATTAAAGCCATTTGACACCAATATTTATTCAATTTTGTTTCATGTTTATGTAATCTTACTTGTTTATAATTATTCTCGTTTCTCTTCAGGTAATTTAAATTGAACTTGATTGTTAATAAATAAAATTCTCCATTTAAATGTTGTCAAAAGAAATTTATTTGTGTTGTGTTTTTCTTTATTTTGTGTGTCCTAAATAGTGTTTTACAGAAAGAATATGAACAATATTTTATTACTTTATCAAAGAGCGACCCGCCTGAATATTTTTCTCATGCTATTTTTCCTGAGTTTGTCTTTGGTTTGTTAAATCAATGCCGGTGCAGAATTTTATTTTCATTATAAAGGTAAGTGGTGTTTGTTTTGGTATAACTTTTCAGTTTGCTTTCAATTCTTTAAACAAATTTGATAGTGGTCTTTTAGAAATAAATTAATCTGTGATCAAGTGTTGTAAAGTGTTATCCGAATAAAATTTTTATGGCGCCCAAACAAGACAGTTTCTATTTTTCATAAATTAAATTAACAGCATATCATAGCAGTATATTTGAGCTTTAGGAAACATTTCGTTTTGATCTTTATGAGACATTTTATTGTAACCGTGTTACTAACATGGAAAAGTAATGTAAAAATGTCGAATCATCCACTGCTGTTAAAAACTATTAAGAGTACATATTAGACATGTGAATATATTCTGTTGAATAATATATTAGTGGTAGATACATAAATACCTAAATGGAGCATCAAATCAGTTTGAGGTGGTAAAGACAGTCACCAGTTTGAGTTGAAAGATACTATTGATTTCATAATAATCTAGGACAGCAAGGATAATTTAATGCTCTTTTTTTCAGTGTAAAATCTATAGGATAAAGTAATAAGAAATAGCATTATGTTATCCTCGCTGTCCTAGATCATTATCAAATTAATAGTACATTAGGATCATCAAATCCTAATTTTATTTAAACAGCGAAAACACAATCTCACTTTACATTAAAAAAACTTAATTTAAAAATCCCGTTAGTTTTGGTGAATTTGTGGTTAACAGATTGACCTTACAATCCAAGGATCACAGGTTTGCCCCGGTCAAGTGAGTATTTCCTTATAGTGGAAATTTGAACGTGTTTGCTTGTAGCCTCTTTCTCAATGCAATACTTGGCACATTAGTCTCTACGGGGAGTGGAATTTTCCTATTTGGTTAAATCTTAAAAAGGGCCATATATGAAAGCAATCGCTGCCATGCGGTAAAAACTGTATTTTATTAACCCGATTCTTGGCCAAAAACAAACAAAAAGTCATCCTGATATTTTCTTCTGAAGTTCTAACTCTCCTGGATTTTTTAAACTCATTATAACTTTGATACCTTGGTAGTTCTTCACATTTCAGTGTGGTGTCGTTGGGTGATTAGATGTAGGTTAGATTTTTGATATTGTTATAATTACATCACTAATGTTGAATTTAAATTTCGTGATTTTTTAAAAGCAAGAAAAAGCGTATCCAGTGGAAGTTACTTTTAGCCGAGATTTACATGAACGTAGGATAAGACATTTGGATGATCTCAACATGTAGATGATGGAAAATATAAAATATGTTAAGATTTCACACCAGAAAAAAAATACAGACTGTTGAAGATACTAAATGGCTCAATTTGAAATCATTGTAGTATATTGAAAGGGCATATTTAATAACTAATTCATACTTGTTGAACTATTTATCTTATCAGTAATATTTTTTTAATAAACTTTTTTTTATAAAATTACTTTTTGTAACTTAATTGTAACAATATACTCAATGATTTATTTGAAAAATTAGATTTTCCGTAAATCTTTATTGTGGCGCCATCTATCGACGATAATAATAAACAATGTCGATAAATAGTCGCACCAAGGAGCCGACAGCTCTTGTTCCTACAATAATTTAATACAACTACTGATTCAGAATGTCTGTTTAAAACAACAACATTGGATGACATTACCAAATTAGCAAATCAATCTAAATTTAAAAAAGATGTCAATCCGCTTTAATATCCCAAAAGAGTTATCAATCTTGTAATGATTTATTAAGCATAACGCTTACTATATAGGCAACTTAACTGACACCAACTGCGTATTAAAATATACTTGTGGTTTTTATCGGTCTTTTATAATAATGTAAGCAACATTAATGATGTTAATAACATGCACTTTTTAGTATCATCTTTAATATACTATTAATCTAGATAATATAACAAACCATACAAACCTCTCTAAATAGATATATGCTGAATACAACTTGGGCAAAATTATAGGCAATAAGTACATTCTTGAGATCGTATGGTTTTCTATTCTCCATAAACTTTGGTCCGAGCACTTTGACAAAATACACATACGATAGACATATTAATAATGTGGGAAATGGCGAACTCATTAGCGGCCAGTCATTTACTCTGGGATCTGTAAAAATTACAAAAACAATTAAAATGCCTTTTTTATCGATAATCACCTTAACCACAAACAACACACAATCTTAACATGTTTATTAATCTATTGTATAATTTAGATAAGTATGTTTATATTAGTATGAACAATAAGATGAACATGGAAGAGGATTTGAAAGTATGTATGCCTATTGTAATATTCATACGTAATAATAACTTGTTAATTTAAAAAAGAAGAGTTTAAAATTAAATATAAAAGATTAAAAACCCATAAGTGGTTATTGTAAGATATTAATTGTTGTGTATCTTATCGGAAGACTATTAGTCTTATGTAAGGACCTAACATTATAGGGTCATTCCATGCGAAATCGATCACTAAAATGGGTCGATCTCACGGATTTCAATGAAAATCACTTATGAGGTAGCAATCAACTAAAGAACATAACTTCCATTCATCAATTTGCTAAATTACGCAGAACTTCCAGATTGCCATTTGGCATTTAAATACAGAAATGTTCAAAGAATCTGTACAATTTCTTTCAGACTTTTAAAAATGTGACCACACCGTTTTTTCTGCATTTTTAAAATATTTCGTTTAGAAAAAAATAAAAATACGTTTGATAACAAAAAAGCATTAGGCTGTCCAAAAAGCCTCGCTTAGTCTCGCTGGCAAATGAAGGATTTTAATGAACGCGTGCACATCAGCTGTGAGAACATTACGATAAGCTAAGAATGTAAGCACAGTATCGTGTTACTAGAGACGTTTTAAAAAGGTCAGTAGCGTACGTTCGGATAGTACTTTTTAACATTATGTAAATTTATCATTGTTGAAGTATCTATTCAACCTTAATAACGATTTATAATTAAAAATCTCATTACGTTTTAAATGGCATAGGGTAATGAATACATTTAAAGAAAAGTAATTGCAAAAATTTTAACTATAAATCGTTAAAAGTAAAAAATAGGGAATCAATCAATAATCATAACTACACAAAATCATAACTGGTGTTAATTTACATTTTTAAGTGCATAAAACTGATACTAAATGATGGCAATCCTTTTTATATATTAGGAATCGTACTGTATAATAATTTACCAATTTCAATAAAACAATTAATGTATAAACAATTTGTTACTGTTTTAAAGGAATTACTTAACTATTATAGTAGTTCTTAAGAATTTTTGTTTATAACAATATTTCTGCTTTCATATGTTTAATTTAATCTATATTTTTTGCCGTTTACTTGCATACATGTTACATGGAAAACAAAAATATGCCTAACTGTGAGTCAAATAGTATTTTATAGGTGGAATGAAATAATTAAACTTGGACGTTAATAATAATTGTTCTTCTAGTATAAATTAATTTCATTTTCCCTATTTTGTACGTGTATTTGATTATAATCGAATACAACATTAAGCATCAATGTTAGCCTTCGTAAAGGACATTTTGTGACGCTACTGAATCATTCCAGTTTATCAGTTATTTCTGTTATCAGATACATTTCTCGAGTCGACCACGTGATCATGAGGTGGACACTGCGTGATTTGAGATGCTTTTTACAATTCTGCCCTCGTGATATCGGGAATTTTAAATCCTTCATTTAAATGTTAGGGTATAGTGAGCAATATACAAAAAAATATTTGTTCTAGGGTAAATACTTTTCGAAATATTTATATTTCTTTTAAGGCGTGCAAGCAGTTTTGATAATTTTTTCAGTTTGAATATTTCCGAAGTTCTGCGTAATTTAGCAAATTGATGAATGGAAGTTATGTTCTTTAGTTGATTGCTACCTCATAAGTGATTTTCATTGAAATCCGTGAGATCGACCAATGGGTCGATAGTGATCGATTTCGCATGGAATGACCCTATATAATTGAATTATATTCTGTAAATTCAATTACTGACAGATTGCAGTGTTAGGATCAGTATTGTGAATAATTGGTCATTAGTGGAAAGATAATTTAAATCCAAAAACTGAGACGACAGTTTCAAAAGTATCTAATAAGATTAGAAAATACATTTATACTGTCCATCGAGTAATATCTAGTACCTATTTCTGTTTTATATAAGACGAGAGTCTATACATATTTCATTGTAATCATTGTTTTAAATTTTATAGACATCGTGTTGTGCATTGTGCGAGTTTACCGTAAAATAATTTTTATCTAAATAGAATTTTTATTTACATAAAGATTAATAATGAAATTATTAAATTTGTGATTAAACAAATATTTCTTCTTTCATCTTTATAGTGATATGATTGTAAATATATTTCGTATTAGAACTTCTGTATTTTAAAAAGTGCCGGCAATTTGTCTGTAAAATTGAACATGAATTGTATTATACTAAGTACTGACATAAAAGTCATAGGACCTTTTTTGTAGTATATTTTATGAGCAGCAATCTTAAGCACAATAACTACTTTTTTCAAAAATCTGATAATTGAAAAAAAAGTTAATTTTTCCGTTTAACGTTTACATCGCATCAGGACGTTTGAGAACTTATTTACAACATCAAAATAAAGCTACATAAAAAACTGGTTTATTGGGAATTTCGTCATTTTTCAACGTAATTTTCCTGTCCTATACATATTTAGTTTGATTCTGTTTTTTACTTTTTAATTTAAAAACATTATACGCTTAGGAAAATTATTGTCTTTTTGTTATGTGGCTATTGGAGACATCAATAATTGACATTTGAGAAAAAAAGATTCAAACAAATGTCAATTAAAATTTGCGAGTTTTAGACTAAAATTGTTATTTTTTAAGATAATTAGAATTTAATTAGGGAAGAAGAAATATGAATTTAATAGCTTTTTTCTACTCATGACATTGAAATCACTCATTTTGCAATCGATAACAATGGTTGAAATCGCATTTCAACCTCTAGAGGTTGAAATTATCGGACTACCGCGATTTTGAATTTCAAACTGTTCGACATTCAATTGCTGACAAGAGAAATGTCACTTTAATGTCATGTTTTGTCACTTAAATGTAATATTTTTTTCTAAAGTGCATTAATTTACTAAAAATTCGAAGAAAACATAGTATATGGAACGCGTGGCTGATAAAATTTCAACGTCTCGAGTTAACCACTCTCAACGTTGAAATTTTATTTCAACCACTTGTCCCATAATATACTATTATTATTTTGCCATCAATAAATTAAAGTTTAAAGTGTGTCCTCTATTGAGATGCGCCAATAAATGTATAGATGACGTTGTGCAACATTAAAATATAGAGTCACTGCATCTAATTACCGCAAAGCGACGCCATATTGGAGCAAAAGAAGCACGAAATTGTTCATTATTTTTATCTGTATTGAATTTAATTAAAACCATGTCTAGATTAAAAGGTTCTTCTTATTCTGAAAGTTCAAACCTCTAATATGTCAAACGTGTAAAATGTGGTTTTAATTTGTCCATTATTAACGATCACCCTTCTCTGCCCCAATATGGCGACGCTTTGCGGTACTCTGATAATAATAATATCTTTGATATGAGGTAGCTGGTGACGTAATATTTCGCGGATGTTTCTGCTGTGTTGTATTTTAATGGTGATTGTAATTTTGACAGATATAAGTTTAATACTCGTGTTAATATTTATGATAATTTTAAATAAAATATTAGATTTAATGTCAGTAAAATGGAATTGTTACTCATAGATTCCTCTCAATATTATGTTTAGTGTACTGGTGATTATACACATTGCAACATATAGTCACCACATTCTACCGCATAATTTCTTTTATCTACGACCACCATAGAAAGTTACACATTCCGCACAATCTAGTAACCGTGAAAACGACCAATTGCAAACAATCTCCAAACAGAACTGTAAAGACCGTGACGAAACATTTCTCTCAATAAGCAGTTCTATTAAAACACCATAGATGTCAGCACTTGCAATATTATAATATTATTAATTATTTAAAATAAAACATGTTATAAATTTTAGTTAAAGGTTAATTTATTTTAATTATTGTTTTACATTAAATTATATTTTAAATGCAAAACCATCTAGAAAAATTATCGCTTTCACGGGGAATCGAACTCTGGGCCGTCTTATTGCTAGGCCCGGCCTCTACCGTTAAGCAACTTAGCCGTCTTGACATGAGTCGGTTATTCTCATTATAAGAAGTTATTAAAAAAAATTATTTCAATTAACATAAAACTGATTAATTTTTTACATTATTATATAATTGTTAATATAATATTATTCATTATTATTGCTAAATTACAATAAAAATCATGAAAGATTTTATAATTTGCTGCATAATTATTCACAAAGTGCAAGCGCCATCTACCTTTTAAAGCTTACAGCTTTTCATCATAATACCTGGGAATGTGAGAATATTTTGACATTTCACAGTAAAGATGTAAACCTTGATAATCGAATTGTGGTTGTTTATATAAAAACTACTTTTTGAAAAGGAGTACATACGCATAATTATTTAGCTGTAAGTACTAAATAGTGGATTGGCTGAAATTATACAGATTGTAAACGTATTATTACTACTGTCTTTAAAAACTTAAAATTTACTTCTGTCGTTTTCGAAATTCTCGATGTATCTTAGTGAATCCGATGATGGGGAAATGAGGTGTACCGTTGTACTACTCCAAACATCGCGGAAGCGGCTCACATTACATCTCTTAATTTATTGTCAGAGATTTCAACGTAAAAAATATAAATGCGAATATATAAATTCAAGGTTAAATATTTTTCTTAGCTTTTGGTGATTTATTACTTTTTTTGTTGTCGTAGATAAAGTATAGTGTGTAACGTGTGCAAAAACGCCAATTTCACACTCGTGTGATTGCGGCATTCGACTTCGTCTCATGCCGCAACTTCTTCACACTCGTGAGAAATTGGCACTTTTCTGCACTTGTAACACAATATACTATTAATCAAATACCGACAGAGTGCAGATCAAGCTTTGGCGCGTCCCATTTCTTTTGTGACTTGTATGACAACTTAAGATTTGAAGGTTATGTTTATAATTCGATATGCAAAAAATGTTATGTCGTTATCATCCTAACAAACAAAATCTCGAATTCTTTAAAGAGGTTTTTACTTGATGATATTCAAATGAGCTTCATAAAGTAGTCATTAACAACCAAAATAATTTCATTATTAGTATATTACGTTATAAGTCCGGTAAACCCAAGTTTACAGTAGCGAGTTGAAAACGTTTCGGGACGAGGCGACGAAGGAGCCGAGTCTCGAATGTTGAAACGAGCTACTGTAATGGTTTACCGGACGTATGACGTAAGGCGTTTTATTTCATACTGCCTCACATTGTTCATTTTTTAAAAAAATGCATTTAAAATTTTCAGTCCGGTAAAATTTTTTACCGGACTCAAATTAGATTTTCAGTCCGGTAAAATTTTTTACCGGACTCAAATTGGATTTTCAGTCCGGTAAAATTTTTTACCGGCCTTGTAACGTAATAATTCATTTACCGGACTCAAATGAGTCCGGTAAATACCCTTTTACCGGACAGTATGAAATAAAATATCTTACTATACCCATGAATAAAATTATTTTAGTAAAAAATAGTTTAATTATGCGAATTATGTTTTTTATAACTAAACCCAATTAACTTGAAAACAAATTTTGTTATTTAGAGTACTTATATTTTCAAAATGGAAAATAATCTTTTACCTGGAAATAAACCCAATTAACACCTAATGAATTATGTACAACTAAACTTAAAAAATCAATTAAACCAAATTCTGATTCTTTCTTATGTATAATGTTTATTATTTGACTACAGCAATAATTAAACTAGATTAATCTTAATTAGAATTGCATAAAGTATGGAAATTGTGAGGAATAAAAGTAGTATATTTATAGATAATCAGCGTACATAAAGAGATTAGCTTAGATAAAAGATGTTTTTGCTAAAACTGTCTTTTTAAAGACTTTAATAAACTAATAAAAATATCTTAGTCATGTAGTCTAGCTTCAACCATACATTATTTATACTTTTATCACTTTAAATTTATTTTACTTAGCAATGCCTTTATTTTAATGAATGGGATTTGTAAATATGCCAGCTTAACCATATCTGTTGTTTTTGATAAAGTTTGATTTGGGTTGATTGATGTTTTTGTCTTTTATAAATTAATTTCATTCAGATTTGAACGCGTCCTTGTATATGACTGGCTGAAGTTATCAGATGTCCACGCTAGACAAGTGGCATCCTTGGTGTTTATTTTTTTTACAATACGTCTTACATTGTTCTTATTGTGGGACTGTAAGTACCATGAGCAACTGGGACATTCATTATCCAAACTGCGTGGCATAACTGGGGCCTCTATATTATCTATATTATAAGTAGCTTGTTCTGTCTGTCTGTCTGTATGTGTGTCCGTGTAAATACTCCTCCTTCATTAATGGATCGATTGATTACAAACAGGTGCAAGCATTTTTCTGATTTTCCGGGGCAAAACGGTCTAGTGGCCTTTTCACCTAGGCTCAACGGCCTCAAACTGAGGTCGGGGGAGGGGTAAGTCGGGATGGTAAGTGGGAGATAGTGGGTAGATGGAAAAGTACTGAGGAAAGTAAGTCTTATGGAGATAAACCGGGTGAGGAGTGAGTGGGTAGACAGATGAGTAGGAGTGTAGGGAGTAAGTCAGGAAGGGGAGAGTTAGTCGGCGGGTCAGAGGGTTTAAGCCGAACTTTTGTAACAAAAGTGCTTTCGTAAAGAAATCTTCAACAAGAATATTTTAAAACCAACTTTTAGATAATCGTGCAGAAATGGCCTTTTGAACACATTGTTGGAGTAGAACATTGTAAATATATACAAAATAGCGCAACTCTCGATAACCGTAAAACTTGTATGTTGATAGCTCCAATATTTCACCTTTTATAATACCCCTAATACCTGATTTACGAATATAAAATATCTTGTCAAAATCAAAGGTGTTCAAAACGATCTCTACTATTAGTATGGCACGGATAACGCCTGCCTGCAAATTCTCCTCACGCATTGCGAAAAGTTTCTGATGGAATATTTTTAGATTCTTGAGCGATTCTGTTTCACAAATATTGAATGCTTTGAGACGGATTCTTAAAAACTACTGACTTTGGTTGACTCCACAAATAGAAGTCTAAGCGAGACAAATCTGATGATCGGATTCCGGAGGCCGTTCAATTAAACCTTTTCTGCCAATCCGATGACTCGAAAATCTACGATTCAACCACTCTCAATTACAAACTAAAGGTAATTAAAAATTCTTTGCAAAAATCTTACAAAACATTTCGTTGGATAATCTAATCGCCTACAAACTACACCATATTGGGTGAAAATACACGTTCATTATTAAATACGTATTTAATAATGAACAAAATAAAATGGTAATTACACGTACTCGGTTTGGGGCTCTTAGATTAAAAATTTGTAAAAAACCTTTTAAATTAAACATGAATATAATTAAATTTAATGCAGATGTCAATACAGATGTAAAACCTCGTAATTTATTATCTCCAATATGATGTCGTTTACGGTGTTCTGATAACAGCGTGGCCTGGCTGATTAGGTGCTTCTGAAGTTGAAAAATAACTTCAACAACTATTATACTAGGAATACTAGATGTACAGGGAGGCATCACATAGAGTCACTGCATCTAGTTACCTAGGCCAGCTGGTCGACCAGAGTACCGCAAACCACCGCCATATTGGGGTAAACAAAGCACGAAATTGTTCATTATTGGTATCTGTATTGAATTTAATCAAATCCACGTTTACTTTAAAAGGTTTCTCTTATCCTGAAAGATCAAACCTCTAATATGTCAAACACGTAAAACGTGGTTTTAATTTGTCCATTATTAAAAATCATCCTTCTCAGCTCCAATATGGCGGCGGTTTGCTGACCTAGGTGACTAGATGCAGTGACTCTAGGATCACAGGTTGCGCAACGCCCTCTATTAGAAAAATGTAACCTAAATTAACCTGTGACCAACTCACCCCCACTGGGAATACATGTCGTGTCAGAATTTATACTGTGGGTCCCTCTTTCAATGATAATAAACGTGTACGTTTTCAACGTGCTACTTCAAAGAATTTAACTAACTAAAGGTGTAAGGTGATTCAACGATGAAAAATCAGATGACTGGTTTCACAAAAAAATGTGTAAATTTGATTGAATGTTATGAAGATGCTCAGAACATAGCTTAAATATTTTTAACACCCTGTACATAAACAAAACTTGGAAACCTTTAATAGTGTTTGTAGGATCTTGATAATACTGTCTGCAAAGAATGTTTTTAAAATTCAAACAAATGAATAATCTATGAAAATAATTTATAAATTAATAACGACGCAACGGATTAAAAAATATTCTACTGTAGAATAGATAACTGATAGGAAAATAAATACCGTGTACAATATATAGGGTGTCCCATGTAAGAAAAGCGTAGTTCCATTTGTCCCGCGTTTGTGAAACACTCTGTATTGTTGTAAATATTTTTAAAGTATGCATCTTTGCCAACCAAGTAACTTCTGCAAGTTTGTTTCGATATTGAGTAGTTTAAGAAATATTGAATAATCGCGCACTAAAGGGACGCTGTAATGACTCGGAGTCCCAGCCGATAGACGATCACGACCCTAGTTACTCTACCCGCGTAAATTTAAAATATTTAACGAAACGGAAGTCGGTGCAGCTCTACCAATTTTACAAGTGACAAATTTTATGATGGTACATATAACAAAAGAACAAACTGGATACTACGTTATGATTACTTTTTATAACATGTGACCATAGTTGATAACGATTGATCTACTTCATATGGACCGAATAAGAGAGATAAACACAAATAAAAGAACAATTAAATATGATTGTAGTATCTCATTAATTTATTCTTAATCTTGAGCGAGGAGGAACGTCCGTTCCTGCATTTAAATTGACACAAAATAAATAGCTAGTTCTGTAAAAACCTCCTTGAAAATAAGCTAGCCCAGCTTAGATACGTCAACGCTTCAAGTTCAATAGATGATCAAATTATTTAGTTCGGTTAGGTACAATAAATTTTTGATTATAATGAACAATACAGATCAATAAATCAATTTATCAAGCTGATACAGTTGTGTGTTTATACAAGATAGTTATAAATAGTTAAAACTAAATTTCCCATTGACATAAATCATCAAAAGCAAGTGAAATTGAGTCAATCATATGGAGTTACAGATAAACTAGAAAAGGTAAACGTGCCAATTTAAAAATGAATATACAGATACAACGGAACAAAATGTGTATCATATTTGGCATAGCCACAGATACCTTGTGACCATACATTTATATATACATAAAAGACAGACTGGAATAAGAAGTATCAGTAAATAAGATAATGGTTTGAGGGTTCTCTTACACGGCCTATCATCGGTTTTCTTACCACAGTGGAGATTAATACTCTCTCAAATAATAAAACAGTATGTACCTAGGAAAATAACCTCTTAATCACAAAGTATAATATTTAGGTAGGTTATAAAATCAACCAAAAATTAATAAGTACTGATAGTGAAACACATAAAACAGTAGTCCTATTTAAGACACGAATAACATGTCCAGATAACACTAACTGTAATTATTATACTATAAACATACCTTAGCAAATCATCGTTTTCTAGTAATATTTACACTTCAAAAAGAACAAATAATTTACGTTAATTTAAGTTATTATGAATTATCAATACGAATTTTTTTAAATTTAGTTAACATTTAGATTCTGATTTATCTATATTTGTGTTTCAGATTAATTAAGTAATATAGAATTCACATCACACAACTAGAATCAACATAAATGAAACAAATAAAAATGACCGTACATGAAGGAAACTACTATACAAGCAAAGAACAAAAAAATGGCTACCTACTTCTTGTTTTCATTTCTATCATCCTTCTTTTTTAAAACAAAAAAGTATCGTCCCTAATTACAAAAAATCAAACTACCAATCTTAAAAAACTGTAATAAACATCCCTAACAACACAAGATTAAATTAGCAACTTTAAAGAAACTGTAATAAGCATCCCTAAACATTTTATATTAAACGAAATAGTTGTTATTTTTAAAATCATTTATATCTTTTGCCTGAACCTGTATGTAATAACACAACTAGGTAAATTGATTATTATGCAATTTGTTTTGTGATTAAATAGCTTGCTACAGCTACTTTGATAATCTTGGCTGACTGAAGGTCTGACCACTACAACGCCCTGTACATTGCATAGATATATTGCACCAGTAAAGGGATATGCTGTCACGTCGACTGTTGTTTCATCGATTTGTTGTCACAACAGAACACAATAAACTGGTCACTATATCAAAATGCACTTAATTAATCATACATGTAAATATAAATAAACTATTGCAGCAGCAATTTAATCGTTCTTAAGTGTTAAAAAACTGGTAATAACAGTTAGCTAAAAATACATTTATAAATGTAATCGCATTATTAATTTAATAAAACTTGTAATTGAATATATTTATCATTTTTGTTTTAATTGTTTACCTAAAAACTGGTTGGCGGTATTTCGGTAGTATTGTGGAAAAATGGTTCAACATAACATATTGTTTTACATTAGCCGAAAGACCTTGTAAATTCACATTCTTTTGCAACATAATTAAGTATACCTGCGTAAGCTTTTCCATTAATGATGGTGTTTTCTGTAATTATTGTATCGAAATAGTATTTCATGTAAAAGGAAGGCGAATAATTGCATACCACAGTGTTTGTAGTAGCGGATATTAAAGTAGGCCATGGAGGGCGATCTTGCTGTAGTTTTAGTTAAATCAGAAATGTTTCATTAAATTATTGGTCTTTAGTTCCTTATTTTTGTCAGAGAAAAGAGACACCTATAGCACTCTCAGATATCCCAGTGCATACTTCCCTAAACAATCTATTGAGTAACAATAATAATTATATGTAGGTATTAAGTGATTAAACCATGGAAGCGGAAAGCTTATGAAATTGTGACACTAAAAAGGTGAATGTGAACGAGTGGATACCATAAAGATCATTAAGCATGCGTTGTTGTAATGTTTTAAAGAAAAATTTAAACATTTGATACTTACCGCTTTTGTTGTCCATTAGGTCATGATAACCGTCTATTATTTGGCCTACTAGGTACGCCATGGTGGAATCTGTAAAAATAAGTTACACTTAGACATTTTAGTTCTGTTGAATAATAAGAAACAAACAATTTATAATTTTAAACTATAATCAAAATCAAAAGATTAGTTCTTAAAGTTTCACAAGTTTTAAGAAAATTTTAACCTTACAATTGTTTCGACATTAAATATCTTTATCAAAGGTATATAAGATTGATAAACAAACACGTTGCTAAGGATAAATACAGAAAATAGGTAACTAGATATAATACATACAAAAACTAAATATCTAATACTTTTAATAAATATACTAATAAAAATACTATAAACAAATTTATAATTTGTTTATAAGAAAATGTGCTCCTCTCGATAATTTGAAAACATTTGAACTCACAGTGCATATTTTCCCACCTAACGATAATTTCACATTCTAAAGTGCTATTTATATTCAACTATTTATTGTAAACTGTAACCACGCTTCTCATTTCATATTGCTACTTATCATTTATATTATTTGGAAAACCAATATCTAATTAAAATGGGCGTTATGAGAGCCGGCTCCATCCTGTTGGAATGCGACAGTGGTTACTTAGAAATACATTTTAAACAACAATCACCACTATTTTATTTATATCAAATTATATATTATATCAATTTCTGAAAATTGCACTGATTAAGATTAAGAACGAGAAGAAAATTTAGTTAAAAAAATCGGCCCGCTTAATTTATCCGGCATTATTAATTCAAATAATACATGACATAATCACTTAACCTTCACAATAAAAGAAGTACTTCTAATTCTTATATTTACTTTTTATAATTAAATTTATTTAAATAATATTGTATGCAAATATATTATCCTTTAACACAATTTACCAAAAGTATACACCTATTTACTTACAGTCTTTTTTATTTTTAACACCACGACCGGCGCAGATACAACTACTGTCGCAGTGTCGCTGTTTTCTCTTTCTTATTTTTACTTTAAAAACATTTCGTTAATTAAGTGTTAATGTATTATGTGATTATTTTATAATCATACATAGTTTACTTAACTAAAATACTATTAATAGCTATTCAATTTTAATCGTGGAATTTGGTTTCACATTATTATACTGTTTTTGTATATTTTTTAAAATAAAAAGAGAAAAAATACCTTGTAACCAGTGTTAAATAAGCAGTTAAACAAGCCACTTATTATTAATAATAAATTAATTATACTGTTCAGTTAGTTTTCACTTTAATGGAACTCTGCAATTCTTTTGACAAACTAGGCACTCTATCTTAGACTGCAGTTACAAACATGAATCCCAGTTTCAACATTTACAAATATGTATAGTAGTTGCTAACGTCAAATAAAACCCTTTTTTATATTTTGCGCCACAGTCAAAACTCACAGTCTTGCCCATAAAATAATTTAGTAATTAAAACATTTTGTTTTAATTATTAAACAGATCTATTTTAATTATTAAATTATTTTATGGAAAAGATTTTTTTGAGTGATTTGGTGGCATTGAATAGAAATTTAAAACAAAAACTGGAAAAATCTTCTACAAAAACACTCAAAAAAAATTTGAATTCAAAAAAAGTTAACCTTAAATAATTTTATTTAATTAGTTTTTATAAAATTTGATATTTGTATATTTTGTTATAAAAATATTTTATATTTTCATAAAAATTTCACTAAATACTGATGAAATGTAAGTAAAAGGTCGAAATTGTTTTTTTTTACTTTGCAATAACAATAGGCCTATTGTGATTATTGAAAACAGTTTAAATGATAACAATTAATTATTATTTTATTTTTGGAAACTATTTGTTTCGTAAGATTGGTAACATTAATTGATTTCTATTACTATTATACCGGGTGATTTTTTAAATTTCTGATCTAGAAAGCCATGACATAATTTTAAAACAAAAGATGCGGAAAACGTAGGGCGTAGTTTGAATCGTTCGATTTGTCACAACTGTCAGATTTCAAAAATGTTGACATAAACATAACCTACTCCAGTGTTGTTCTCGCTTTTGCCGTCTTTTGTGCTTCACTGTTTCCTCGTGTTTTGAATTCCGTTTCGCCAGTTATTATCTCGGTTATTATCAAAAATCAGTCTTTTTCAAGACTAACCTTTCGTTTGTGATTGAACGCTTAGTTTTCAACGTTATTTTGGAGTGTTTTTCATCACAACAAAATGGTGTTCACACAGGAACAAAAAACATTTATGATCGAAGCTTACTTTCGTAATGGTCATCAAGTTAATGGTCAATGGGTGTATGAAGCCGGAGCATGTCTTCTGGAGTTTCAAGAAAAATTTCCAGATCTTGCGGTGATAGAGGCAAATTTCTTGTTTCCGACTTTAAAAAACACCATTTTCAAAGAACCAGTACACACAATTGATGACTTGAAACAAAGAATCAGACAAGAATGTGCAAGGATTTCACCAGAAGTGCTTATTAGAGTGTTCGAGAATATGAAGCGCCGAGTTAATTTGTGTATAGATGCTGAAGGTCAACATTTCCAACAGTTGTTGTAAATTTTGAATAAATATTGTGTTAACAATGTAAATTGTTATAATTGTGAATAAATCTTGCTATTTCTTAAATCCAAGGAATAAACATTGAAGCGAGTTGTAACCATAACCTAAACTTCTCAAGTCAATAATCACATCGAAATTGCACTTAAACTCGCAATAAAATGCACACTTTGGTAAAAGCATGTTTCGCAAATGATCACTGTTTAAATATTTATCAATTTGTTTAATAAATGTAAAAGTAAGTAGTCAATTTGTCACATAAATGACATTTGGAATAGCAGTGTGATCAACGCTACGCCCTACGTTTCGGTGACCTTCGATACGGCGTAAAAATCACGACTTACTAGATCAGAAATTTAAAAAATCACCCAGTATAAGCACATTTGAATTATACAAATTTAAACACCACAAAATGTCAACCGTTATTTGACAGTGTTAAGTGTTACTACACAGCACGCGCAAAAAATGCTATAGTGTATTCAATTTCAAGCTAGAGTAAAATATGCAACCCAAATAACAAATTTCTTTAGTAACTGGATAAATAAAACAAAATTAAAGAAATATAGATCAAAGAGTGATGGGTTTTTGACTCTTATGTCATAAAATTGTTTGTGGTTAAGGAAACTTGTCAAACTTGATGTTGTTTTTACAGATTTAGGTAAAGTTGCAAAGATTTTACAATAAACCATGATTTAGAATTGAAGAACAGTAACGAAAGTTTTATTGAACATAATATAAATAACTGAACATATTTTAAAACAGAATAATGACTACTAATACCTAATAAAAACTATCTTGTCAGATTTTATGATTTAATAACTAAATGTCAAACATAAAGCATAAGAAACAAATGCCTCTTTGATTTCACTTCAATTTTATTTAATTTTATTTATCAAGTTACTAAAGAAATCTGTTATTTGGGTTACATATTTTACTCTATCTTAAATTTGAATACACTTTAGGATGTATATTATCTATGGATATAATGCGACATTTTTATAACTTCAACCATTTTCATAATGCACCAGGAAGCGTTGGGTGGTAATATTCGCGGGACATTTAAAAGTAATTTAACTTTCCTAATCTTTTGGCTATTATTTAATAAATTCCCGAAGTAAATGTTGTTTTTCTTTACTTGAGAACATGTGACGGTTAATTTTTGAATAAACTATTTTACTCTTAATTAGTCCAGATTAATTTCTTAAAACGAATATATATTTTCAATATTTTAATATAGTAATACTTTTCTTTTTTTTAAACCAGCAAGAACAACTGATATTTTTAAAGATACTTAGAAGTTTTAAATTCCCTTTTTTAATTTCAACTACCTTAAATTATTCCTTGGCATTAAAAATTAAAAATTTCAGTTAAACTTAAAATATTTTGAAAGTTTACGCATGTCTGGCAAAACTGTGAACAGAGAACCGCGGTGCGATCCAATAATGTTTCTATTTACATTTTCAAATTTTAGTTTTAAAGAAATTAATTCAGTTTTGCGGACCGTAGCGCCATCTTTAGGTGTTTATAGTTTCTGAAGCTTCCTATTATTAACACTGGCGGCGATAAAGCGCCCTTAATACACACAAAAATTATAAATGTTGATTTGCCCTACTTGAATCCTACTTGAAAAATGATCGAGAACTTTCCGAAATTATTTCAAGTAGGTAAACCAACCCGACTTTCTGATAGGTCAGTTATACTATTGCGAAGGAAGACTTCCACGAGCTTTGTTAGTAGCTTGTTACAGTAGCTCATACAATCTCAATAAATCATAGATGATTCTTTCAATCGTGGACATATTACGGTGGGTGCGATTATGACATCACCTGGTAAGATAATTCAGGTGCAATTAAGACCGGTCTGCTCTCATGGAAAGCATGAGAACAAAGAAGTAAGGAATACGTCCATACCATTATTATACGAAACACCCACAATCCTTAAATAATGAAAATAACGATACTCATAGAAGTGGCCGAAAGAGAGCATTAATATAATATGAAAGTATACAAAATGAAAGAATAAACAATAATAATAAAACTAAAAGAAAAAATGGTTACGTTAAATAAAAAGGTGGAAATCGTTACTATAGTTACAGGAAGATACTATTAACAAATACCTTAATATTATTAATACTGGAAACTCTATATACTTTACCATATGAAAATAGGCGATACTTTTGAAGCGCCGTCTTCGCTGATGGGTGTGCAACTAATAAATGATTTTTCAGTAAGAAAACTGTAGCTAATAAAAAAATAAAATGGTTTTTCTTAAAACCAGCAAGAACAACAAATGATATTTTTAAAAATATTTAGCAGTTTTATATCCCCCTTTTTAATTTCGACTACCTTAAATTATTCCTTGGCATTTAAAAATTAAAAATTTCAGTTAACTTAAAATATTTTGAAAGTTCACGCATGTATGACAACACTGTGAGCAGAGAACGGCGATGCGATCAAATAATGCTTCTATTCACATTTTCATATTTTAGTTTTAAAGAAATTAATTCCTTTTTGGAGACCATAGCGCCATCTTTAGGTGTTTATAGTTTCTGAAGCTTCCTATTATTAACACTGGCGGCGATAACGCGCCCTTAAGTATAGTAGCTAGAATTTACAGATCTCTATAAAATCAATAGTTTCTTTGGAGCACTCCTCGTTTATCTCATCGTATGAAACTACTATAATAAATAATATGTGTATTATTTAGGTTTGGCTACATCATATCAAGTCAGCTACTTTAATGCAATGGCGGCAAGTTCAAGTTCTGCAATGTTGCAGAACAACCTAAGATATTCCAAAAAATATATCCATTATGAATTAATATTAATGATATTTATTCAGGTATAATATGTACTAATAATCATAAATAATACTTTTTATATAAGTATATAAGTAACTTTTTTTAAAATAAATTTGACAGCTCTAATGACAGCTGTCATCCGCCAAAATTCATTTTTCACCGAATTCATAAGGGACCACAAAAATCATAAGATACAAGTTTTAAAGTCAAAACATTGAAAATTCAAAAAGTTTTCTCTAAAAACGCTTAAATCCCATTAAAAATACATTTAAAAATTCAACCTTCTAGCGACACGGATTATACTTGTTTAAAAACTTTTATATTTTGGGAATCGCATTTTTTCAACAAACTAAACCATAGTTTAGGGTAAGATCGATAAAATTTTTACTTTGTCTAAATGTGGGCCACCCTAATACACATACGTCGTGGTTTTAAAGCGCGATTCTCATTATGTACCCAGTCAGTGAGTCGGTGAAACAAATACTCAGATAGTCCAAGTCCGCTAGCACGATACCGGGGTCCATGAAATCGCTGTCTCAGTAGTCTGGCAGTAAGCGACAGGCAGTCCGACAAGTATCGTCTGTCATAGTATGGGTTCGCAGATACGAAATGTGTGATTTCGAAAAGCTGCAATTCGTGCAGTACGCTTAGTACTGAAATGATTTTCGTCGTTTTCCCCGTATTAACATCATAATCGTTTGTCACATGTTATTTTTTTGCTACGCGTTTCGCGTGTTATTTTAAATAATAATACAATAATAAAATTTATCGTAAAAACCCAGTACAAAACAGTGACAGTATTACAGGTAGGTATAACTTTTATATGATCGTGTACAATAAACTATATCCACAAAAGGCTTGTCTGTGGGGCTACTAATTTCAAAAATACAAAATAGCGAAAAAAATAATTACATAAATAAATTATGTTAGCCCTACCACACTTATAGATAAGGGAGAAAATCGGAAATCAATACATACATTTTTTTAGATTTTCTTCAAATATGTATTTTTTAAACAAATTTAGGTTTGTGATAGTTCTTACATTACTTATGAGACAAGAAATTGAAAAATAATGAAGCTTTAAATGAACCCTTTTTTTGCAATGTTTTTAGCAACAACACTGATTTTTAATAATTTATTAGGCGTAGTATATAGTATACGAGATACGTACGTATTTCGAAATTGGACGTTATTTTTAATTTAAGTGAAAAGTTCTCGAAATTAACTACAGAAAAACAAAATAAACATAAACATTTTGGAGCGTGCTGCAGACCCAAAAATATTTGGCAGGGGGCGCCACTGCTTTAATCTTATTATCACGACCTTCTAGATTTCACGAGACGAAGTCTCTTATCCGGCCTGGGCACTTTTACGATTTCCCATATAAACTTTGTTTCTGAGAAAACGCAAAATTTCGCCGTTTTGGCGCTAGCTGACACGCTGATGTTTATTTGTCACTTGAAGATATATAGGTTAGATAACCCTTACAAATGTCAAGCGTTGCATGTTTACGTAAATATTTTGCGAATTAATTAAATAAATTTATATAATTAAACTAATTATGTTATTAAAATTAATTTACAAGTTCAATAACATTATTGAAATTACAATTTTATAACTTCCCGTGAGCTGGATTTAGGATATAGAGATAGTGAGCAGTAAGTACATTATCGGTTCACGTTTTTGCAATGTTTCTGTTTGCCAAACAAGGTTTTAGCAATTTTTAAAGAATTATATTACTAAGTTCCTGCTTGTGGTCGTGGCAAACCAAAAACTGTGAAAAAGCAATTGGAGTTAGAAATACCTAGTGATGTTAGAATATTAGACGGATTACATTCTCCAGGTAAATGTTCTACAATACTATGTATTACAAGTTCGATTATTTGGTTGATTAAAAGTGTAAATCTTCTAGTGGAGTATTTTAAGGCACCTCTGTTTTGAAGATTTACAAATCCTATCAGTGAATTTGAACACGAGGCAGCTAACAAAGAATCTAATAGGCTATTGGCATTCAATCCTTTCTTCAGTTTTTTGCAATGTATCCTGCCGGAAGGGCTACAGATGCTGAAAGAATTCGCAATCGAGATGCATAGATAAGGTTTGGAATTCTTTTATTAATTCTGTTATATTTTTAGGAAGTTCGATGTAGAAATTGACTCTTTCAGGTATCTGTAATTGTTGATCTGTCGAAATAAAGAAGTATATATAATTTTGCTGTTGAGTGTTGGTGTCCATAACCCCAACGTAAGATTTGAAACCATTTTTCTCGTAAGGTAGGTATAATTTGAAGGAAATTCATGAAATGATATTGTAGGATCAGTACTATTTATTACACATTGCATTGCGGCAGTTATACTTTTTTCTGCTAGTGTTTGCCATTACTAAAGTGAACGAAAAAACAGCAACAAAACTACGAAAATTTAAACAAATAAGGAAATAACGTAATTATCTTAAAAAATAAAGAAAAGTGCCTTAAAAGATTAGGAAAATATAATTTATTGACGATACGCGCAAAACCGACAAAAAGTATAAGATCGCGCGAAGTTAACGTAGTTTGAAATTGGCGTTTACGTGTTATATATCCGTTTCCGCATTTTCGTGTTTGGTGGCGCCAGCGGAGAAACACTTGAACTAATGGAGTGCGCAGGCCGGATAAGAGACTTCGTCTCGTGAAATCTAGAAGGTCGTGCTTATTATAAATCTTATTATAGCCCCTCTATTTCAAATAGTAGCGACATCGTGGAGCAAACCTGACGCAAACTTGAATAAAGAAAAAATTACTACATGCATGTTGTTGCGGTAATTCAATTAAAAGTCGTTTAAAAATTACAATTACGGAAGTATATAATATATTACTATGGTCGTTTTTACAGAACATGAATGTCCATTATGAAATTCATGTTAAATTGTGAATATTTTTATGCATGATTATTATTTAACCTAAGATTTATTTTAAGACGGAAATCTAGTAATATTCAATGCCGCCAACATCGTTCTGGTGCTTTTGCCCCAGCGGCGAGATCAATCGTTGTCGGTACTATTTGAAAATAAAGGGGCTATAAATCTTATTAATACTAATTGTGAAAAGATGTCGACACTATTGGGTTACTTGATCATTTTCGTTGAGAACCGATTTATCACTTATATACATTTGAGCAACCCTAGTTGACAATAGGGTTACTTAATCATTTATGGGTTGAGAAACCAATTGTCGCTTTGACATTTTAAACTCGGAATTAATCAGAGACGTTCATAAAAGTATTTAATATAATCTGGTAATTTTTACAAGAAAATGTTAAGCCAGTTAGTTATAAGAACAAAAATGAGTTAAATCCGGTTGTACATACTACAGGGTCATCCAAAATAACTAAAGACGGTTTGAATTTTACCCCACATTAAATTATTGTCGCGTTGGTAACATGAGTACTATAGCCCCTCTATTTCATATAAGGTGCGTTCGGTTTTACGTTTCAAGAGCAGAGTAAGAAGAGTAGATCATGTAGTCACGTGACCAGTGAGTATATATTTCGTATGCAAAATATTATCTACAACGATATAGAGCACAGAAATCGTCAAACGTAAAAGTTATGAATAACCTCAAAGAGCGACTTATCTCATTATTTATTATTATTATCTCATCATTTGCTTGAAAAATTGTGTACGTTTGCACAGATTGAAAATCTGACCAAAAGCTGTCTATAATTACATATAACGTTTGGAACGTTACAACTGCGAAAATCAACTACAGCAAAAACACTACAAAGATCTGGTAAGGTTTTGTATTTCTATCAGTTGATTGCTCATTAATGCATTTTCTTTAAATAAGTTAGCTCAATTCCGCTGGAATTCATCAAATGCAACGGTTGAAAAGCTTTGCTAGTGTTGAATTGATTCCTTTTTGCAACTCAAATGAGAAGAAGCCTACTTTATCTAAAAATAAGCCAAAATTGGTGAAATTGTAATTAACTTTTTTTTGTTAACAAAGTGACTCGCTACTGGATATGCGTGCAATATTAACAGAAATGTCCAGACACTTGTGTCACAATTGATGACAAAACTACATAGTATTCTAGAACACACGATCACCCATCAGACCATTCAGATTTGGAGAAATGGAGAAGAATCCATACTCTTGAGCAATAGGCAAGGCCCACCAAGAACTTCCAACTCAAATTGATTATCAATTAACAAAGATCACGTGGACAAGGGTCAAGGCAACAGGTACTTCAAGAATTCTCAAGGACCTAACGGAATTGATATTCCAGAGCCCTTCTCCAAGACCAACAATGGAGATCACGTTCTCTTCTTCGACTAACACTGTTGACCAGATATTGTTATTCATTATTACAAACAAGCTAGGATTGGTAAGTCGATGGAACCTGTAAGTGCCCCATGCCTGTCAAAGATTAAATATCCCCGTGATATAGCACAAAACACTAATTTTTATAATTAAGTGTCACTTAAGTATTACAGCTGTAACTGTAACAGAGTTGACATTCATATTTGTATGGGTACTTTTCTATAGCTGACGCTTTTCTGTGTTGATATCTTTTGTAGTATGTAGACAATTGGATGAAGCGGATAAAAAGCTTCAGCACTTAACACTATCTATTTTAGTATATTTTTTACCATATGGTCTTACGTACCCCTTAGATTTCATAATTTGGATTCTGCAACCACTTCGGCAGCTATATTTTCGTGGATTTGGAGCTACTTTTGGAACCGTCTTGGGTCTACTGTTATAATTTCTACTTCATTTTTATACAATTGGAAGTCTAAAGAATAAAATCTGTTCCTGAAAGAGTTTGAACCCAAAGCTCAATGCTCAGAAACCGACTCGTTCACCAAGTGGAGTAGATAAAGATTAATAAAAAGTTTCACAGCTTTTATTAATTATAACCTGACAATATTGTATTATTATATTACAATATATCGAGTGTTTTTTAAATCTGACGTCGAAGGCGGCTATGGGTAGTTGATTGTGAACGGATCTTGATCGTATTAATAAATGTCATTGTCAAAACGTTCAAATTACTCACGTGTTTAAATAATTCACAATCGACTATTCACAGCCTACGTTAACGTCAAATTTAAAAAACACTCGATACTAATACCTTTGATAATGACAGCTTAGCTGTCGAAGCCATATTACCAGGTTATAATTTAATAAAAACTGTGAAACTTTTTATTAATCTTTATTTATTTCATATACTGTTTTGGTTAACGTGCACATTATTGATTTTTGGTGTTTAAATATATAGAGTAGAGTCGGGGATTATGGAATACCATTTTCATTTTTGGGATTATTTTGAAACGTTTTGAGTAAAAAAAAAAAAAATAAAAATGCCAACGACTGCGCCAAAGGGTTTATTATATGGGGTCATTATCTCGAAATTAGAAAAATATATAAATAAAAAAATACTTCTAATAATGAAATAAAAGTGCTTTTTTGGCTACCGAAAAAATGGTCGGGTAATATGAAATAGATATATGAGGTAATATGGAATACTAATTATAATTTTTATATGAAAAATTCTAACGACAAAAGTCGCAAATATAGCAATCCCGTTCGCAATCGGCGCACAGTTCGTGTGCCCAAAGCTCGCATCGTAGGCACTGTATCCAAATCTCTCCTCTTGAATCAGCCGTAAAACGTCCTGAACAGAAAAGACATTCTGCATCATCTTGTGGTTTTCATTTGCTATTCGGGAATTCTTCATCATCAGTAGAGTCATCTAGGAGTGGGATGTCTTCATTTAAATCATCAGAAGATTCGTCTTCTACCACTTGCTGTCTCGGTCTTTTTCTAACACTGCTCGGACTTGCTTTGGCGTCATCATCCGTTTTGCTGGTACCAGGTTTTGCATTATCCGTTGGCTTTTGGTTTTTTTCAAACCCAAGGTTCCTTTTTAGTTTATTTTTTTCATTTTTTGAAATCAGTGACTGTGCCAGTTCATCCTTGTTTGGGGTTGAAGTCAAAATTTTTGCTGTTCCCGATTTTCGACCTCTTGTGCCCTGTCGTTTTTTAAGAACAGGAATAGGAACTATGTCTTTTGGTAAAACTGGTTGTTCGTCGGGTTGTTCGTCCGCCCTTTCATCATTATCTTCCTGGACAGGCTGTGGGTTTCTCTGATTTTCATATGCGACAGGCTCTGGTTCATTGTTGTGTGCTTCCACTAGGAAATCTTCTTCGGTAAAAATATTCCTGTTTACTGGAAACAGACCTGTTTGACGAAATCCATTGACTGCTCTTTCGCCAGTTTGGATTTTGAGATAAGCTTTACCAAATAGTTCACTGATGTCAAAGTGAGATATTGGTCGAGTATTTTGCCTTAAAAATTGGCGAATTTCTTCATTGTAATAGGTTTTCAAAGATCCCATTACGGATTTATCAAGTGGTTGCATTTTCCTGTTTGTTTATAATTATATTACCTTTGATAATGACAGCATAGCTGTCGAAACAATATTGTCAGGTTGTATTTTAATAAAACTGTGAAACTTTTAATAATCTTTATTTATTTCATGATTATGGAGTTCCACAAAATAAGGCTGGAAACAATAAACAAAAATAATGTACAACTAATGTGTAATATACTTAACTATGCAATAAAATCACTGTAAATTAAGATTCTCTAAAATTTTGACGTTTCTTTTCTAAAATTCCCTTATCGTTATCAGTCGGTTAATGTTATCAAAATGTTCTTGGCCCAAAGTGATCACATTAAGCGGATTTTACACTACTATAAAATCGTTCAAAGAAATTTCGAAGTTTATCCCCCTTTTTAAATTTCCACGAATTCATTTTAACAGTAGTTAGTATGTAAAAATGTAGTTTAAATTCTTTCATAGAATACTACTATGAAATAGTTCCAAGAAATAGTTCACCCTTTTTAAATTTCCGCGAATTTATTTTTATAGTAGTTAGTAAGTAAAAAATGTAGGTTAAATTCCTTCCTAGGATACTACTAGAAAATAGTTCTAAGAATTCGTTCACCCTTTTTAAATTTCCACGAATTCATTTTAATAGTATTGAGTCATTCCATATGAAATCGTCTAAAAAATTTTTTTTTGCTGCTCCGCTATTTTAAGCTAATTAAAGCATTTAAAAATCGACATTTTTATGCTTTAATATGTTTAGCTGCAAAAATCTTGCTATTAAAGATATCTACACGTTCAAGATGGCATTTCAAAGCTAAAAACTAGTAGTTTTTGTGCAAAGAATATAAATTCACAGTCAATACCCCTACAAACTAACAGGGTGCTGAAAATACGTGTATTTTACTGATTAGTTAACTGACTCCCAGTGTTTCGACTGTTGAATGCAAACAGCTAATATTTCTCAGAGATCAAGTGCACATATCGTGGAAGAAATAAAACCTGCAATTGACTCGTTCGGCCTACTCTTTATAAAAAAATCTCTGCTTGAAATCTTGAAATTAAAAAAAAATCGTATTATTTAGGCTATAATATGAATGTGTTGACTACGAGATAAAACTGATCTAAGTAATTAGTATATATATATATGGCAAACTAAAGTATACAATAATTAGTGTTTTACAGTCCTTTATCGTGTTAGCGCCTCCGGCTTTCGCCTCAGGCTCTAAGTGACTCTGTGGGCTCCAAACCACTCAATTAAGCCCTTAATACATAACATACTATTATGTATCAAGAATCTTTGATAATCTTCCTGTTTACAATCGTTTTGGTTTGCTAAATCATCCTTGAAAATAATTAACACCAGTCAACCATCGATTGCTTGCATGAAACATATTAATGTTTCTAGAACAGTGATTCCCAAACTTTTAAACTCAAGGGTCCCTAGAAATTAAAAGAAATCAGTAGACCCACTTAAAACTATAAATTTAATAGCTTCTCTCAAATTGTGAAAATACTCTAAAAATAATTTTTAAATATGATTGTAGCTTAATTAATTGGTTTTGTATTAATTTGATAAAGACTTTACAGTAACTTCTAATACGAAAAAACAGAATTTAACAAAAATTTTATTAGTTATAACCAAGCCCAACCAACTGGGTGCTGAATGGGTAGTTAATTGCACATTCAGCAACCATGTGGTTGCCCTTGGTTATAACGTAATTTTTATGTTGTTCGCAACCCCCCCCCTACAACTTATTACGGACCCAACACTCCAAAATCGAGGCTATATATAAATGTGTTCGTAAATTCTCTTGTCAGATGGGAAACGTTTTTATTATTGGTTTTTTCGAAAAAAAGTTCGCTCTTTAAAAAAGTTCTGCTTCACTTAAAACCTCAAATGCTGCCATTAAAATTAACCTAGCATATACAGGGCGATTAAAAAAAATAGTGGTTTGATTTTAGTGTTTATATTTTTTTGAATATTTAATATTTCCAGTACAGTGACTTCAAATTTTTTACCTACCAAAATCTTTCTTGATTTATGCAGTTTTGTGATAGGTTCTACCGATTCGGAAAATGGTCCCACAACGATATCTTTTGGCTGCAAAAATGATCTAAAGTGCACATCTTATGATCTTCACCTTTCTTCAGATAAAGGCGAGTTTTAGGCATCGACAATGAAGTTATATATAAGATTTAATATGTTTGTTATTATAATTACATTGAATTCCTTATACAGGTCGTACATGCAGGTCGTTATATGCAACAGGCTCTGGTTCATTGTTGTGTGCTTCCACTAGGAAATCTTCTTCGGTAAAAATATTCCTGTTTACTGGAAACAGACCTGTTTGACGAAATCCATTGACTGCTCTTTCGCCAGTTTGGATTTTGAGATAAGCTTTACCAAATAGTTCACTGATGTCAAAGTGAGATATTGGTCGAGTATTTTGCCTTAAAAATTGGCCAATTTCTTCATTGTAATAGGTTTTCAAAGATCCCATTACGGATTTATCAAGTGGTTGCATTTTGTGCGTTGTATGGGGCGGTAAGCACAATAAAGTTACATAGTTTTCCCTAGTAGCTACAATAACATCTAAGTTTCTGGTGTGGGTGTGATGGCCGTCCAAAATCAAAAGGATAGGATTTTCAGCACTTGGTCTTACATAATCTATGAAATGGTTGAACCATTGTGTGAAAATATCGGTCTGAATCCACCCAGAAGGATGGAAGGCAAAAATACTTCCTGGTGGAGCTCCCTTCTTTATCAATTCGCTGGCATTCTTGCGAGGGAATAGAAGCAAAGGGGGCACAAAATTGCCACTGGCACTCATGCACAAGATACAAGTCACCAGAGAGCCTCGCTCTGCAGATGTTAGCGCTCCTATTTGCCGTTTTCCCCTTTGAGAGAAAACTTCAGGGCACTTTGATTGCACTATGCTAAAACCACTTTCATCGACGTTGAAAATCTGATTAGCTGAAAAGTTTTTTTCTTCCATTTGTTTCTCTAACAGATCAAAAAACTCGTCAACATTTTTTTTATTAAAGCCTACTGCTCGTGCAAACGATGTTCCCGTTGGTTTCCTTAGACTTAACACATCCTTATGTCTCAATCTAAAACGACTTAGCCAGTCCTTTCCGGCCGCATTTTTTAGTAATGAGAAAGAATTTGGAATGTTGTTTCTTCGTGCTAACTGGAAAGCGAGATTACAGACATCCCGCCTTGTTAATCCATAAAAAGTTTTCTCCATTGCCAAGCAATGCTTCACTAGCTCTGTTTTCAAATGCTCTGGCAAAATAGGTTTCCTCTCGAGTTTCGTCTGGCATACCTCACTAGCAGGTCCATTCATCTTAGAAAGTCTGAAAAGAGTGGCACGTGGCACATTGAATGTTTTACATGCCTTCAAATAACCCATCTTTTTGCTTCTAACTGCTATTATTGCTTTTTTCATGTCTTCTTCATTCCACTTTTTACGTAGTGGCGACGTGGTTTTGACCTTTTCTTGCCTTTTTTTAACCATTTTCGGCATTTCTGGAAAAAAATCTAATTTTAATTACTGAGTCAGGTAATATGGAATACTATTTCATAATTCCCGCCTATATAAATTCGGTGGTTAGAACGGATAAAAAATAAAAGATCACTAAAATGAACGATATCTCTAAATCAAAGCTTTCTTACATCATTCATCTACTTAGTAAATTAATAACATCAAATAAAATTACTTTGAAAAGTGTTTAAAATAAAACCTTAATGTACTTACCTCAAAGTTTTATATGACGGGAAATCACTAGCACTGTCTGAAAAGCCAAGTGGTTTATGCGAATGAGTTAAGCACCCTTGCGAATGAAACTTGAACTTATTTAAATGTTATTATAACAAATCAGCACAGATGGCGCTACTAGTTTTCTAAAAGAACATGGTATTTCATATTACCCGGTGTATTCCATAATCCCCGACTTTACTCTAATAGTAAATTAAACAACGAGTTTCATAAGGCAAAATTTATTGCACGAGTCCAAATTTAGAGTGCAAAGAACGAGTGCACTAATGACTCATGCAACTAGTTTTCTCATTTTTGCGTCTTTTATTCCCGTTTTAAATAAAAAAAATCGCAATTTCAAAATTTAGGGATTTTTGTGGTAGTTGACAGTACTGATGGTGACATTTGAAAATTCATTGATTGACGCAGAAAATTGAGTGAAGTTTTTGCAAATTTTCTGTTTTTACAATAATTTTTTCCATGCTACCAACTTTGAAAAAGGTGGACTATTAAAGCACTCAAATGAGCTAGAGTTCCTAAATGAAAACTTTAACTGCGTTAGTTTAGAGTTAAGACATGGATGTCAAAATCTATCTCTTTCTAGGCCAAAACTAAGCTGTCTGAAACAGAGATACTTTTTTTCTCTCTTTTTACTTTAGTGACAACATTCAGCAGCTGTCAGTTATAAATTTTAGGTTATGCTGCCATGTTTATTTTTATGTATGTAAAACTTTTTAATGTGCACATTATCATTTATTTATTGTTTGTAAAGAATTTTTAAAACTACTATAGTACATATATCAATTTTACGACAGCTTTAAATAAAGTATTAATTGTACTGAATTTTATATTTATATTACTGTCATACTGACAGTTTAATTTATTAAATCAATTTTCATGACTACCAACCTTCTAATAAATGGTTTTAAAATATGAAATGTCACTAGGAAAATTTGACATGCGTGACTTAACTGTAAATAACACACAGCTCAGTTCATATTTAGGAATCCTAAAGTGAGCTATTAACTCACTGTTTGGGGTGCTTTAACAGCTTTATTATAGACACAAAATAGAAAAATTAAATGTATATAACATAAAGATAAGATAAAGAATTCCATACAGAGCAGAAGTCATGTCAGGTTGTACGTTATTTTGATAAAATTTCGAGGTTAGGTTGGTGAATCTTACGTCACTTAACTGTCAACAAAGTGAGGTTATGATAAATGTCATCTTGTTTTAAATTTTTTTTATAAGTTCTTAATAATTTAATTAATAATAATTATAATGAACAATCAAAGTGAACTAAAAGTGAAATAAAACAAAAAGTGAAGGGTTAATTTGATATCTCGTAAATTGAAGGAACTTTTTGGAATTTTATTTTGAATGAAACGAATTAAAAGAAGGTAATGGAATCTTGTTGCAAATAACCGAATTATTGTATGTACTCACGTGATGGAAGATGCATGTTTCACCTTTAATAATTATAATTTTCTTCATAAATAAAAAATAAAATCAATTTGAAGGATGATATGGAATGTGCACATCTTGTCAACAAATAAACAGGTAATTTTACCAACTATAACAGAAATCTGCTAACCTTCAAGTTGAGGGTTGAGGGTGATTAATTTATTTTGTGTGGCGCCAAATAATTTTAGAATCTAAAATTATTTTCAATTTTTTTAATAGTAATTTAGGATTGTTGGATTAATCAAATAAAAATTAAAAAGGAACAAAGAGAATTTAGAATGTCTTTAAATTCTTATTTTGTTCAATCCATTTGACACCAAGATTTAATTGATTTTGTTTCATGTTTAATTTTCAGACTGTTTTACCGTGATTTTGTGTTTGTGAGTTTCAACAATAATAAATTTATTTTGGAATTTATAACCTTTCATTTTTCATCAAGTGTTGGAGGGTTTATTATTCCCCACAATAAATATTAATCTGGCCGCATCAAAATATCAAATCAATATGCATTTTAATTTCTGGTCTCACAAATACCGTTCCTACATTAGGGCCATTCCTGGAATGTTCGTTCGGCCCTCTATGTGTTTCTTGAAGGCAGAGAACGTTCCTTGGATTGCTCTGATACACTGTTCTTGCACTTGGAAATAAGATCCTCATTTGTTTTTGAGTTAGGCATATCAACTTTTACTATCATGTCTAATTAAGAGCTTTTCAACGATGTATCGCAAAGCACAAAATGTTGCTTAAATTGAAAAAATAAACTTTTGGTGAAGTAGGCCGTGGGTGAATTAAAACATTATCATGGGAAGTGTTTTTTATTCTAGTTTAGCTGCTTGCCTGTTTGTTCTAAAATAGCAAACAATTGACAGGAAAAAAGCGTTCCATATTGGCGTCGATGACGGTTTTAAGGAGAACCAAACTCGTATAGTACCTCATTTTTTACACGATCTCACAGCTAAATCTCGAGCAGCGTAATATCAGGCGGTCTTAATATTATGACCTTGAAAAATATTTAACAAAAATCCCTTGTATTGTGGGAAGGGCAACCGTCTTGTTGAAACCACATTTCACATTTGGTTAAACTCATCTTGTGGAATCTGATTTCTAAGAGATAGCCATATTCTCTCGTGCGATAATTCAAGATATCTCTTTCCTTTTAAATTAAAATCAAAAATAAATGGCCCTACTAAACGATTCCCTAAAATTATGTATCAAAAATTGGAAAAATTATGTATTTAATCAGGAATTTAATTACTTTTAATATCACACCTAACGTTGATCCCAAATCTTCTTTGTGATTCTCTCTCTTCCACTCTATGGGGATTGTCGACGGTCCAGTAATGAGTGTTAAGATTGTTAAGTTGTGTACCCCACAGTTTGTGAACCTTGATTTTAGATCTGCCTTCTTGGCATTTGTTAACATACTATTGACAAAGTATCATTCTTCTACTGCGCTTTTACGATGGTCAATTTTTGTCAGATCTTGCATAACTGGCGGTTTGTAAGGGTGATATTTTTTCTTGGTCGAAACATTATTGCTTTTTCAGTGTTTTTCTAGTTGACGTCGTAGTGTTATGATCAGATTCTTACCATCAGATTAAGACCAAGATTCTAAAATATTGCCTATTTGGTTTGGTTATCGGAAATCTTTCCTTCGTAAGCTCTTAATGCATCATTAATATTTTTGTTTACTTTAACATAAGCTTCCAATTTTTCATCATTGGGAAAGCTTAATGCCATTTTTATAACGCTGAAATGAATTACAATTTTAACAAATCGAGAATAACACTTTGTTTTTACTTGTCCAATACCTTTTTAACAAACATCAAAACTGCAGACTTTTGTTCATTTGTTTTCCGTTTTCGAAAAACGGACAAAAAGCCTACTAGATAAACAAAACAACTTCTATGCTAATGCTTTTAATTCATCCGTGGCCTACTTCATGGAAAGTGTCTTTTTTCAATTTAAGCAACAAAATTTTTTTGTGCTTTGCGATACATCGTTGAAAAGCTCTTAAAAAAGACGTACTACCTAAAACTGGAAAAATAAGAAAATAAAAAGTTCATTGTTCTAACAGAAAAAGAAATGACGATATAGAAGATTTATGTTATTGCCGGAAAATGCACATTCAAAAAGTGTTTAGGTTTAGAAGATGTCAATTTATGGAGATGCAGGGGTTGATCAAATATTCCATTTTTCAGTTTTTCCTAATTATCCATAAAAATCTGAAAGCAGGTTACAAATTAAATAAAATACTATAAAACTTTCATAATAAACGAGATATCAATGCATGCACCCTCAATACTTTGGAACACACCGTACAAGACTTGAAGTGCTACTCGGTATGGCAGCAATCAAGTAATCAGAAGGATTTCATCTCAAAATAAATAAGATCGGTTACCAATATGATAATAATGTTAATAATTTCAAGTTTTACAGTGCATGAATCATTTCAGCTAAACCGACCTATCATCGATTAGTTTATTGCAACATTATGAACAATATTGACATTTCCTCTTGTATGAATCGATTCCGACGTTTGACACGTTACATAATCGAAAGTATATCCACAAAGTGTCTGACGCTAATTAAGCCTACATCTCTTGCAAAATATATCAAAGATAAAATGTGTATCGACACCAAAGTAGAAAGTTAATAATATTATTAAAGGGATGTACTAGTTACCTTTTAACTGTGATTAACTCGGCGTGGAAGATCAATTTTAAATATCTGTTTTATACGAAATCTACGATTTTAAACAGGCTCAGAGATTGTAACATGTACGTGAAGAAGATTGAACTTTAATTATGATTTATTCTCTTTGTTGTAACTAATAAAAGTGAGAAACCGCAAGAAAATTAGTTGTCACTGCGAGTTCTAAGTTGTAAACCTCAAGTGGTTAATGTTTTAAATGTTTATATATTACAGTTTATTTCTGTCTAATGATAGGTATCTACAGTTTGTATATTTTAATAGCCAACACCGGTTTATTAAAGAAGTTCCATAATTCTGAATTGTCTTGGTTTCTTTAAATTCTCCATTTGTAAGATAGGTAAAATCAACTTTATGGAGTGTTGACAGTTTAAAAAGATAATTGACATTGGGGACTTGACCTTTGATCGGTGTGGAAGGGCAATTCTTCACAGATCTTTAATCTGTGTTGAAAGTCAAGTCCACATATTACTCCTTAGCATGTATATTGATAGTGAGACTAGAAGTAATCGATCACTGAAGGTTCATATCTGAAATTAGCTTTGTCTTGCGATTTGACCTTTGAATTGTGTGGAAGGTCAAGTCTAGATCTTCCCCTTTAGCATGTACATTCATAGATGGAACAGAAGTAATCGATTACGGAGGTTTCTATTCTGAAATCCGATTTGACCTGTGATTTCACCTGTGATATGTGTGGAAGGTCAAATCCAGATTACGCACCTTATCATATACAGGCTGTTTCCTAAAAAACTCCGCAAGCTATAACTCCATTCTTTGTGGTCCGATTTCGATAAATCAAAAACCAGATAAAATGGTTCTGTAAGTACTACAAAACAGTCTAAGTGTATTTTTTATCTACGCCAACTTTAATGTCAACGATAGTCAACTTTTTTTTAAATAGAGACATAATTTTTTCTTATTTAGCCTGGTAGATAGTATTTTCTAAATTCAGTCATGTGGTGCAAGTTCTGATTGCTATAATACTTTTTTGAAAAAAAAACACTTATATCAGCATTTATTTAAATTTCTCACGGAATTTTCAAGTGTGCCATGGAAAACAATGATAGCTCATGGAAAACAATGATAACTGTACAGTTTGCATTGCAATAGAGACATTATTTTGTTGATTAAACAAAAGAACGTTTACAATACAAGATTTTTAACAAAACTACAAAATTATTTACAAAAACTTTTCAATAAAATGAACAATCTAATCTAAAAATGAAAACTAGGAATTAAAATAGTACTCTACAAGTATTTTGGTACATACATTAGTATTTACATTTTGGTTACTCCATAGGTCGCATTCAAGATAAAATCAGGAGATATTTCGCGACAAGCGTTGATAATCTTCTGTCTTAGAATTTCTTTATTTTCTGGTCGAGTTTCATAAACAGCATCTTAAAGGTATCCCCAAAACCAAAAATCAAGTAGCGTAAGATCTGACAAACGAGCAGGCTACCGAACTGGTCCAAAGGTTCCTATCCACTTTTCACCAAATGTGGTGTTTAACCAATTGACATTTGTCTGGCATTATGCAGGGTAGCTTTATCTTGCTGGAAATAAACTCTATTGAGCTCTGCAAGAAAAAAAGTATCGATTACCAAGAACTTCCGTCAAAAGTTGGTGGTATTTATCTATAAAAATGGCTCAATCAATCAAAATATTACTCAAAATACCGCACCACACATTCACCCTAAATCGTCGTTGAAAATTAGTTTCAATTAAAACCCTGGAATTTTCCTGGTGGATGTATTGTAAACGTTCTTTTGTTTAATTAACAAAATAGATTCTCTATTGCAACACAAACTGTACAGTTATCACTGTTTTCCATGTTACACTTGAAAATTTCGTGAAAAATCTAAATAAATGCTGATACAAATGTTTTTATTTTTTTTCAAAGAAATATTACAGTAATCATAACTTGCACACATGACTGACTGACTTAGAAAACTACTGTCTACCGGACTAAATAAAAAAATATATCTTTATTTAAAAACAAGCTGACTATCGCTGACGTATTAACCTTTTTCATGAAATAAATAAAGATTAGTAAAAGTTTCACAGTTTTATTAAAATATATAACCTGACAATATTGTTTCGACAGCTATGCTGTCATTATCAAAGGTAATATAATTATAAACAAACACGTCGCTAAGGTAGATACAAAATAGGTAACTAGATAAAATAATAATAATAATCAGAATTAAATATCTAATTTAACAGTAACGGAGAATTACTGAGCTCAAGTTGTTCATTCATTAAAGGTACCCTGAGTTTGTGTTTCTATATCTCAAAGGCTTCTAAAATGTCTAATTTGCGTTTGTTATTACAAAAATGTAGAATTTAATATTATTTTGAGGAGTCATTGTGTGATTTTGTTCAAAAGGTGTTTGGCATAATTAGATTTTTCAGGATGTTTATTTTTGTAATGACGTACGCGTTCTTTATACCTTATGTCAAAATTTCGAAGTATTTGTCCAATATATGACGAACTACAAACAACAAAGAACAATTTAAACGGTAAATGCCTGATTTCATGATATCATGTGTTCTGTCTTTAGCATTAAATAAAAATGAAAAAGTGTTAGTGTTGGTTTTAAATGTTATTTTATAATTGTTGGTTTTTCTTAGTATATGTGCAATGTTTTCTGATATTTTGCCAAAATATGGTATAGATATGTAATTTGTGTCTTCTGTTTGATTGTCAATGGGATATATTCTTTTGATAGCTAACCTATAATCTTTTTGGTTAATTAAAGTGTCAATCATGTTCGGATTGTAATGATTTGTATGTGCAAGTTGTTTAATGGTTGATATCTCTTTGCTAAAATCTGGTTTTGTTAGTGGAATAGTTAAAGCTCTGTGTACTAATGATCTGTATGCTGCTATTTTATGTGTTTTATGGTGACAAGATTCATTTGGTATTGTTATGTCTGTTTGCGTTGGTTTTCTGTATATGGGAAATTCAAATAGATTGTGTGCGTTAATCTTGATATTTAAGTCTAGAAAGTTTATAGCCCTGTTTTGTTCTGTTTCTAGTGTAAAATTTATGTTAGGGCGGATACCATTAATAAGAATTAAAAATTCATTGATAACCTCAAAAGAACTGTCAAAACAAGCTAAGATGTCATCAACATAACGAAACCAGAATATAATGTGTTTAGAGAGCATTTAGAGAGCATTAATTTAGCACTAGGCTGGAAACATTTTTTGATTAAACTGGCACTGATTTGAACTGAAGAAACGGTATCAATATATTTTGAATGCCTTAATTCTGATACTCTAATCTGTCTGTTTTGCAGTAACGATTGCTGGCATATTACTAGCCGATGATCATTTAGATAAAATCATATTCGTCGCTTCTGATAGCCAATCTAGTAGAATAAATGCCGAATAATCTTGGTGTTGCTGATCCAATATCTAGTAATATCTGCTTTCGCCTTCCTCTTTCTTTTCTCTGCTCGCTTTGTGGGGCCTGATTCATGTTTTGCCACGTTGACAATACGCTGCTGATAGTGTGACGCGTTTTTTGAGATTTCTAAAGCAATGGGACAGTTATATGACGTCATACAATTGCCAGACATAATATTACTCCATTTTAAAATCTGGATTGCTCCATCACACACTGTGCCTGATACAATCGTCAAAATCGAATATGTTTGGGGTTCTTATATTTTGCAGTACGCTACAATGCAATAATATCATTAAGATGAACAAATAAAACTAAAAAATCACCGGCAACTGAAATTTTAAATGAAGGTGCATACAACCTAACCTTACTGTGCGCACTAGACTGGAAACATTTTATATGACCCCCTGGGATCAGTCCGCCTGCCAGTTTAAAAGTATTTGTTTTGTGTTTAGAGAAAGGGTTTCATTATAGAAGTCCTCAAATAAATATTTCGATAAAATATGGCATAAGGTAAGGCTTAATAAGTTCCTGGATGCATACTACTTATCAAACCAATATGGTCGGCTGATCAGCTCATACATCTCAGAAATGTTCTGGAGATAAAAACAAGAAGATCAGCTCTGCAAGGTATTAGAGTTGGCGTCTCACAAGAAAGTGTACTCAGTCCTGTCGTGTACTTATTGTACGTATCGTACTCATTGCATTCATTGTACTTATTATACTGTATTAGTTTCTTTCTACTTTTAATTAAGGACGGTTTGTTAAGTTATGGGAGCTTTATTTATTGTTAGATTTATAAAAAAAACATTATCTAAGGCATGCTAATCACTACTTTTATCCCCCTCTGTTTTTCTGGTGCAGAAAAAGTCTCCATCAAGTTGCCATGAAAAATTAGTAATAGTAAGGGCAACTGCTATTATTATTTTTTACTAATACACTATACTAACTGCATCCTATAATACATAATAAATCCAAAGCATGCTAATCATCACAGTACTTATCGTACTCATCGTACTTATCGTACTCATCGTACTTATCGTACTTATCGTACTCATCGTGCTTATCGTATTCATCGTACTTATGGTACTCATGGTACTCATCGTACTTATCGTTCTCATCGTACACATGGTACTAATTGTACTCATCGTACTTATCGTACTCATTGTACTCATCGGACTTATCATACTTATCCTTCTCATGGTACTCATCGTACTCATCGTACTTATCGTACTTATCGTAGTTATCGTACTTATCGTAGTTATCGTACTTATCGTACTCATCGTACTTATCGTGCTCATCGTACTCATGGTACTCACCGTACTCATCGTACTTATCTTACGCATCGTACTTATCGTATTCATAGAACTTATCATACTCATCCTTCTTATCGTACTCATCGAACTTATCGTTCTAATCGTACTTATCGTTTTAATCGTACTTGTCGTACTTAATGTAACTAGATGTTACATTTAAGTGACGGACAGGCATTTACGTAAGAGAAGAAATCAAAAATTCCTCTCTTTGCTTTGAACTTGCGGATTCCAATAGAAAATGCAGTAGAATTTTGCCCATTCTTATTTTGGCAATTCTTGATCCCACGGCCACTAAAGGTGTACAGGTGTTTCAAGGATCGTCTCGCACATGATCTTAACAATTCTTCAGTCATCTCTCGGCCGATTCGAGCACCTTCAAACATGCATGTTTTGCATGTCTTTTGGAGTACTCTGAATGACTTCAAAGTCAATTCAGCTCTGCCCCGAAACTGATGAACAGATGACTAAATAGCTTAGTAGGGATTAGGTGCGAGACGATCCATGAAAAAGATTGTATAATTTTAGTGACTGTAGGACCAAGAAATGCCACAGTAAGAATGGAAACTATCAAGTGTAAAAATGTAACAATGTCTTTACGATGAAATAAATATCGAAGAATCAAAACTTGATTTATAGAGTTTTCATGTACTTGTATTATTTAGAGATAAGTGACACACTTTGGGGGAATCTTTTTTTCGTTATAGTTTATTTTTGATGATCAAAGGGTAGACCTATAAATAGATTTGACGCGCCAGGAGAAGAAAATCTACAATAACATTAAAATTAGACGAAATGAGAAACGAAGTGTCTATGTAGCCGGTACCGGTAACTACTTTTGTTGCCAGCACTTGCTTCCTATTGGTTAATTTTCATGGAGCCACCGAATTTATAGTCGGTAACATAATTTAGGTTTTATTTATCTTTATTTTAATTTTTATTATAGTAAATATTTCTCAAAATGAAAGTGCAAATGAAATATTCAAGTTTTAAAGAATCATTCATCTGGTTACCTGGCAACGGATAGTTATTTAATTATTAATTTCTTAACTACCAGATTTACTGAAATATTACCTGAAAATTATGACGCTCTAGATCTTTATTTTTGTTTTAACTGTTACTGGCTGTAAATTTGGTTGCTGGTAGTTCTGTACCATTAAAATAAACCAGTAGAAAGTGACTATTTTGTAATTATTGGGCATTTACGATTACTAATTACGGCATTACGTCACTATTTCTGTCATTTTCTTTTTAATGTCAATAACAGTGACAGAAATAGTAAACCTGATTCAATTATCGTAAATGCCCATTGTTATTGGATTACTACATGATTATAACCTTAATTATATTTTTGGGTTAAGTCGAAGACCAGCAATTATACGATGCTGAACTTCGCCCATTTGCAAACTTCTTTGTATTACTTATTTAGTATTTTCTATTTGTATCAGCTACTTAATAAAATCATTTATTGTTATTATTAACTACCGGCAACGAAAGTAGTTACCGGCAACGGTTACGTATACACTGCCAATGAGAAACGCCATTAACTGATTCCCTCGTTTTGAAATGGTTTTGAAGTTAAAATGGTACCTTATTGCAAAGGATGGATTGTTGGAAGAGAAACTGATGAGATAAAGAAAAAAAAGCAATAATCTTTATTCGAACTCATAAAGTGACACAATTTTAATCTAATCCATCCAAGAAATATATACGTTGATTCTCTATATTCTTTCTTTCTTGGCGTGACTCTATTGGGGTTTCGAACCCTGGGGGTTCGAACCCTGGCTGGGACGTTATTTTTTGCTTTTTTTATTTACGTTTTTAATGGTTTCTAAAATATTCTAAAGTCATTTTTAGATGTTTCCTAAAGTTTTTTGGTACTGTATAAACAAAACTTTATACCCGCGTAGCAGGTATTACAACCTAGTAAAATATATTTCGCATGAAATTATTAACGTTAATTAATTAATACGAGTTAAATGTTTATAAAAATCGATAATCTTTACAAAATGGTAACGCGTAACTTCATAATATGAATAATTCACTAAATAAAATTTCCTTTTAGTTAAAAGTTTTCTATAGTACTAGCTATTGATTAGTACCAAAAAGAGTTTAATAATACGTTGTTGAAATATCCATCAAGGTTGTTTATTATAGTTTATAAACAATTTTGTGATTCTAATAAAAACTTTCCATAGTAATACAAACTCTCATAAAGACCTTCTAAAAATGCATCTTATTACCTTCTTAATGCGTGCTGTAGTACAGTCTTTAGCAAATGTCTTGTCCCGAGTAAAGAGGCACTGCTGCTTTAAGAATTGAAATACCCCTTATATACTGTGTACGAAATAGATTGAATTAGATAGAGATGATCATTTTTTATCTAATTCGATCTATTTCATACACTGTATATTAGGGGTATTTCGATTCTTAAAGTATTAGTGCCTTTACTTGGGACAAGATATTTGCTAAAGACTGTACATGTTTACATTCATAAATTTGATGGCACTTGAAACAGCCGCAGGAAACCAGTTTTCCTCGACCAAGAACACTCAGAAGTTTATACAGGAAAATGTACTTGCAAAGAAATTGCAATTTTTTTAACTTAAAAAATAGTAATAATAACATTAAATAGTCATCAATCATTTTCAAACAGATTGGGCACTCCCATGTTAAGAAAATGAGAAAAACAACACCAATTACCTTCTTCTAAAGTCTCGGGAGTTCTTAAGAGCTTTTGAGAACTTATAAAAGGTTACCCAAAATTCCCATTATTATTTTTTTAGGAGTGGTTACTTTAAATGTAGAAGGCGTACTCTTATTTAACATATATTTATTTACTTAATATTTGCAAACTTTTTTGTTTGTGGCTTTATTATGTATTTGGTTAGTTATGTTTATAAATAGACAGAAAGTTGAAGGTTTCTTTTCTATATAGTACAATGAAGCGTTTTAAAGAAATTTGAGGAGAATGACGATGGTCATCTGAACATTCTTTTGGTGTTACACGTGTCTGAAAGGACCATGTTTCATGAAAATTAACTCGGTACGTCCGTAAAAGGAACTACCTATTTATATCAGTTCGCCACCTCTCTTATAAAGCGTCCTAAGCACATTCTCTGTGTACAGAAAACACACTGAAGACTCTTAGACAGAAATGAGACCAACTAATCGCCGTTTCTGTATTATCTGAAAGATCGTAGACTTGATATCTTTTTTTGTGTAGAAGATTTGGTACAATTTCTGCAAATGTTTAATGAGAATGCAAGCGTCAAAATGAGTTAATAAATAAACGATAAGGCTCATTTCCACTAACACAAAGAACTATAGGTGCAGAGTTGCAAAAAGTCATTTTAATTAAATACTTATATATAAATATTACTTAAAATTGTTTTGTTTAGGTTTAAGCTCTTTTTTAAATTAAATATCGTTGCATTAATAGCAATAAATATTTTGTACTCTTGATATAATTTTAGTTTTTACGTAGATGTGGGTGTTCGGTTTGGTTTTACCACATATATATGTAAAAGCTCCATTTATACAAATAACCATTAAAATGCAATATCCTTCATTCTTATTTTGGATAGTACAAGGTTTAATTTATTTTCTTATTGTCTAGATATGGCAGAGTTATACTTAAATTTGTAATCAAGTAAATAATGCAGCAAGGTCAATCTGGTCAGTTGACTGTTCACAAACGGTAACAAGAGATTTACGTTTGTCACATCTAAAAAGAAAGTCCTGTGTACTTTCCGTAAAATGTATTTTGGTTTGTCCATGATAAACGAATATCCTGAAATACAACAAATTTTGTTTCATTTAGAATTTCTTCGGTTGTAAATCACGCTGTAATATACATTGTTTATCGTGTGAATTGTACTTCTTGACTAATTTAAGGTTATGTTGCATTTTTTCATTTCTTCAAACTGAAAGAGCAAAGGTAAGAAGGTATACTTAGTACTTAGTCCAATATCAGAATGTAAAATTCCCCGATTTTCTCTAGATGCGTAATGCAAATATTATTTGTTGCAATGTCATTTGCAATAATTACATTGCATTGTTGCATTTCTTACTACATGTAATTAGCGACATCAGATTTTAGTATGTTTTCTGTGGTAATTCACAAGCTTAACATGGTAGATTTTATTTATCTACTTAGTACATAATATTAAATATTTTCTATACATTTATATAATATATTATTTCTATAATTTAAATAAATGGAAGAGTTGTGAGCCTATCAACATCACGTAAGCTATGATTGTGATTATTTAATTAAGTTGGTGCACATGATTGGTTGGAAATGATTGAAAAGCGTCATTTTGGGTTATGTTAACTGTCATTAATACCACTAACCTAGAGTTCCTAAATAACAATTATTTTTAAAAATGCAATAGTTGGACGGGCTCATAAATATATTATGCAGATCGACCTTTGTAGCGTCCCAATAGTCGGAACACTTAAACTGTCGTTTTTTGTGTGTTTTAAATTTTGGTGACATTAAAACAACCAAATACGTATATCTATGTAGATGTATCGATTGTAAATAATGAGATGAATAATTTTTATGCGATTACATTATTATTTATTCTTAAATAACATTTGTGGTAAAACAATATAAATTTGAACTCGTGCAATAAATCTTGCCTTATGAAACTCGTTCTTTAATATACTATTATGTCCGGTCGGGCGATTTTGGCCGGTTTATGGGCCTGTTTTTAGTTGCTCGAAAGAGCTTTAGGGTTGTAAAACTTTTTAGAGCCCACGCAAGAGTGTTTTTTTAGTTAGTTAAGTTTCTTTATTCCCATCATATATGATGTTATTTAGATAGATTTTGTTGCTTACATATGCTAAACATATTAATTACTACAGACCGCTATATTTTAACTTTTTACATTACTTCTAATAAAATTACAACATTTTCGCTTAAATTCGCTATTATTTTTTAAATTCTGAACATCCTGTGGTAGCTCATTATACAATCTTAACCCCTTATAATAGTTATTTATGTATTAAGGGTATAAAGAAGCTTTTATGGCCAGAAGCCTTATTTCTAGCCCGAGGCGTTAGCCGAGGGCTAGGGAAAGGCTGTAGGGCCATAAAAGCAAGTTATGCCCGCTATGCATACACTATTTTATGCACAGATTAAGTTTTTATCTTAAATCTATTATTGTGTAAAAATATAATTAAATGAGTACGTAGGTACATCAAGCCGCTGTGCGTATACTTAAATATGTGCTTATACGAAGTACGTTACTATAGTTACTATTCCAATATATTTAGTTTCAGGTTATTTTCATTGGTGATAAGTTTACAAATGATATTAAGAACCAATCAAGTTCTACAAAAAACTTCTGACATTTAATTGACGTTTCGTTATTGCCCGTCTGACTATAAAGAGGCCCTTGGGCAATAAAGAGACGGTTATGTTTAGATGAGGGTAGCAATAATAGTCTAATTATAATGTATCTGTGCAGAAAATACATTATTTTGTGAGGACGATTTTATACGAATAGGTAATTTAAATTCATTAATATTCCGTGTGTTATATCCATGATATTCCCCGTTATACGTCATGTATATTGACATGTAATGTGGTAACTGCCTGTTCATTATCCTAAAAATTAAAAACAGAGTTTTATTATAAATCCTTCGCTTAATGGTGAAAAAATCTAGCATATCCAGCTTTAGGAATATTCTAGTTCTTCTGTTACAACCCAGAATAATCCTCATCGCTCTGTTTTGTAAGTTCTGAAGTCTTTTAATATCAGTTTCCTTTATTAGAGGCCCAATACTCAAAATGTGGAGCAGTAATACTCTTTTTAGATGTCTTCTTTACAACATAATCTACATGTTTGCTAAATTTTAGCCTATTATCTATCATAATTCCTAAATATTTCATATCATCAACAATTTCTATATGTTCTCCATCAATGTTTACCCCATTCGTTAAATTAGAGCATAGCCTGTTTGATATTATCATAGCTTTAGTTTTTGAAGTATTAAGTTTTAGTTTATTGAGTTTTAACCAACCTTTTATATTTGTCAATTTGTATCGCTAGGTTAACATCTGTATCCGATGGTGTTATTAAGGTATCATCTGCAAAAACATTTATATCATAGACATTAAGTTGCGTGTCTATATCATTGATATAAAGTATAAATAATAATAGACCTAAGATTGACCCTTGCGGTACCCCCAGATTGCATTGTCTTTTAGATGAATTGACTTCATTAAACCTGGTAATTTGATGTCTATTAGTTAAATAACTTCTAAACCACCTATTGGTTGAATCTTTAATTACGTATTTTTCCATTTTTCTTAATAATATATTAATATATCCCTATCAATTGCTTCAAATGCTCTTTTTAAGTCCAAAAAGATAGCAACTATTTTTGCTGTTATCATATTTAATGATGTTTGACAAGAGTGATGTTTTCTGAAACCTAATTGTTATTCCAAAAGCAATTTATTATTTTCAAGATAATCTACTAATTTTTTTGTTTTCCAATTCTGTGGAAATCTTGAAGTTTTAAATGATCTGTTGATTATGTTTACCAACATGTTTCTTACAATAGGCATCGAATCTTTAATCATATTTATTGTAATCCCATCCGTCGAATTTTTATTTTTTTATATAGCTAATAAGTTTCTGAAGATTTCTTGACTTTCTGAAGAATCGATTAAACTATTGCTGTTAATACTTAATATGAATGTGTTCAACGCTACTAATAAAATAATGATTAAAATTTTCAGAAATTTTTTTCAAATCGTCAATTTGTTTTTCATTAAAACTGATGTAATTAGAGCTACAATTATTTTTATTTTTTAATAGGTCTTTCAACATTTTCCAGTTTAGAGGTAAAAATTGGCTACTCCTGTTTACGCCTCGCCGATAGTAATAATAGTAACTAAGACCACTGCACCTACCTGCTTAAGTTTTATACTTTTCAAATTATTTTTATTTTAAAATTAACGGACATAAACTAACGTATGCAATTCAGGCTTAATTAGTGTTTTAGATCTCTTTATCGTCTTAGCGACATGGCTAACTGACTCGGGCTCTAACAAACTCAGTTAAGCCCATAATACATAATATAATATTATGTATACACTATTTTTTGCCCGATCGTATCTATGAGTGAATTTTTAATATACAGGGTGAGATTAAAGTATGGAATATTAAAAAAAAAAGCGAACTCAACCGGCTTTTTTAAAAACGCTGAAACGTCGATTTTGTTTTTTAAAAATACACATTAATATGTGCGATTCACCTTCCGACTTTCATTTGTTCTAAGTTATGACGTCATCACAAAAATATTTAAATGACAATATAGATTTTGAATAGTGAAATCCGATAGTGATTTTTCTTCTCTTTATGATCAGGCAAATAAATCATAAGGTTGCATAACAAAAATTCTGAGAAAAATCGAGTTGAACTTTGTAAATGTTTGTTAGTTATGACGTCATCACAAAAAATTGAAATGACAATATAGTTTTTTAGAAGAGGAATCCGATAGTGATCTTTCTTCTCTTTATGATCATGCAAATTAATCATAAGGTTGCATAACAGAAATTCTGAGAAAAATCGAACTGAACATTTAATGTTATTGATATTATGGTATCAATATATCAATATATCAGATCGATTTTTCTCAGAATTTTTGTTATGCAACCTTATGATTTATTTGCATGATCATAAAGGGAAGAGAAATCACTATTGGATTCTATTATTTAAAATCTATAATGTCATTTAAATTTTTTGTGATGACGTCATAACTAACAACATTTACAAAGTTGAGCACGATTTTTCTCAGAATTTTTGTTATGCAACCTTATGATTTATTTGCATGATCATAAAGAGAAGAAAAATCATTATAGGATTCCACTATTCAAAATCTATATTGTCATTTAAATTTTCTCGTGATGACGTCATATCTTAGAAACAAATGAAAGTCGGAAGGTGAATCGCACATATTAATGTGTATTTTTAAAAACAAAATCGACGTGTTTCAGCGTTTTTAAAAAAACCGGTTGAGTTCGCTTTTTTTTTAATATTTCATACTTTAATCCCACACTGTATAGAGTAATTAAACACATCACACTGAAAATGTAAATTTGCAGTCGCTTAATGTGCCTGGTTGTTATGGAGTTGAATAGACAAAAACAATTTTTGTCTCAATCCGGACTAATTTTAGAATGATAGTGAGTGTTTTTCGACTTAAATGACGAGGTATTTTATTATCGAGCCTTGGGCGGTAAGTTGAACTTACCGCTCTGAGAGCAGAGCTTGTAAATGAACCAAAACGCCCGATCGGGAAAAATAGTTATTTATGTATTAAGGGCATAATGAAGCTTTTATGGCCAGAAGCGTTATTTCTAGCCCGAGGCGTTAGCCGAGGGCTAGGATAAGGCTGTAGGGCCATAAAAGCAAGTTATGTCCGCTATACATACAGTATTTTATGCACAGATTAAGTTTTTAAGTCAAATCTATTATTGTGTAAAAATATAATTAAATGAATACGTAAGTACATCAAGCCGCTGTGCGTATACTTATGTGCTTATACGAAGTACGTTACTATAGTTACTATTCTAAAATATTTAATTTCAGCTTATTTTCATTGGTGAGAAGTTTACAAATTATATTAAGAATCAATCAAGTTCTACAAAAAAACTTCTGACATTTAATTGACGTTTCGTTATTGCCCGTCTGACTATAAAGAGGCCCTTGGGCCATAAAAATACATGTTTAGATGAGTCTTGCAATAATAGTCTAATTATAATGCATCTGTGCATAAACGTCATTTAAAGTAACATAACACAAACAACGAAAATGTACTTTTACAAGCTACTTGATCGGTTTCAGAAAGCTTGATTAAGTTCTGATTAACTTAATTGTCATTAAATTCAAAATTCAGAAATTTCATTGGCTGAGATTTAACAGACCTTGAAATTTATCCAATCATATCTCTAGATTTCAAATTTAATCACAATTAAGTTAATCAGACTTTAATCAAGCTTTGTAAAACCAACCAACTGACTTGTAAAACTGACAGCTGACCTGTAAAAGTTTTACAAGTTAGTAGAATATGGCATTTATGGACCAATTGTCATAATAACATAGCTATGTCTACACACACTTCCACGTCTCATAAAATTATTAAAAAAAGTGTTGCATTTTGTTGTCATTGTTAGGACTAGAACTAGGTTTTATAGATACAATAAATGTTGTGTGTTGTTTACGAATGAATAACAAATAAAATATTTTACATTATACGCAAGATAACTGTTTTTACTGGCGATAGAAGTAAATGACTGACGAGCCGATAGGCGAGCCTGCCACCTTCTATCGCCAGTAAAAACAGGTTTACCTTGCTAATAATGTAAAATACTAGTAAAGCTCGCTAGAGAGTGTTTAGAGCCGTCTAGAAAAATAGCTACCCTTCTTTACGCCGTCTCTATAGTAATAATAGTAATTATAGACCACTACCTGCTTGAAGTTTTGCACGTTTTAAATTATTTGTATTTTGATCAATTATTTGTATAAGTGTTTAGAACTTTTTATCGTCTTGACTTGAACTGACTCTGTGGGCTTTAAAACACTCAATTAAGCCCTTAATATATAATATACTATTTTGTCCTATCGGGGTTTTCGTTTATTTACAAGCTCTGCTTTCAGGGCAGTAGAATCCACTTACCTACCTCCTTTAATACTTTCATTACTATATTATAGACACAAAATAGAAAAAAATATCATTTTCCCCTTTAATAGTGGGGGGGTGGGTTAATTTAATCATCTGTGGGCGCGTGTTATTTCCCCTTTTTAATGTTGAAATACATTTATCAGTATTTCAGATGTGATAAGCTGCATTTTCAACAACTTATTGTACTACATCACGTAGTGTGTGCAATGAACTCCGGAATACTATGTTTTTAGATACGCAAAAAACAAAGAGCATTAAATAAGATGGGCGGCTTAGTCATAATCCTTCAGTAATAACTCGTTCAGTACATTCTAAATACTGAAATACATGAGCAGTATGTGCCGTGACCGAGTCATGAGGGAAATATTTCTATTATGTAGGTTATGCGGGTTTCTGAATAGTAAATATATTATCGCAAAAGAAAAATTGCAATCATATTGACGCACGTGGTATAAAATAAAAGGAAATTAAAAAAATGTGTTATTATAAAGAGATTTAATGTTAAAGAGGATGCACATGCACACGGGAAGGTAAATATTTCTCAACTAACAACAAATTAGTACTAATTAAGCTTTTTTTTTACCTTGATGGATCGTTTTAAATTACTACTGTGCGCCTCTGTTTAAAAATAGCGTAATTACCTTTGATAAAAATTATTTATTATTATAAAAATAATTTATATCTCAATTTCTGTTTGAAATTTAAAAGCATACAAAAAACTACTTTTTAAATTTTCGAAATCCAAAATTTTCATTAAGGGCGCGCTCGCTTCATTACGTGCTGAAAGTGTCGTTTCCGACCAATTTTCGTTAGAGTTCACACACCTTCAGGAATGAGATGAAGATTTGGTCGAGGTCTTAAATTGTAGATAAAGGATATACCTAGGGTTTGACATATTTTTCAAGGGTGGATATTTTGTAATAATTGATAGAGAGTCTTTCAAACTTCGGCAACTTTAGATTGTTATTTTCTACAAGTTTAGAAATTCTTCGAAAATTAGAAATATGTCATCCCCTTGGAAATTCAATGGAGAATGTGTTTATGAAAACTGCATGTCGCTATCACCTCTGAATTTTGTGATGAACTCTAACAAAGTGCGCAATGTTCCTGACAGCGATTTATACAGTTACTCCTAATTTTAGGCTACCCAACTGACAATGGCTGTAAAAAAGATATCCAAGCGGAGATAAGAAGTTAAGGTATTTTCCCACTAGAGGCGCTTCATTCGTATTTGTAATTCGAGCAGTTGTGATGTTTATATAAAGAAATTCTGACATAGAAAAAAAATATTGGAGATAAATATACATGTTTTATTAGAACTCTATTTATAAGTGTATAATATTTCGTTCATTCTTTTCCTTCTTAGAAATAAATTTAAAATTAAAATATTTCTATGGAATAGAGAATGGGAATTTTAATTAATAAATATCCTTTTGAGCACATGCGTAACGTATTTTGTAAGAAGTAAGTTTTAATTAGCAAATAGTAAAACTTATTTAAAACAATTTATCGAAACTTTTTATTAATCCTTATTCATTTCACAATTAGTAAATAGTTAAAAATACAACAAAAATAAATATACAGTATAATATTAAATAAATGGATTTATTTATCCATCGTAAATTTCGCTACAGCATAAAAAATTAGATAAAATAAGTGAATAACAATGCAAGGTCTTTGTTGTTTCAGTAGTTAATATTTTTCTATGGGGGTAGATTAATTTCAGTGCTTGAATACTTTTATTTATGCGAGAGTTTATATGGATTTTTCACATAGGAAGGTATTATCTAGTATTATTCAAACTGACTTAATAAAAAAAGGATTAAAATTATCCGTTATTTTCTTCTAAATTGGAAAATCGTCCAGAAAGTTTCATTTCATATTTTGATATTATTAGCAAAATCTGCTATGCAATTGTTGCTTTACCACTCCTTTAAAGTGTTACAAACCCTATTAAAAGCAGAACTTTTGACTTTTTTGTATTGTCGTGAGTCGAAAATGTCATTTTATGCATAAAGTGATATCTAGAGTAACACTTTAGACACGAGTGTAATAAGTAAATTCAATAAATAAATTACCATAACAACAATTGATATTGTGGTAATAACAGCAATGGTTGTTCTGATAGATGTTCGTTCGTAATTATAAGCCATTCGATCTTTGCATTACAATTTTGTATTTTTATCTTTTTTTAACCCCTTTAATAGGGTTTGTAGAAAAAATAATGTATGATATACGTGTTAAACGTGAATTTAGTTTGTTCGAAGAGATTACTAACTCTGCTGGCACGTCTTGGGCCAAACTTCTCTTTTCGCAAAATAAACATTCACTTTTGACACTTTTATATCATAAACTATTATTTAATGATTTCAAAATAGTCAGTTATGGGCACTGGCGGATCTAGGGAGTTTTTCAGGGGGGGGCATGAAAATTTGTAACCAAATTGTTAAAATCCACAGAAATGAAATATATATATATATATATATATATATATATATATATATATATATATATATATATATATATATATATATATATATACATATTTATTTGAAACAACAAAAACAGTGAACAATAATATAAATAAGATGGAACAAAATATGGTGAAACAAACAAAAACACAATTCGACAATTCTAGTAAATAATAAACTCTCAAAAATAAAACAACTAGAACAAAAACTTAAAATTATTGTTCATGAAACAAAATCTTTATGCCTTTGGCCACTGTTTGCAAATATACTAAAATCAACTGTAACCAATGAACATAACATAAATAAGATGGATAAAAATGTGACGAAACAAACAAAAACACAAATCCACAATTCTAATAATAAACTTCCAAAAATAAAACATCTTAAACAAAAACTTATCAAATTATTGTTTATAAAATAAAATCCATATTTCTTTGGCCACTGTTGGCAAATCTATTAATAACAAATTGTTCATTGATCGCAATGTCCGGATGGACGTTAATAATGGCTAAGCCAGATAGCCTTTCTTCTGAAATAGTAGATCGGAGCCAACTTTTTATTCGCCTCAACGAAGAAAAACTCCTTTCCGATGAGGCAACACTGATCGGAAGTGTAATGAGAATTTTTAAAAATGATGTTATCAAAGGAAACATTATTTCATCGCATTGAGCAAGGGCTCCTAAAGCCTCGTCAGGAATAGGAATTTTTCTTCGGAGGCTTTTACCCACTTCGTCTTCCACAACCTCAGTTCGCTTTTGAATTCTGCGAACAAAACCTCCAGATTTTGATGAAAAAGTTTGTTAAATCTTTCCACCAAGGTCCGTGCTATTGAATCCAGAGATGTCATACCAACTTCCCTAATTACCGTGGGTATTATAATGTTCAAATTGAACAAACTGGTTGTATCAGCAGTGAATCGACCCTCCAAATCTGTAATTATACTGTCGAGCAAGGGTATATATATAATCAGCCTATAGTATTGTTCCAGTGATTCGCAACTTGGATTTGGTCGATGTCTCATGATTCCAGTGGTTCTGGGTTTGCTCAAAGTTGCCCCCAGTTCATCTAGCGATTTTTCAATATTCATGAAAATTGCGTTAAAATGTTTTTCAGCTCCTTGTCGGTTTTCTTTTAGAACTACCAGTGTACTCAAAACTGCATCATTGGCGGCACCTAAGTCCAAGTTTTTTTTCTGGAGCAACTTGCTGAGCGTCATCGTTACAGAAAAAACGTCAGACAGACAAAAAAGACTTACAATGAACGAACTATTTTTTAGAGCAGAAGCATAGTTTTGTGCCTTACTCGAAGAGTCTCTTTCTTCCCAAGACGATATTATATCGAGTGATTGAACAATTTTTGGCAAAAATACTCGGAATTGCAGGACTGAGTCATGTCGCTCCACCCATCGTGTCTCACAAAGGGAATGAAGTTGGCCCTGAAGAATATGTTTCAGGACATAATTTCTCTTGGAAGACCCGGTGAAAAATGATACAACATCCTTCTTTACTCCCATAGCATTACGAACGGATTGCACAGACGATGATTTAGAAAGGCTGAGATTCAATGCATGACTTAAACAGGGACAACGGACGGACGAGATCAGCATTTTTTGAGCCTCTTGAACAGCACCATTCTGCTTAGAAGTCATGACGCTACAACCATCCGTGCAAATTCCAACACAATCCATGAATGGCAAATTGAGTTTCTTCACTTGGCTTACGAGTAATTGTCCCAGAATTTTACCTGTAAGAACAGGCTCCATTGTATCTGGGTCTAGTTTATATTTTTCGGTATGGCAGTCTACAAATCCTACGAAGTCTTCCTTCATTTCACTTCCTTCAAGGTATCTGATTACTAGTGACATTTGAGAAACGTGAGATATATCTGTGGTTTCGTCAAACATTATACTGTAAAACTTCGCAGACTTGATTTTTGATATTATAGTAGAAATAATTTCTTCACTGCAAAAAGGTATCAATTGATTCTGGATAGTTTTGCTGATATAAATTGCCTTGGATGAAGTCGATCTCAAATGCTCTTCTAACATTCGGTCTCCAGCTTCAATTCAAAATCGCAGTAGTTCTCTGAAATTTCCTTCGTTGATTCGGCTGGTGTTTAATAATTCTCCATCATCCCTATGTCCTCGAAATGGAATATTTTGCCTTGCTAAGAAAATAACACTTCGAGTCATTGGTATCAACCTTTTTCTATTTTCTTCTACTTGTCTTTTTCTGTCTTCCGATAATACATTCCGTATATCAAAAGTTGGATTCTCAATTAACGAAACTATTTGAACGCAAGATTGCTTCTTTATGATATTTATTGGAATCGTGAACATCCAAGGCACCATCTTTACCAAAAAGTTTGGAAAATTTTGTCACAGGCGTTTGAACCAGACTCTTGAGATACTCTGACTTATTTCTGCCACTAACTTGGGCAAAGACAACACAGTATTTACAATATAGTCCTTTATGGATGAGTGAATACGATAACCATTCATATTTTGATAAATGATCATGATTCAAATAACGTTTCACGATTCCATTATTTTTATTGTGTTCCGAAAACGGCAACACATGGTTACGAGGCGGATACCAAGTATTTTTTATGAAATTGTATTTCTCATAGTCATTCATTGTTCGACCAACTGCTTTACCTATATCGAAAATATTTTCATTTTCTATATTTTCCTCTGGTAGAAAAGAGTTTTCTTGAGATGATGACGGTCCTGCCTCGCTTTGAATACTTTCAGTTGGTTGTCTTGGTTGTTCAATTTTCTGTTGTTTTTGTACTGGCAAAAAGTAAGAATCAATCTTCCTTTTATTCATCTGAAAAATTAAATAACTCAGCTCAGTTCTCCAGATCAAATAGAAAGTTTCAATGTTTTTTCACCATGACCATGGGAATGTAGAAATTAAATGATTCTCGAGAATGCATTGAAGAATTTACTTTGGTTCTAAATAGTTTTATTCATACAAGTGATTATAAATTTTATACACTGTTTATCGGTTTCGAAAATATGCAAAAATCAAATTCGTTAATAATGTCAGTGTTGCATATAGGTACTTACCATTTTTTACGATAAATTCAATTTCACTTATCACTATTTCTAATATTCTAATTCAATGAAAAGATCTATAGCTGAACCCCACTAATCTTGTTTGAAGAACAAATGTGGTTTCCGACAAAAAACAACTATTTTCTACTTAATGCTCCTTTGTTTTTGATTCTTACCGCTCACCGCTCACGGTTTACCCTTTTGCCGCCTTTGATTTAGCCGCCGGCCCGACCGGCCGCCTGTATTTATTGCACACATTCGCACTGCATAGAAGAATATTTCTGTTTCATAGTTTATTGTATGATGAACGACTCCAATGAAATATAGAAATCTGTGGATTTTGGTTGTTTGAAAAAACATCCAAATAGAACGAATAATTTTGGTTTGTATAAAGTATAAGGTGTGTTTTCTTCTTGTTTGAAAACCAATCAAAGGTTTACTTACATGACTCTGGTCGTTGAACCAATGTCAACTATTTAGAACTCCTCTAGGGGGGCCATGGCCCCCATGGCCCTCCCCTCAGATCCGCCAGTGGTTATGGGGTGTAAAAATGTTAAAAAACATTTTCCTTATGTTGGGATATCTTGTTCAAACTAGATATGTGAACGTAAAATGTCTTTAGAAACATTTTTTCTTACGGCCTACGTAATAATAATAATCGCCCCCCTCCCTCCCGCACAAGCTTCTAGCTTCTGGGGTTTGGTTTCCAGGCTATGGGTTGTAGCAATTATTATTATCATTATTATTAATAAAATATTTTCCATATTTTAACACATAAGGTCATTTTTCGTGATTTAGAAAATTGCGAATTTAACAGATACCTACCTATAATTTCACCTGTCAACTTTGACATGGCGTATTTCAAGTATTTCTGTAAATCCATTGTTTTAGTGATTAGTCATTAGGAGGGAGACATTTGCAAGAACATCTCGACATACCTATTCCATTGAAAACACATGTGGTATTCTGATTTTCGCAATTAAGGCACGTAATTTGTTGATCTGTTTCTTGTAGGTTTTTGTCATTTTCCTGAAAATTGCGAATTTAACAGATACCTACCTATAATTAAATACCCACTATAATACCCACACCCGACTGTCTAATGATTCTGGCAGTGGTATCTTGGTATTCCTTATGATGCAAAAGATACCGAATCATAATTGCCAGAAACTTTGGAAAGTTGCTCGTGGGTGACAGACCTCCCAAAAGATTTTAACCAGCGCCCTCTGCAGTGCGGCTAAAATGCAGATTTAGCATGGCCATATTCTTGTTCTTCATGTTCGATATGATAAGATTAATTTTCTGGCTTGGTAAAAAATACATCAATCATTTTCTATTCGTATGCTATTAGGAAAATTCTAAAATAAGTTTTTCAATTTATTCTATTGATTGAAATAAATAAAGATTAATAAAAGTTTCACAGTATTGATTAAATTATAACCTGACAATATTGTTTCGACAGCTAAGTTGTCATTAGCAAAGGTAATATTATAATAATAAAATAGCTGCTGAAACAATATTACCTTCCTTCCCCTCGAAAAAAAAATTAAATACGTCACTGTAAGAACTGAAGCTTCATTATTTACCTAAGCTTGCTAAATAACTGTGTTTTAATAATTGGAGAACCAAAAATCAAAGCCTACTATTCGTAAATCATTTTTCACGTTTTTCTTGAGAATTTTCTTATGTAAGAGGATGAATATTTATTATGGTTGAAAAGAGAACACAATACTCTATCGATTTCAGTAAAAAAATACCTAGCATGTAATTTAAAAATGTAAAAATGTAATTAAAAAAGTTCTATGACGTCATCACGCTCACGCTGATTTAGTAAATACAGAATTTTCTAAACATATAGAATTCTATGCCATTTAATAATATATACAGTTTATACCATTTCTGATCGAAAATAAAGTTGCTACAAAGCGGGGCGCATTAAATCAAACAGACTGTATATTTACTTATATTTACTGTCAAATTTTATTATTAAATATTCTATTTATCTATTCTATTAGTAAGTAATGTAAATGCCTAGTTTCTACAGCAATTAACAACTAAGGATTAACAACTAACAATTAATAAGTGACAACTAAGAAAATCTTGTCGGTTTATACAATTATAGATTAATAATTGATCATGCGCATTGCGCATCCAGTCCTATGTTTACAGTAACGCCATAAAACTTGAACTTTTGGAGAGTAACTTCATAATTATGTAGTGGCAAACCTGTTTTTTACTGTCAGATATGCGCTCTTGCGATTTCAACTAACAATTATTACAAAAATCAAAATAAATCAATCACTTAAAATCATGCTGACATAGCATTACGTTTATTTACTAACTGATCTTATTTTAAACTTCAAAAGATGGTTAAATGTTTGCCTTCTTCAATGCACAGTTCAACACGTCTGTTCATGTTATCAAACACTTTCTGTAAAAGGTGAGGTGTAACGTTATCACATTCTTTCACAACTTTTGTTGTAAATCTTCTAGAGTATATGCAGCGGTGTCTTAAGAATGGTGTTTAACCATGAGCCACATAGAAGTAACCGAAGTGCTGAAAGTAACCGTATTGCAGTTCCTTGTCATCGAGTTGATCGATGAACCAATTCAGAATGGTGTTCTAGTATCTTTTTGTAGTGATAGCCTCTTCAAAAAATGAGACCGACCAATATCCTTCGCGAAAGAGCTAGTCAAATACTGGTTTTTCGAACAATGCAATCGGTTTTTCCTTTAATGAAATTGGGAAATCGGTACTCCACATTCTTATCACTTGCGAATTAATATATCTACAAAGATAATACCATGATTCGTCTGAGAAGAACATCAAATTCAAAACATTATCTTCCAGATTGTCTCGGATCTAGGTACAGTTGTAATCTTGTGGTAGCAATTCCTGATAAAGTTGTGCTTTCTAAGCAAACGAATCTAAATCGTTTATCAAAATGGTTTAACATGTACTACAACTAACATGATTTGTTTCCAATCCAACCGCCATTTTGGATCCAAAAGTAAATGATAAGGTAACTTATTTCAATTTATATTTACTAAAAAGTTAGATGCAATGTACGCAGAAATTCTGCAATTTATTAAACAGCAATGTGTATGTCTGTTGTCGTGTTTGGTAAACTCTATTGACAGCGTTTTGTTTGACATCTCTAGCCTCTTGGATTTTGCTCTTGGACTCATCTCGCAACGCTGTTCAGTTGAGTATGCAACTATTTAAGGGCGCGTTATCGCCGCCAGTTTTCATAATAGGAAGCTTCATTAACTATAAACACCTAAAGATGGCGCTATGGTCTCCAAAACGGAATTAATTTCTTTAAAACTAAAATTTGTGCTCACAGTGTTGCCAGACATGCGTGAACTTTCAAAATATTTTAAGTTTAACTGAGATTTTTAATTTTTAAACGCCTAGGAATAATTTAAGGTACTTGAAATCAGAAAGGGGAATATAAAACTGCAAAATATCTTTAAAAATATTAGTTGTTCATGCTGGTTTTAAGAAAAAGAAAAGTATTACTATATTAAAATATTGAAAATATATATTCGTTTTAAGAAATTAATTAGTACTAATTAAGAGTGAAATAGTTTATTCAAAAATTAACCGTCACATACTCTTAAGTAAAGAAAAACAACATTTACTTCTGGAATTTATTAAATAATAGTTAAAACATTAGGAAAGTTAAATTATTTTTAAATGTTCCGCGAATATTACCACCCAACGCTTCCTGGTGCAGAAAGCATTCAACTAAAAATGACTGATTTTCGTGCTGCCATATTTAAATTTTCGCGCCGTGTACATCTATTTTATTTCAATCAATACTAAGTAAGCAAGCAAAAACATTTATCCATTTTCATAGATTTTGCTATTAAACAGTGATATAATGACTGTATTATGGTTATTTTTTAAAAAACGTTAATTCTACAAGATTGGCTATATTCGACTACGATTATAAAATTTATTTTAGATATCTACTCCTTATAAACTATCATCCACACTACCTTAACAGTTTAGCAATCGACATCAAACGTTATCTTCGTAAAAAAACGATTATTAAAAGAAAACTGAATGAAAAACGTGAGCTATATTTTGACGCTAATATTTTGAGCCAATAACGCCCCCTTAACGAAAAAAAGATTATCAGATATGACGCTTTTGTGCCAATTTGGCATTTGAGATGTTACTGTTATGTTCTTATAAGATACCCTTCGACAATGTTCATTAATATAAAAGACGAGAAAAAACAATTTTCATAGCTATGAAGTACTACCATGAACCTACGAGCCTTGAATTATGGAGTAATCATGCAAACTATTAATCTATCGAGACTGGCTAAACCTAAGGGCTAAACAATTGGGACGCACCTATACTTTCGGATTAAAAACCGCACTTTTTATCATGCAAAATAAGGGAGATATGAGCATTTAGAAAATTCTTAATAACGACGTTTCTACCAATACAACCGGGGCGTCGGCGTCGGAGTGGCGATGTTCTGTCTAATGCATTACTGACTGGTAGTAACTACGTCATCACCGCGTTTACAAGCGTTTCTCTTGTAACGATATGTATTTTAAACAAACCATTTTGACAAATCAATTTATTTTATTTTTGACTATTTATAACCTGCTAAATAAAATAAAATACTACATAAATAACCCAAATTCACCTCAATGACTTAAGGGGGCCTCTAACAGCCATCATGTAGGGCATGTGAAAGAGGAGATCTGTAACGAAAAAAAAAAGATTTTTACACACCCATTGTTGAGGTATGTTAATGAGATATTTTGTAATATCGCAGTAATATTGCACAATTTTTTTAATATTGCATAAATATTATAGAAATATTGGTTTTAATTGCAACATAAATATTGAAAAATATTACACCCAGTGCAGTCAAATTAAAAAAATAGCGTAGGAAAGTTCAGTTGAAGTCATTGGATTTTTACATAAGTCTTCCTTGAGGGCTGTTAAATAACCTCCTAAAAGCCACCGCCTGTAGGTGGTGAGCTCGAAGAGATAATGAGGGTTAACCACGCACGTTGGAAAGTCCATTGGTTCTCCTTTCCAAAAGGACCATACTTATCATGGTTATTATACAGGGTATGGTTTTATCAGCTCTTAATGTGAATACTGCATGTTATTTAAATATCCGAAAATACGCTATATCATTTCCGGATAAACCGGAAGTGGGCAACAAACGGCTACTCAGAAAAAACTTAAAAAACTAAGAAGCAGACTGGCGAACATCGCATTACATTATCTCAGTTAGTTCAAAAGCTATATAGGTATATAAAGAGTCGAAATATAACGGGACACTCGGTATAATTCCACATGAATACAACACAACATTATTACTTATGTTAACCAAAACAAAAACAAAAAATATACACAAAAAATGACGTTACCAAGGGTGTAGGCTGTACGTGTTAAAAATCTATATACCGAAGTATGAATTTTTTCTGCTTTCCTTACTATGTAACTGCAAAACTGTTAATTATAGAGCATTGTAGCCAAAGAGACTTTTGATCAGAATAATGTAAACTAAAACGTATCACAATTTCAGCTAATCTGACCGGTATCCAATATCCGTAAGAAACGCGTGGGGTTCTTTGCACAACTGCACTCATTAGGCTTAATTAGTTAATTATTTATTAATATTGTTAATGCTAGTTGTTAGGTTAATTCCTATGCATTTTCTGTTACATGCTTATTAAAAATAATGATTAAGATTGTTTGATTAAAAAAAGTAAAAATTCTAATAAAACGAACAAATAAATAAAAATATTTTTAGTATTAAGGTACGTTTACATCTGACACTTTTGTCCGACATATGTGTCAAGTGTCGGGATATAAATCGCTCTGATCGTTTACATTCAGATAGAAATTACTTGAGATTTATATCACCAATATGTGTATGAAATGCTCGATGTTCTGAAAGTTTGCAATAAATATATGAACCGTTTACATCTGTATATACTCAATTTATTATACTTATATCGTATACATTTCTTTCTACAACTCTTTTACTATCCAATTGATTTAATTTTTTTTTCTAATAATAATAAGCGTTCTCTTTTTGCTACATTTGCAATTTTATAAAAATACAATTAACTCCGTCTATTTCTTTCTAATGTTTCGGATATGAACGTTTGTAATGTTAACGCAACACTCCAAATGAAATTTTTTTTAAGTATGTTGTGTCTAATAATTCATGTCTGTTTTTATAACTTCTGTGTGATTTTATAGTGTGAAACTAAATGTAGCATATTTTTTTCTATTTAAATTCAATCCTTATTTTATCAAAATTACAGCCTGAATTTATTGAATTTTGAATACTATTACATGGGTAACAGAAACGTCGTTAAAAAAATTACTCTTACAAATAAAAATTTTAATTTTTATCTGGAATGTCTCTGGAAAGATCAAAAAATTTTACTGTTGATATAAAAAGTCAAAAACTTATATAGTTTCGAAAAAACGTGATTATAAATTAGAGCGTTGCGTTTACGCAACGTTAAATTTTTTTATGTTCTGATATATTATTTAATATTTTTTTTGTATTATTAAACAGTTTCAGTTAATGTTAATAAAAATATCAAAACACAAAAAAATTAATTTGTAGTTTTTCTTTATAATAGTGGTTTTAAATGGGTTAATAAAACGAAATATCTTCCAGACACTTTTATAAAAGTAGACGAATACTCAACTAATGCAATTTATTTCATGCAAGTTGGAACTCAAAAATAATTAGCGTTTACATCTAACCATATACATGTGTCGATATAAATTGCCGACACATGAAACATATATGTCGGACAGAAATTCTCCACCGTTTACATTAACTACAATTAGTGTCTGACATATATATATCAAGCAATAAGTGTCAGATCTAAACGTACCTTAACACCTTTATTCCTCATCAGAAATTTAAAATCGTGTATTAGGATAGCAGAAAAGGCCGAGGGTGGTTTTATGGTATCCTGATAGCCATCTGATAGCTACATTTACTTATTGGTTACACCCGTATGTAAACATTGATGACACGCGAGATTTCTAAACCTAATGGACTTTCTTACGGACGTGTATTGTGGCGCCGTGATTGGTCAGCTTCTGTGGCGCACAAATATGAAATGAAAACTATCATAACAACTGACGTGTTTAGATAAATTCAATGTTGTTTTATAGTAGAGTGCATATTAATCCTTTTTGTGACTTAATAATAGTTTAATTAATAAGTCGTTTTAATTAATTAGAATTAATTAAAACGATAGATGTTTAAAGGTTTAACTATTAAAAGAAGCTTTGATATTTTAAATAAATAATATAATCGATTTCGTGCTGTCGAATACTGTGCCACAATAATTTAAACAGCAGGGTCGACTAAACTTTTTGCAAGAATTATCAGAACCCATCATCTCTTTCAAATGATTATGAAGCTTGTGGTCATTCACATTTTTAGAAATTTATTATGTAAATAGGACTAATTTTAATATTAAATGTGACATAAATATCAATATTTTAAATAATTTTCGAAGTTAATCACCACTGCTTGCAAGGAAAAAGCCTTTAAACTTACAGAATATATCAAAAAATATAAATGTCATCAGTACATTATTAAGGCTTTTTCCTTGCAAGCAGTGGTGATTAACTTCGAAAATTATTTAAAATATTGATATTTATGTCACATTTAATATTAAAATTAGTCCTATTTACATAATAAATTTCTAAAAATGTGAATGACCACACTCTTCATAATCATTTGAAAGAGATGATGGGTTCTGATAATTCTTGCAAAAAGTTTAGTCGACCCTGCTGTTTAAATTATTGTGACACAGTATTCGACAGCACGAAATCGATTATATTATTTATTTAAAATATCAAAGCTTCTTTTAATAGTTAAACCTTTAAACATCTATCGTTTTAATTAATTCTAATTAATTAACGACTTATTAATTAAACTATTATTAAGTCACAAAAAGGATTAATATGCACTCTACTATAAAACAACATTGAATTTATCTAAACACGTCAGTTGTTATGATAGTTTTCATTTCATATTTGTGCGCCACAGAAGCTGACCAATAACGGCGCCACAATACACGTCCGTAAGAAAGTCCATTAGGTTTAGAAATCTCGCTGATGACACAATCTGTAATATCATCATTAATAGTGCTACTGGTTAACAGATGGCGTCAATGGCTACATACGGGGGCTCTTCAATAGTCAATGTAGCTACCACGATTTCAGCAAACCATCCTCATCCTTTTCTGCTATCCTACTACACGATTTCAAATTTCTGATGAGGAATAAAGTTGTTATAATAGTAAGATTTTATTATTTTTATCTATTTGTTCGTTTTATTACAATTTTTACTTTTTTAGCCAAACAATCTTAATAATTATTTTTAATAAATATGTAACAAAAAATACATAAGAATTAATCTGACAACTAGCATTATGAATGTTAGTGTAATGTGAATATTATGTACACGGCTCCACCAAATCTAATGAGTGCCCTCGTGCAAAGGACTCCTCACATTTCTTACGGAAATTGGATACCATTCAAATTGGCTGAAACTGTGATGTAGTTTACATTATCCTGATCGAAAGTCTCCAGGGATACGAAGCTCTAAAATTAACAGTTTTGGAGTTACAGAGCACAGAAAGCAGGAAAAATTCATACTTCGATACCTATATGGATTTTTAACACGTACAACCTTGGTAATGTCATTTTTTAGGTATATTTTTTGTTTTTGTTTTGATTAACGCAGGTAATTTTTTTTATTCATGTGAAATTATACAGGGTGTCTCATTATATTTTACCCTTTATAATCGTAAATAACTTTTGAAGTAATTGAGATAATAGAATGCGATGTTTGCCAGCTCCTTAGTTTTTTTTTTAGTATTCGTCTTTCTTTTCCACTTCCGATTTATCCAGAAATGACGTACGTATTCTCGGGAATAGGGCAGCTTTGTGATTTCAAATAGATCACCTTGTATATTTTTCACAGTTGGAAAGCCCATTATTTTCCCTTTCCGAAACTTACTCAACAATTAACTGTCAGTTGCCCGGTTTCACAAAGCTTGATTAAACTGTGATTAACTTAATTGTGATTAAATTTGAAATCTAGAAATATAATTAGATAAAATTCAAGGTCTGTTAAATTTCAGCCAATAAAATGTCTGAATTTTGAATTTAATGACAATTAAGTTAATCAGAACTTAATCAAGCTTTGTGAAACCGGCCAAGTGTCAGATAAAGTTTACGGAGATGGAAAGATGGACCCTTAGTAGATTTTGACTTTTGTTGCTTTGTAACGCCATCTATATTTATTGGCGATTTTTATATCAGTTTGGCGCATTGCTTTTTAATAAATCTGGCAACCCTTAATGTAAACGTTTGATTTATCGTGATTTATCCATATTTCACTTGCTTTTAGATCTACTATCTACCAGTGCTGCCGATTTGCGGATAATTCTTCGATTTGTGGATAATTTGAAGTTCTTCAGGATAATTTTTCTAACCCTCTCATTTATTGGATATTTTGTGGATATTTTGAATACTTCAAAAATAATTTAACTAAATTCCAATTACTTTCTTTATAGCTTTATTAAATCAAAGATTCTTAACAATGGCAAAATTTAAGCTACTTTTCGTTACCGCCAATATAGAAACTTGGCAACGTTCACTTCAGGCGAATGTAAAAGTGAAGTTTTGTTGTTGGTAATAATGTTAATGTAATTCTTCTGTAACACTGAAGATAGATGATCTTCAAAAATGTCTATTCTTATATTCATTGTATTCCTTTCATTTTCATATAAAGGGTGTTTCAGGTAAAGTGTCGTTATTTTCGGTCACAAATAATTTAACGAGTTTTAGAACTAGATCAATAACAAAAACTTTATTAAAAGTTTGAACAAAAAAAACTTTATAAATATTTAAATTATAATGCTGAAAATGGTCTTTTTTTTGGACACACCCAGTAAGTTGTTTCGAAAGTTCTTAAACAGATTATTTCCCGATTCAGTTACTACTTGGTTTGAGATTCTTTGCCAAGTTGAATCCGACTTTGCCTTGAAACCTGGGAAACCCTTCACTGGTTCATTAAGAAGCTTATACTTTGCTTTACAGAAAGCTCTATAAGTCGCAACAGGTCGATACTGAGGTAAATTTGGTAGATTATCAGTCTTGCTTACAAATTGGATACAAAGGATCAAAAATCGACGTCGCTATGAACTCTTGGCCGCCACAAGCCAGTTATCCCTGTGGTAACCTTTCTGCAACCTCTTGCTGAAAACTCTTCAAGCCAAAAGGATCGATAGGCCGTGCTTTCGCAGTCCCTATGCGTACTGAACATCGGGATCAAGCCAACTTTCTTCGAATAATGCGCAGGTGCAAGATCAGAATGGTTCCACTTGGTTGGTACCATTGCTGGTTGTACAGTTGCGCCGAAAATTAGCACATTTTTCTGATATTCACATCGTTTGAATCTAGCTTGTACACCATTTATGACATATCAAATTAATAAAAGCGACGCCTCTTATGAGAAGAGACGCCACACTGGCCGCCATTAGACACCACCTACGTCTGCTTTTCTCTCAAACTCCGACAAATACTATGAAGGGAATTACATTTCATAAGCAAGTATTCGTTTGCTTAAAATATTAAATACAAAATTTATATTCCAAGATTAATTTAAAAATACTATGTTTTAAAATTGAGGTTATGTAGTTTATGTGCGCATTTCGAGACGGTGAGAACCGCCAATGAAAATATCTAATTACAAAACCGAAAATACCTACTCCGCCATATTGAGACCCCATCCCGGTTGTATGTGGTAGATGATTATGTTCCTTATTACAGTTTTATATCCTAAGAGTTAATCAGTATTCAAAAGAACGCGATGTAATGTAAGAGTATCTAAAAACACCATATTCAAGGCGAAAAAAGAATATGCGGCAGAGTATTCTAAAGCAGCGGTTCCCAACCTTTTTCGTTCGCGGACCGCCAAACGACGTAGCATTTGCTTGCGGACCGGCAGGGTAAAAAATTAACGAAAACATTTCGCAAAATAAATCTTATAATAATAAATTTACCTTTACACGTGCAAAAACAATCTAAAATAAATAAATATCCGTTCTTCATAATAACAAAAGTTGGTTTTATAACAAAAGCGGTACCTCACCGCTTCCCTCATACCAAGCATCAAACGACCAAGACGGCCCGAAATCGGCGGGTACCGAAACGCCGGAGTTTTTCTCTTTTCGCCAAACGAAGAAACGATCGCAGGGCCGGGTGCGGCGCCAAAGACCATAACTAGGTTCTAGACACATAGGGCGCTCCATCGACACATGGAGCGGATACCAATAATACTAAAGTATTTGCTAGTAATACCATAATATGGAAAATACAAAGGAAAACAAACAATTGCCTATTAGATCACCGAACTGCAACATTCTAAAAGAGAGAGCAAATTGGTCAGAATTACAACGATCTTCGTTGCTCGCAATATGCAGAATTATCTTAAAGGCTATTATTTTATACGAGCGCTGAAATCCATTCTCATTTCATCCCTCCCATGCCAAAACCACGAATGTGCAAATTTCGTCATTTTCACCTATGTGCACAATTACACTCGCCGTTTAACGAATTATCCAATGCCAAAACGATAAATGTACGCAGGTAGTTGTAGTTGTAACCCCAATAAAAGCTAAAATAAATTTACCACGTCGTTTGTATTTTTCGTAAGCAAATTAACTTTAAATGTTAAATTGCCACAAACTGTTAATTTTCACATTCATGGTTTTGGAATGAGAGGTACGATTTGGTAATGTGTGTAGCCCATCATCGACTTATACACAGTAGTATGCTCTTTTCAACAAGTGCCACTAGACCTCAAAAATTGCAAAAGCTTTTATCCAAGACAATAGTTTTTGTATTTCATTAATGCTGCCTATGGATTTTATCAGGTAACCCACCTTCTATTGTGTTTATATAAAATATTATTTTTAGCACACCAAGAGAATTTTCCTTAATAATCGTTATTTGTTTCTTTATAATTTTAGATAAGTATTTGCATCAAACTTGTTGGGACATTATTTTACAAATCTCCTGTCGTAATTTGTAATTTGAATTATTGAAGACCGTATAATGATGCTCGAGTTTGAAAATGTTTCTCTTTGTAATTAAAGATCATTGAACCCAATAAAGATATTTAAATGAAAACAAAAACGTATTTCAAAAACTGTATATTAGTACTTTTTTTAGGTATACCGAAAATACTTGAAAAAACGTAAGAAATTTTAAGAAAATTAAACAGGCATGGAATTCAAACGAAAGTTCAATTTTGAACATATACGCGTAATTAAGTAAGGTTAACCCAAGCAGTAATTTTTTAAACCAAAATGGGAGACAATTTTTGGGTAGCAGATACGTGGCGGCGTAGTAATTGCTACTTTCCTGAAACTTCTTTTCTCTTCTCTTCTTCTCTTTGACACACCGTGTCGCGTAGTTACTGTATCTTACTCTTGCAACTTAAAAAATATTCATTTTTTATACTAATGCTGCGATAGTGCCACAAAATGGATTGCTATTTTATTTGTAATAGGTACTTAATAATACAAAGAGCAATGTTAATGTTTGATTATTTTGTCAGTAAACCAAAATTATAAACCATTGCAACTTTTTTGTTGAATGTGATGATGATAGGTCGAAAAATAACAAATTTCTTATATTTAAAACATATTTAAAAATATATTTTTTAATAAAAAATGTCTAATAAAATGACAAAAATACTTATAAGTTGATACACATGATAGAAACCATTTTTATATTATTCCTGTTATGTTCTTTTATATGTTTAAATAAAAGATACTCAATTATTGTCATTAATTAACTTTATTAATATTGAGTGAGCTGGGAACATTACATACACAATACATACACTGTACAAGATGTGTGTCCTCCAAGCCAACTCAAGTGGTACTGGTACTGATGGATGGGCCATGATTGGCTAGTTACAACACTACAAATAAATGTTGCCAACTTCAAGTTACATACATAACAATTCCTAAGGCACAATTTGGCACCAATTTGTTATTTTTATTGAAGGTTATATAGTAAAACATCTAATAACAATCATAACAAATTGATTAATGGCTCCAACATTTTACAAGTAAATATGGAGATGGAGTAGTTTACGAAAAATTACTTTAAGGTGATTCTCCTGGGTAGCAAAAACGTAAGTTTTACTTTTAGTACTACTTTAAAGTTTTAATAACTTGAAAGTAGCTTTGGACAAGTTACTGCTACAATCATAATACCACTTTGAAGTTGAAACGATTTTAAAGTAATTATACTAAGTGGCAATACCGTTCCACATACTTTAAAAGTTACTTAAGTAATGGAACTACATAGTTCCAATAAATAGTATAAACAACTACACAATTATTAAATATTCCGAATTGAAGTAATTAAACCTATAACGTCATAAATTTTAGTTAAGTAACAACTATTCAATCAAAGTTCCGATCGCCATCTCAGTTACTACTACTTAGATGCTGCTTGGGAAGCGTTAGTCCGGAACGTATATATCAGAAATAATAGTCAACGTAATATAAAACTTTTTATTGGTATACTTAACTAGATATTGAAATAAAATTTCAGATAGAGATAGATATAAAATTTAAATATCTTCATCTTCATTATTGCTGAAAGGTATTTGGATTACATGAAAAATTAGATTAGTTTCTTTAAACATACATACAAGATGTTGTGTTTTATTCTTTTTATTTTTTCTAATAATTAGTTATGTTTGAAACTTTGATTTTATTAATTGTACACAAACATATCATAAGAAAAGTATCTCGGGTCGCATAATAAACCGTCAATTGTATTATAATCTTTGATTTATGCCTTAACCTTTCATGAGACTTTAAAAAGAAACTATAGTAAACTTACAACAGTTCTCGTTGGTTCTTCATTGGAGATCCACTCTAAATACATAAAAGAAATTTGAACTAATGATCAAATATTTATTGACCTAATGACAGTTTGACTCAATGGGAATTGTTATCATGAAATGTCAAACTTTAAAATTGTTACTATAACCCTAAAATTGAGCATCAGAACCTTATTAGGATTCAAATCAGTTTTGATTAAAATGAAGAATATTTATTATTGACGTTAATTATTTTAGGTGATGTATGTCTTCACCTGCAACTTTACAATGGACTGATTACCTTTAAGAACTCAAGGTGAGTTATTTAACCTTAAAAATATTCACTTTTGAAGAAATGTTTTCATTTTTGTAAAACAAAACACAAGCTCTGCTTTTCATTACACACTTTGATTATGCATAAACCTGGTGTCTGGTACTAATGATGTTTCCCTTATGCACAGTCTGTTTCATGGAACTTTAGCCTTTACAGGAACCGTTCTTGCATGGTACGAGGTAAGCGCCATAAATTCTCCGCCCGGCACGCTTCTACATGTTCAAACTCGGTTATATATATTACGGCTGGAAGCGTAATAGATTTTAGTAGCCAGTAGCCACTCAAGCATCGTGACGAGTACTACATGAATATGTCGCAGCTAACAAAAATTGAGTACCGCGCGGTCATTTTTAACAAAAGAAGAGCACACGCCTAATCAAATCAAACAACGTTTAGACAGCGTTTATAGTGATTTATCTCCCTTCATATTCCACTATATAAAAATGGTTAAAATGTTTCCGTTTGGGGCAAGAATCTCATGAACACAGGTCGGCCAATTGAAGCGGTAACGCCTCAAAAAGTTGCAATCATTGAAGAAATGGTATTAGAAGATCGCCGTTTGAAAGTTAAGGAGTTAGCAGTGATGTCTGACATTTCGGAAACAACTGTTCGCCGAATTCTTCATGACCATTTGGGTATGAATAAAATTAGTGCAAGATGGGTGTCTTTGTTCTGTTGTTCAACATCAACGTCGCGTCGAATGTGCGAGCTCGTTTTTAAATTTGTGTGGTGACGACCCAAAGCCGATTTTGGAGAACATTGTCACTAGAGATGAAACAATGGTTCCGTATTATGATCCTTTATCCAAAAGAGAATCGATGGAATGGTGGCGACCCGATGAACCTTGTCCCAAAAAGGCGAAAGTCGTTCAATCGATAAAGAAAGTTATGGCAACAATATTTGGGATTGTGACGGCATTTTATTGATTGATTTTAAAGAACGCAATACAACTGTTAACAGTACATATTATGCGTCTTTATTGCATAAATTGAGAATCAATATTCGTGAAAATCGTTTAGGAAAATTTTCAAGAGGTGTTCGATTATTACACGACAATGCACCCGTTCATACAGTGGCAATTTCACAAGCTGCCATTCGCGAATGCGGCTTTGACGCATTGGATCATCCACCGTACTGTCCGAATATGGCTATTATTTATTTTCCAATTTAAATAAAGACCTTAGGGGACGTCATTTTAAGGACGAGAACTAGTTGCAAACAGCTGTAATTGAACATTTTGAAGGAAAAACTTCAGATTATTTTTACAAGGGCATTGAATTATTAATTCCACGTTTTAATAAGTGTATTGCCATTAGGGGAGATTATATTGAAAAATAAAAATTATTATATTTTAACAAGTTTATTTTTTCTATATCAGCCTGAGAATTTATGGCGCTTACCTCGTATTTCTTTAACACTATACACCAACTACTGCTAAAACTATTAAAGTAAATTGTCCCTATTAATTTTATTTTCTATTTTTTATGTTTCAGATAAAGTTCAAGTTATCTGCTTTTATTTTTCAGTTGAACTTTCTGGATCACCTCCTTGATTTACGAAACTCTTTCGTTACAGAACATCTCCATGGATCATATCTCTTCTTCGGGTGAGTTATTATTTTAAATAATTTTCTCACCACTTATCTTCTCTTCTTAAATTTGATTTATAAATAATGCAGAACTTTTAAAACACTAGTTTACCGCTTCTTTCTGGTTTCTTAATTCTTTGGTAACCGTTAGCTTTAATTCGTAAATGTCAAGGCTGGTTTGGATTATTTTAACCCTACAGTGATTTAATTGCTTTATCAGTAAGATGTTAAAACATTTTACATTATTATTATTCTATCTACAAGTTTTTTGAGATAGTTGCGAGCAGAAGTTCTTACTCTAAAATAATTTTTCGAACTAAATTAGAATTAGGTACAATGAATAAAAATCAACTCAAACTTGAATCATGTTGTGATAATTTATTTTTAAGTATTCAAATAGCAATTAGTAAATAACAAATGGCAAATAGCGAATAACTAATGGCACATAGCAAATAGCTAATGATTTATTATATTTCATAGGAATCCATGAAAATTCATAATTCAAATAACTTCAACTGTGGTAAATACCTATACTAGGTATTATAAGTATCTTTCTATAGAAATATCATCACAAATCACAATATATTGTTCAAGAGCATTTTATCTGTATTCGTTTTTTCCTCATAATTGTTAGTAAAATATATTTCAATGTTTAGTCATTTATAAACCTAATATTTATTACAAATATTGAACTTTTGTAAGATTATGATACCAGTTTTAAACTTTCTTCATTAGCAACCGAAGGCAATATCCAAATTACTTATTGCTTAATATTAGCTAGAGTACTAATTGTTCAATACGAAATATAGTATGTATTTATTTTTTGATCTTTGCATGTATTTATCTTTATCTGCGTTTTCTCAACATCAAAAAATATCGCAATATTTGTCCTGGGGCTATTTCTATTGTTTGCATATTGAAAGAAACCAGAGTATTATTAATTTAATATTTTAAAAATAATTCTTCAACCTTGACATCAACTAGAAAGCTTTTAAAAATACATCACAAATATTCAAAGTTAAAGTTAAATTTGCAGTTATGAAAACTTAAAGTCATTCATGTTCAAGTCGTTCATGTTTATATTGAAGGTAGCATCTAATACGTATTTACTAGCGTCAGTCTATTCTTATAGGTAGTAAGAATTAGCATAAAAATTAGTTTGCTTTTTTTATTTATAAATTTGTAAATTAATTAAAATTTGTAATCAATAATTTATTAGGTATTGTATTTAAAATAGAACTGAATGGGTTGGAATAAATGCTTTTTTTCTCGTATATAATGCATGGTAGAGTTTCGGAAAGAATAGCAACGCCTAGCCAAAAACTATATCCTTAAAAGATTGAAGAAAAACAAAAGTTTCATCATTAAAATTCCTTGTGTATCTTAATTCCAGTTAAAGCTCTGCGTTGAGCTACATTAAAAACTAGATTGATAAGGTAAATAATCTTTTCCCAACCTATCATTCATTTATCATTATTATGTAAAATAAATTTAAGATTTAAAAAACTGGCAATAGCAGTGGCATAACTATTGGGGGCAGTCGCCCCAGAGCGCCGGGCGATATGATGAGAAAAAAGTATTTAACACAGAATGCTAAAGCGGAGTTGTTTTGCATAATACTCAATAAGATTTACAACTCATTTACAAGGATTTTTCCTTCAAAATAATGTGGGGGGGGGGTAATATTGAAATTGAGAAATTGTGGTTTTGCATGCTATTCGCCTAGGTAACAAAGCCGATAATACATCCTGTATTTATATGAACATAACTATATTAAATTTGTAATAAGTATATCTGTTTGATATTATCCACAAATTATATATCCTTACACCATACGAAACAATAATAATCCTGTATACAGGGTGACCCATTAAGAAATAGTCAGACTTTGCCAGTGGTTAGATACCATTAAAGAAAGAAAATTCCTATATACCATTTTTCTCGTACTTCTATATGTTTAGAGAAAACCGGCATCGAAGTTCAGCATAATGTTTTCAAATTTAATAGTATGAATGCACATGACACATACCTATATTTTAAAGTTCAAGGTGATAAACAATACTGCTTGCCTTCGAGAATGTGCAAGGGTAGCGTAATAAAGTAATAAACCCGTCTTTATTTTGGACCAAGTGTTTCGTAGAATAACAACAGATAAACGAGTTAAATAAACAAAGTATGTTGAGAAAGGACCTCTCGTTAGATATTATGTTTCAAAAACGGTATTCTTTTTTGTGATTTGTAATTGTAAGATAATTTAATGTTGTTGATAATTACAACCCCTATGTGTAATAGCAGGTCTCTGAATAAAAAAATATTTTCGTATTAATTTTGTTTACAGTAAATCAAATAAGATGTTTTTGAAATTTTGCTATATTAAGGTACTTATTACAAGAACATTCAAACCACAATGCGTGCATAAAATAAATGCGTTTTTGGGTCATTTCAATTTTAAGTTGTTTTTTAGTATTCTTTAGTAGTATTCTATTAGTAGTATTATGTGTTTTGATTATTAGATTTTTGTTTCTGATAGCCGTGTGCCAATTGTGTTATTTTTTGGGCATGCTGTACTGTATTTTTCCTACTATTTTTATTTAAAATAATATTTATTCTCAGAAAGTACATACTATGTAATAAATAAAGGGTACCGATTTCTAGTGAAAAGCAATAAAATCATCACTGTAGATACCGTAAATATTCCTAAGAATTGTGAGTAATAATTGGACACAGCTGTATTAGTAATAAAATAATCAAAACAACCCCGCTAACAACTTTTATTTTGAATACATATTATGTTTGTAAACACTCGGTCAAGGTCAGGACCTAACAATTTGCAAATCCCTTGCACTTCTCTTTTTTTAGTAAAAGTACTAAAAGCAGCAGTACTTATTTTTTACGAATTGTTTTTATACTATGTAGTTATTTTCTATGTAAACAAATTACCATCCATTAAGGTCGTTCTATCAAAACAAAAAAGAATAAAGGTTTTACTAAAGGCACCTTGTACTACTGTATTTAGATTTATACTTCCAATAAAATAAATAAAAAATAACAATACTTATTGATGGATAGATTAAATTATCTAACATATCTTTATTTAATTAACTAATATCTGTTTATTAACGAATAATAAATCAAATCTAACGATATCATTAAATGGGTCAGTAATGATGTCATTTCTGCATGCTTTTCCTACTATTAGAACACAGGGGAATCACCCGGTTTAATAGAACGATTTAAGTTTCAACAACATTCAAAATGGCATGTGCGCCGTCTGAAACCGTGTTCTGTTCATTCAGCAGATGTCACGTTTTGTACTGATGGTGTCAATTTCTAAAGCGTTTGCATTTAATAATCCTATTAGACTTAAACACTGACCTGCATCAATTATACGTACCTTTCTGGACGCGTCGGGCAAAATTTTCGAAATTTTCAAGTTCATTTAATCAAAAAATGTTATTAAGGTTTTATGTTTCTAATGACCAGAGAAGCTTATGCTCAAAGTCCGATCATTAGGCACTGAATCACCGTGTATACAATATACATGCCTTTATAATCTTTTAAAATTTTAATTATAATACTAACATTATATTAACCTTTACATTACGTTTAACATTATATTAACTTTAAATGTAGGTATTGTGTTAAAAAGATATGAAGTACACATAATCTATGTTACTAAAATTTCTATTTTCATTTCATCCACATGGATTTTTTAGATAAAGGATTTGTCGCCCCTCCCCCCCCCCCGGTGCAGTCGCCTCTAGCTATGCCACTGGGCAACACCAAGTCATTTTTGACAAACTTTTTAAATATTCATCTAAGATACCCATAAATAAGAGAGGAAGATACTTAGAGGCGTCCTGCAGACACTATATTAATTTGTTTCAAAGTGCTGACAAGGTTGCCATGTTTTAAAAAAGTAATATGTAAATGAATAGAAATGTTATAGTTTCCAAGCTTCTGATAGACAAAATATCGATTGATATCATCCCAGTTTTGCTACTTTACCCCCGAAACTTATTTTTATACAGAAATAATATAATTAACATTCTAACAGCATTTGATACCAAACCTTTAGGCCTTATAATAACTAAAGTGTGGTGGATTTGAATTTCTACTTAAAATTAGCTCGACAACAATGCTGTAGATGGCTTTAACCTGGATTAAGATACACGTTGTATATGCACCGGCTATTTATTATATTTTGATCACCCCTTTATTTTTGTTATTATTGGAGAAAAAATTTAAAAAAATTCTTCTGTTAAAAAAGAGGCTTCCTATAAAAGTTGTATTGTTCTACTTATATTTTATTAAAACATTATCAAAAAAACAATTGCATGTATAAGTCACATTACATCAAGGAACGTACATTTATTTTTTTAATGAATTACCCTGTATATTATTGCATTTTCGAATAGCCCGTTTTCTCTGATTCTAAATACATATATAATGATATATAAATCTATTATATACTGTTTACTTTTTATTGACATTCCTTTAATCAACATGGGTTATAACGAGAATGAAATAGTTATTTATGTTATAAGTCATTGATGATTGAAAAAAATTGTTTCGGTAATATTAACTTTAATGGCTTTATTTTTTCAGTCAGTTAAGTTGTTATAGCAGCACTTTACCGCATTCACTACTTAATGTTCCATTTACCGAACTTAAATCGTCGCCGTAAACGAAATAAATGAAATAAAGGAAATGCAACACAGTATGAAATAAATATCGTATGATCAAAAAGTCTTTGGATCGCAATAGCCATGGAATGTAAAAACCATCGATAGAATTATTTACTTCTACTGCCCGTAGTTTTTGTGAACTCTACAGAGTAGCGCCAATGTTTCTTGAGTAGCACTAATGGAGACACAGCCACCTGTGTCAAGAAAATACGACGCGCTGACACCGCTAAACAGAGCCCGATAGTACACAGAAAACGTTAGGTTAGCGTACGCTATTATCATTTCTTGTGCTTGCAGTTATTTTAAGTATTACTTAATAACATTTATAAAATGAACACAGAATGGAATTTATTTGAACTATTATCTATTGACATGACAGTTATGAAGTAAATGTCAAAAATAATAAAAATAAATAATTTCATAGATAGCTTGTTAATTTCATGGCAACCCTGATCCAAAGACTTTTTGATCATGCCATATATTACTTACTATTGGATCACTAGGCCAGAAATTATAGGTTCTGTGTGATGCAGGCAGACGCGGTTAGCCGAGGCCTGCAACTGACGAATATTGGCAACATAGTTTCTGGGCGTGTGTATTTTTTTGTGCTGACTGAGAAATTCTTTAGATCAAATTAACTTATTCTTAGAAATTCGAGTACGCGAAATTCTTTAGCGTCCTCGAGATTGTCTTGCTTCGACCACAAGCGGCCTAGGTCACAATTGTTCTCTCGGTACGTTAAAGAGAGATTTCTCGCTCTTGATATATAAATAACTATTCTGTGCAACCGTACGCGAAATTGACACATCCTGTACACTATACAGAACGCAAATTCAAACTTCTATAGGGTGTTTCATTAAAAAAATATACATAATATGTATATTCCATAGCACGTGACCTATACATGCATTATTTTGTTATTTTGATGACATTTAAAAAATATAGGCATAGCAATACTACTTTTATATAAAACTTTTTTTTAACTCCAATAATAACAAAGATAAAGGGATGGTCAAGATATAATAACTAATGATAGTGAACTGTTTTTTTTTCAAATGGCAATGGCAGTGGCGTGCGGTGAGAATTTAGGCTAGGGAAGCAACCACGATTTTAATTATAATACACCTAGGTACAGGCGCGGATTAACGGGGAGGGAATAATTCCCCCCTCCCCAATTTAAAAATAAGTATACATAGAATAGAAACAAATAATGTTTGTTTAATTATTATTTATTAAAACAATTATTTTTCCAAAAATTTTCCCCTCAAAATACTTCTCTGAATCCGCCCCTGCTAGGTACAATAAAAAACAGTGTTACAATTATTAAGCTTAAAAGTTTTTTCAAAGAAGAACTTTTACACTTTATACTTACGGAATTTGTTGACTATTATTCTTTATTTTAAAAAAACTACTACTATGTATTTATACTGCAACTCGATTTTCCGGTCTTTCTTAGCAAAATACCAGTGCAGGTTTTAATCTCTGTTGTTAAATTTGAAAGTTCTGGTTTTGATCGGCCTTTCTTTATAATTTGTAATTTCTCTCCAAAACTGTATGCGGAAAATTCTTTATTAATAATTTACAAACTGAACAAAAAAATCGACCCGATTCGGATGTATCGAAGGTACTCGAACCTTCCACCGAAGCAGCTGAATTTGCAGTCGTGACGATAATGCAATTTTAAATTTGCATATAGGCAAACTAAATAGAATTATTTGTCTTTAAAAAAATCCAACTTATATAAATTGAAATAATAAAATGCGACAAAATACAGTCTCATTCGCAGATTTACATTGCTTGAGTAACATTAAATTTAACAAATACTAAATCGAACAAAGAACCAAATTATAATAAATAAACATTTGGGCATGAAGGACACTAACAATAACGGCCAAACAATGCTAAGAGCATCGTCTACTATAATGACCACGCCCGCTGAATCACGCCAAGGCTAAGAGAAGAACAATTGTAAGCAGTGCTTATATGCAGTGTATGTAACACATTTGAATCGGTATTACATTTCCGTGCAAGTTTAATGAGCCTAATTTAAAATAGTACTCTAAATAATTATACTTTTTGTTGTACGGAATTGATATTAATATTAATTGATATTAAATATTACAAATTTAAATAAACGATAACCATAATTTTATAAAAATATTTTTGTTAGCATTGGTTTTTATGTTTAATAAATTCTCAAGGGAAGCGTTGCTTCCATTGCTTCCATGGACCGCACGCCACTGGGCACTGGCAATTGTTTTGTGCACTTTGATTCGATATGATTCCTAGGAACACTGTAAATAAAAACACTTTCCATTTCCCAAAAGTATTCTACAAAATCAAGTTGAAATACGCCATTTAATTCAGAAAAAAATCTATTATTAGAATGAGTAAAAAACCGATACGTATTGCTATTTGAAAAAAAAACTTGGCTGCCATTTGTCAGAAATGTCATGCAGAAACTAAATCTAGAAAAAGGCTGTTGTTATAGTCTTTAGAGCCCTATGTTGTTTGGTTTTTGAATTATTGAAATTGGATTGTTAATAACAGAATTGCAGCGTTTTATAAAACAGTTTATATATATATGTAAAATAAATGTTTACTTGTACAATGGTCCCCAAAAAACTGGAAACTGCTAGCAGTCATCACGTTAACGCTTAAATGTCAGAAACTGTTGGTAACAGATATATTAAAAAATAGTATGGTATTATTAATCTTGATTTTAATTCAATATAATATCCATTTACAATAGCAAGAAAATTGGTGTTCCGTTTTTTCTGGCCGCCATTGTACATAAAATTAGTAAAAGTAATAAAAAATGAACATGGCCGTAGCCAGAAATTTATTTCCGGTGTAGTTCTGGGGGAATTTATTTTCAGGGGGAAGCAGAATAGAAATATAATTTTATTTTGTTGTCATTTTATTAGTATTAAGTTTAGTTTCTGGGGGGGGGGGGTTCAGACCCCCTAAACCCCCTCTTGAATACGGCCTTGAAAATGACAAAATCAGAGCCGCCCATTATTAATATTTTCTCACATATCTAAAGTGCGCCCAGAAATTAGATACATGTACCTATTCATGGTCATAGAAACGTCAAATTATTTTCTAACGAATTTTTAGTGTTAAAATTAGAATAAAAAGTTAGATCTAATACTTAAATCTTTTGTGATACCTTTTCAATTCGTATCCACTAAGCATCCTCTTTTATGAATTGATGTAATAATTATGAATAATCTACCAAAGAATATTATACACACATAAAGATCGTGAAAAAAGAAAGTATAAAGCTCGGATAAAGGTAAAATGTCAACGAACATTCTTCTCTTCGGTTAAATTTATTATTTGTTTATATTATTATTATTATTATTAGTGTTATTTGGTATATGATTATGTAATAACTTCACTACTAATAGTGAAACAAGCAGTTTGATTAACAGGAAATCGCAGATTAGTTTTTGTTGTGATACAAGGAAGTTACAATACGCGTCAGGTAAGTGGGAAGTATTGTTCAACGGAAATGTACTCTTTTATACATATAGGTATATACAGATTATTATAAAAAAACTCAAAATTATTTTTTAAATATAATTGACCAAACCTTTTTAAAAAATAAATTAAATAATTTGACAATTTTTGTAACATGTTTTTAAACTTGAATGATTTCACATTAAATTGAAGATGTTACATTTTCAATAAACATTAAGAAATTCTGAATTAAAGGCATCAGGTTTGACTGCCGTATCTGCATTACCCAACTGCTTTGAATCTAGAGCAGTTCACCTTGAAAAATTCGATGTTATCGAGTACCGTACGCTTACGCATACTTATTCCATTAATCTGTTACCTACCAAGGTTGCAAATAAACTCCTCTTATCCTTCCTGGAAGGAAACTTCGTTAGAAGTTGTAAAATGTTTTGTTATAACAACAACAAAAAACAAAAACCTATAAAACCCGAATGAATGCGTTGTTAATTGAGAAATCGGCGAAAAACTATTAACCGCAGTTAATTCTAGTGGGCTGCCATGCCAGGTAGCAGTGGGATCAAGATTCTCACGAGATGTCCATTTAAAGAGGCACTACCAAGAGTCGCCTCTAATAAAGCTCTGAATCTAACGCCAACAACAGCTTTGAAGCTGCTACTACCAATACCGCTAGATCTTTCAACTAGGCTCACGTGTAGATCTGGAAGCTTCGTATGACGGTACAAAGCACGTCTATAAAAACAAATAATAAGAATACGATATTTGGATGACAATTGTTACATACATATAAACTCGAATAAGTAGTTATTCAACAGGGGCAAAAGGCCATTTAAATATCGGCTAACTTATAAACTCAATGTTTAGTAATCTGCAATAATGATCACCTATATTGGCAATTAAGTGTTCTACTGGCCATATACCAAACCCTAAATAATAAGTAATAATGATATCAGACCTTCATTTGTTACATAATATATAATTATATTATTATATTATTACATAATATATAAATATAATTACAGCCTTGGTAGTGTAATGTCTGGCGTGCCGGACTTTCACCTAAGCGGCCCGCGATCGACTCCCGGCGCCGGCAGTTCTGGTTAAGGTTTTCTGCAGTTTTCCTTAGCTGTGACACAAATGTGGGATTTGCGCTGTTCCATCTGTAAGTCGGCTGCAGCCGCACATTGGGCCTACATAATAATAATAATAATAATCGCCCCCTCCCTCCCGCACAAGCTTATAGCTTCTGGGGCCTTGGTTTAGGCTATGGGTTGTAGTAGTTATTATTATATTATATATGTATACAAGTTTACAAGTCAATTCCACAGTGTCGAAAACTTTTACGGGAACTAAACAAATTCAACTTCAAGGTTGTTGTCTCTACAAAGTATAAGATAAGTTAAAAATTCTGGAACTTTCAAGTGACTCTTACTATAAAACGACGTCAACGCTTGTTTTCGTAACCACTTTCTAGTTAAATGCCTAATGTCACTGCAAGGTTCCCATTGGAACTTTAAAAACGTTTAAGATTATAACCTCACATTTAACCATGAACATTATATGTTTTACACTGCTACTACATAAGAATTAGATATGGCATATTTTAAAGTTGTGGCAACCAAAGAAGAAAGGTGATATACTTCACGCTTGTTCCCTATAAATGGGATCAAAATAATATTTCGCATTGGCCCCAACTACTACCAGTCAAAAACACAAATGACCTCTAAATTCCAAACCCTACAACAGATATGCCTCTATTAGGCAATCCAACTACCAATCAAATAATGTTTTTGTGGTGTCAACGGAAATACTTGCCCATTGCGGTCATCATTATTCTGATCGATTAGGCCAATTTATTAGGTAATCCAATAGCCTGTCAAACGGTGATTTTGTGGCGCCGACGGGAATGTTTGACCACAGCAACCATGTTGGTTTGGATTCCATAGGAGAAGTAAAAGTCACTTTGTTGTAATTATTAATGATAACTGGAACTTTGTAGTAATTCTGATGCAAAACGAGTAGTAAAAATCACTTTAAAGTGATTCTCCTGGGTAACAGAAAAAGGAAGTTTTACTTTCAATGCTGCTGTAAGGTTACTTTAAAGGTTAAGCAATGTTTTTAGACAGGTGACAGGAACTTTCAATACTACTTTAAAGTTTTAAAAACTTTCAAGTAGCTTCGAACAACTTACTGCTACGATCATGATACCACTTTGAAGTTGCAACAACTTTAAAGTAATTATACTATGGGGCCGTTCCAGATACTTTAAATCAGGTGCCGGTAACCTATGACCCGCGGGTCACCAAGTGACCTGTTTAATAATTTCAAATGGCCCACTTGAGTGCAAATAAAATATAATATATAAAAATAAATTATAAAACATAAACATGAAACGAACACTTTGAGAAAATTTAAATAATAAAATTGGTTTGATTAAAAAGTTGCAGAAATGAACATAGGCGCAAACAGCGACATTGTCCGAAATGAAAATACCCATTGACCCGAACCACTTCTTAATATCAGATATAAATTCAGACTGGCGAAGGTGAGACTATGGAAATGTATAGCCGATTCAGAGAAGCCAAGAATGCAAAAAGCAAAGATAAGGATGGAAACTTAATCGGAGATGCACGCAGAAAAGGTAAACTATTTTAAGAAGCTGTTCAATGGGATCAGTGGGGGTATTGAGGAAAATTAAACTTGCACTTAAACGAGAGACCGGATCTTGTGGTCAGCATCTACAGCGTAACAAGCTTACTTGAGGTCAAAAAAGCGGTAAAAAATCTGAAGAATACTAAGATGCCTAGAGCACAACTTCTTAGTCATGAACTCATAAAGAACTTCTTAGTCATGAACTCATAAAGTACGATAGAGAAAACCTGTTAAGGAAGCTGATGATCTCTAAGAAAAATATGACAAAAAGAAAAGGTGTCGGAAGCGTGGAAAACGTCCCTCGTGTACCCTCTATATTAAAGAAAGTATCAAAGTTTAAGCATTCAAGTTATAATAACCACGCGGCCCTATTACAATAAAACAGCCCTAAGCGAATACCAACATGGATTCCGTAGTGGAAGGAGCATCATATACCAAATCTTTATCCACATCAAATTGTTGGGAGTTAAAAGTCTTAAGAAGAATCTATGGCCCTGAACCAGGAACATGAATAGTAGTGTATTCGTACAAAAGCATTATTGTCCAGCTGTATGAAGGTTCTAGTCTGGTAACTGAAGTAAATAGGGCCAGACTGTGATGGGCCTAATAATGGGGATAATATTTGTACAACGTTTTATACCTATAAAAGTATATCTTAATAATTGACAGGGATGAAAGGAACTTAGGCAGGTAAGAGTAAAATTTGCTTACAGTTCCGGTTTTGCAGATAAATTGTTAACAGCGGCAACACTGTTGATATCCACGTTTAACTTCCGATCCTATAGGAAGAATCATTGTTCTTTGGCAAATAGCTGATAATTAAATTCGTTCTACTTGTTATTATTATTCTATTTGTGTTACCAACTTTGCAATAAATAAAATAATAAGATCACAGCATACTGTAAACAGAAAAGTTTTTTAAAGCATGGTATTATTCTTTTCGTTAATAATAATTTCTTAAAAGGCATTTCCCAATTTCTATTAAATATTATGTGTTTTAAGCGCCTTAGTCAAAAAGTTACTTTACTTGGAATGTCACGGATTGATTGCAGATTACATTTCATCCGGTTTGACGTTTGTGCAATTCTTAAAGGTCGCATAAGGAATTTCGTACACGTTACCTAAAAAAATTTTGTTGGTACAACTTGTCAAATTCAGCTTGGCCGGCGAATTTTGGATGCGCATAATATTTGCGGCATTTGGGTAGGGATAGCTCATTTCACCTAACGTTCTCGTCTTAGTACAGATAGGTACATTCTATGAAAAAGTATAAAATATATGAAAAACACGCTTTTATCAAGATTTTATCACAGAAACTCGTTAGTTTTAATCTTTCTACCTGAAAAGTCTTGTTTTTGGATTGTTAATAATTTTACACAAGGGTGTAATAAAGATTTGTATCGCTAAAGTAAATTCCAATTTCCACCCTTTTTGTGAGTTGAAAATACTTGTACCACAGATTGTACTTTCTCTTTACCTCCCACATTTGGTCTTTGTCGGACATCGACTCTTTCTTTTCCCCATCTGCGCATTTCGCCGGCCATCCTGCACTTGACAAGTTGTACGTTTTAATTCATATCCTGAGAGATGTTAGATTATTGGCCAATGGTTCAGTTTGCAACTGCTTGAGATTGTCTTATTTCTATTTATTGATCATGAATACATTACAATTTGATATATTATCTTCACGTTTAAAAATCAAAGAACTGTAAGTAAACTGTCAAATTTTACTTTTGTTAATTATCATCTTTTTCTGATGGTGGGGACTGTCGCACACAATCTTTTCAGATAATGGTCCTGCTTTCACATAACAGTGACGTTTGTCAAGTTCTAACTATTCTTTTAAAGTCATAGTCTCTGTCACGAATATGACGAGCTAATGATACGTTGAACCAAGGCCGCCAACTAAATTAATAACTTACCACACGTATTTTTTCTTCGGAGATTTCAACGTCTTGAAAAATTGCATTCTTCACATATTTATATTTATTGCAAAATTAACATTCTGGAGTAAACATGCTATAATTTATGTTGGTGTTATTTTATAAACAATAAATCAAGAATGGAGATGGTCAGAATATAAAACGGAATATAATTATTAAACATGATAGTACACAACCTACTGTCTACGTCCAATTCTCAAAACAAGACTCCATAATTGTATTTCAAAAATAGTCACGTAAACAATTTATCGTTTTTGTTGAAAAATGTATAAATCCCGTTTTGTTTTAATCTATTGTTAATTTACACATAATTACAATAAGTGTAACAATTGAATTTAATTTCAGTTAAATTTATTTTTATTTAATTTAATCAACAGTTACTAAATAAATCGTAATCTTAATCTTGAAACAATAACTAATTACAGATAAAAAATAGCAGCCAATACATCTGCGCCAATATAATAAATAAATTCAAATAAAAAATAAAGATCTTCAGATTTTGCGAAATCGCGCTCGTTCCAAGGTTTGGTGATTTGTAATAATAATGTGCAAGTACATTGGCATTAATCTGATTTATACAATTGATTTCACTTGAATTAAAAAGGCAATTTGTACACGGTTAAAGATATATACATGTCATAATGACAGATCCAATAATAATAATAGTATTTCTGGCCCCCCACGTACGCTTCAATACGCATTTTTGCACTTGACACACGCAACGCACATTTGTGCCTTATCTTGTCCTTCATGTTTTATTATTTCCGTATCCTTTGTATATTCCACGATTTTTATTGTATTGTTTATATTTAAACTAATAATAATTGTTATGTTTTTACGTATTGGTTGAGATTAATTTGTGCAGAAAAATGTCTATTAATTTTAATTTTTTTACATATTAGATTCAATCCTGAGAAATATTCAAAATTTACTTATTACCACACTTTTAATAGAGCGATAAACAGGGTCGTATAATACAGGCATAGCCCGTGTTTAAAATTTATTCCCGGTACTTTCTTGGCCGGGATTTTTTTAATAATTAATTATTTGTCTTCTTATTTTTTTTACATTTTGCTGCACCTGATAAATGTTAATTACTTTTTAATTAATTTCTTATATTTGCGTGTCCTAATTCTATCTATTTTTTGAAGTTAATATCACTATTAGACAGCTGTTCTTAGAATGTCAAACTTATATTATTTACGCAGTGAACTCTTATAACTGGAATGCAACGCTTGCAAAACTAGTCTTGCAGGCCACATAAATGCGCCGAATAATAAATAGCCCTGTTAAGGGCGTAACGGTTTTTACTTTATTATTAACGAAATTGTAAATTTTGATACTGTCATCATATGGGATGCATTGTGTTGTGTATGTGCAATAGCTCACGATAAACTTAACGTAATAAAATTCAGTTTTATAAAATTATATATCTTTACCTTATAAGTTATAATATCCAAAAGATCCAATGAATAATTATTTTTGTTAACAAAAATCATTCTTTGCTGAAAATACTATTGAATTTATACTTCATTAATTTCTTTGGCAAATAAGGTATTTATTTGTCAAGTATTTATATCCAAGTTTTTAATTCATTAAGTAGCAATTATTTATGTCACAAATATATTGGCATACATTCTACTTTGAATTTTTAATAATTTTCAATAGTACGTATTATACACCTGGCAAATTTGAACGAGGTCCTGCTGCTTAGTACAAATTTTATTTAAAACTAAGTAATTTTTTTAATTATTTAATAACGAACTAACGCAAATAGAAAAAATAGTATATAGTATTCGTTTCATAAGACGTTTTAGCTCACTTGTCCTCTTTAGAAAAGTCCTCACTACGTGGGTCGTTTTCTAAACTCGGACGCGTGCGCTAAAAACGTGTCTTATGAACTATGTTAAGCGCCACCACTCATTTACACCCAATACCCTTTATAAACCTTTTATAAAACTGCAGCTTGCCTTAACATGCATAATTAACTACATAACAAATCTTGGGAAAATCTTAGTAATTAATAATTTTTTCCCGAGAACTATAATTGCGACACACCAATAAATATAGATGGCATTGTACAACATAGAAATGTATTCGATATGCGGTAGCTGATGATGATTTTTTAGCGGTTGTTTTTGTTCTGTTGTATTGTACTGGTGACAGTAATTTCAACAATATAAATTGAATATTCGTGTCAATACTTATGCGTTTAAGTAAAATAGATTTCATAATTTTTGAAATGTCAGTCAAATGGAATTATCATTTATAGATTCTCAATAATATGTTTACTGTACTGACGATTATACATATTGCAACAAAGCTACCGTATAATTTCTTTCAACAAAATACCGCGAGAGTGTAGTGCAGTGTAAAAATCGGTTTAACAAGGAATTAAGTTTTATAAAAGAATTCATCGATTCTAAAAACACCGACAAAGTATTACAGAAAATCAAATACAAACATAGCATTCGAAACGCGAGTACATTATTACCAATAGAAAATGAACCAAAGAAATTTATTAAACTACCTTTCCGCCTATCAATTACCAAAGGTTTGGAAAGTGTATTTAAAAACGAGGGCATGAGTTTGTGTTATAGATCAAATCAAACTTTAAAATACTTGTTAGGTAATCCAAAAGATAACACTGATAAAAAATTGAAATCGGGAATATACCAAATTGAATGCAATGATTGTAATAAGAGTTACGTTGGAAAGACAAAAAGATCAATTTTGACTAGATTCAAAGAACATATAGCGGATTTTTAATACAATTGCATAGAAAAAACAAGTGTCGCTAACCATGTACATGACAGAGCTCACGCGATTAAAGTAGATAAATTAAAATTACTTAAAAGTGTTCATTCAGCCAGAGAACTTAATGCATAAATGCATTTGAAAATATTTTTATTAAAAAGAGCAAGAATTTATTAAACAAAGAGTCGAAATATAGACAATTCGATACTGTTTAAAACATAATAGATTTTGCTGGATGGGATACATTTTCATCTATGGGAAAATGAATTACTCTTAACATTTTATTTCCAAAATAACTAATTTTCTGTGTAAGTTAAATGTTTTACGAATAGAACGGAAGATTTTGAAACAACTTTTAAACTGCTTTAATTTAAGCCACCCTCGGTTTGCAACATGTGTTGGTGATAAAAATATTTGTCAAGCTTTCTTCTATCTCTTGTTTCCTTCATGTATAAAAATCCACCCAGGGGAGGTTTATAACAATTTTTAGAATTTAGACTGTATCATGCCGAGAAAAAGGTAACAACAGCAACGAAATACGTATTGGCAAATACAATGTGTGGTTAGGGGATACCGTTATATATACTATAGTGTTGTGATAAACTGCAGTCCTTACAATCCATTATTAGTATATAATTATTTATATTTGTCAAAATAGCGCACCTCTATAACTTTTGGTTCGGACTATCCCACCGGAAGTTCCTTAATTACAAAAAAAAATTTAAAATTCAAAACGTTTCGTTTGATTATTGGGACGCGCCAATAAATATAGATGGCGTTGTACAACATCAAAATGTCTTCGATATGCGGTAGTAATTTTTGAAATGTCAGTAATATGAAATTGTCATTCATATATTTCTCTCAATAGTATGTTTACTGTACTGGTGATTATTGCAACAGAGCTACAGCATAACTTCTTTTAACAACTTGCCAGAAGAGTGCGGATCACTTTGGCCCGTCCCAATTGCCACGAGAATAACCAAACACTAAATCTCACTAGATCTCACACCGACTTTCGTAAAAATCCCTGTGGAAGTGGCATTCATGATTACGATTAGTGACACCATGCACTCCCGTTTAAAAAATGTACAAATTTTAAAATTTCAATTCAATCTCACGCTATTTATTAATGCTTCGTAATTCTCTGAATAGAAATTTTCTAAATTATTTTTTTTGTAATATTGTTTTATATCTTTCCCAATAAAAATAATACTCTTCCGAACAAATAAATAATTAAACAATCAATGAAATTAATAAAAAAAAAGTTTACAATAAATATAGATGAGAATTTTATTTTTATCAATTTTTATAAATATCTACTGATAATACACCTAATAATTATAAGCAATAATATAGATTTAATTATTTATTGTTATTTTTAAATAATCGCTCTTAAACAATCAAATCATTTAATAAACGATTAACAAACTCCATTGTTAAAAAACTTAAACGAATTAATCTCGTGTAAATAGTCCCTTTAAAAAAATCTTTTTTTAAAACATCCAAACTGCAGCTATTTTGTAGGTTGATGAGGACTTTTTTAAACAATATTATGGTTGGTGTTATTGTTTATTATTAAACATCCTATTATGGCTTTTCTTGTCATAAAGCGTAGGCGCACCTAAAAAGGATTTTATTATCCTCTTACATATATTAAATATTTATTATATTATTGTTATTAAGGAGGGCTCCAACTGACCTATTGTGAGCCCTATTTGCATAAAATGCAGCAACAACCTCGGCGAGTGTCACGATTACGATTCGAAGGTTTCGTTGCTAGCTAGAAACGGTTAAAGCCATCCGCCATCAATCTTCACTCTTTTCTAATGCAGTGGCTTCGTTAGTTCCGTGGGTTCCATAAACCTAACATTCCCGTCAGTGCAAGAAAAGCACCATTTTTGTTGTGGGCGGCAGGCAGTTGATATTTAACAAACATCCAACTACAATGCAAGTCACCGGCATTATACTTTAGATTGTACAGTAAATACGTCCACGAAAACTACCAAACATCTTGAAAGACACAGAATATCACATAGCAAACCACAATTAGGTTATAGTTCGACCATAGCTGCCATATTGCATAGCATTTTTGACAGATCGCTGAATTGCCAAACCAAGATGGTCGCTATGGGTAAATATTCCCGTCTGCGCTATAAAGACAACATTTGACAGGTCGTTGGATTGCCTAATTTATTTAATATTGTTCTTGCAAACAAAAGTATGCAGTTTTTTTTTGGTGATCACTTCTTGTAAATAGTGCACGCCCTTCGAAAACTTGCACCCGCCGCTGATACTAATTTTTTTTTAGCAACACATCACTGGTTAGAAGTTAGGTTAGTGGTTAGGTTAAAGGTCAAGTTAGATCCTTCCGCTAGGAGGCAGTGCGCAACGTATGTCTAATGCAAAAATATGCAAGCATATTATCTCAAGATCTTTTTAGATGGCTCGATTTTGATGAGCGTGATTAAATTTCCCCATTAAAAGAGCACAGGCGATTTGATTACTGGCGAATGAAAATTAAAACCTATGTTTTTGTTTTGTTTTCATAAAACCTCAAATTGTATAAATGTTATTAAATCCTTTTTAATCTACTAATGGAAAAATAACTATCATTAAATATCATTTAGCGATTATACCACTAGTAATTACGGTTATTATAACATCAAGCAATTAGTGTTTGTAAATTCTAAACCGATAGATAATAAGTTTACTTCTATGAAGGATTTGTTAATTTAAACGTTTCGATATTTAACCAATTGCACGTGTTTTAATAGAAGTTATGAATTATTATAAACTAAAATATTTTTTACATAATACTACGAAACAGTTGGTAATAATAAACTATAATAGAAATACAAAGATTAGTTAAAAGTTTTAGAAGTTTTATTAAAGTCTTAAATACCTAATCAAACCTTATCCAAGAAACTCAACCATATTATTAACATCATATAGATACAAATCGAAATACTCTGTCAAAAATTTATTAGAATTACTAAAAAAAACTGCAGAACGTACGTCTTTCAGCACATTCAAAACTAGTTAGTTTTGACGTATCGAACATGTTTTCAAGAATTCTACCACAAGATTGTATTCTTTTGTTTAGGTAATTTCCTAGTTAGTAGTAATATAGAATTAGTAAACAAATTAGAGGTAATTCAATTATTTGATCTTCGTATCAGACAACTTTTAATAACAAAATTTATTTACAAAAAAATGGTTTACCTGTGGGTAATCCTCTGAATCCTCTGTTAGCTAACATATTTATGAATAATTTAGAAGATCAAATATTTAAATTAGATTTTTCTATACATTATTTTTTGTTGATGACGCTTTAGCTTGTTTTGACAGTTTTTTTTGAGGGTATCAATGAGTTTTTAATTTTTATTAACAGTCTTCACACAAACATCACATTTACACCAAAAGTAAAGCAAAATAGAGCTATTAATTTTTTTGATTTAACTATTAAAATTAACACAAGCAATGAATTTGAATTTTCTGTATACAGAAAACCTACATACACAGACACCACGATTCCTAATGATTCATGTCATCATAAAATGCACAAACCAGCAGCTTATAGGTCTTTAGTACACCGAGCTCTAACTACCCCAATTAAACGTTCAAATTTTGATAAAGAAATTGCAATTATCAGAGAATTAGCACATGCAAACCATTATAACCATAACATAATTGCCACCTTAATTAAACAAAAAAATTATAGGTTAGCTATCAAAAGAATATTTTTAATTGACGCTCAAATACAAGACACAAAACTACATATCAATACCATACTTTAGCACAAATTGCAACTATAATACGAAAAACCAACAATTACAAAATAACCTATAAAACTAACACCAACACTTTTTTATTTTGATTGAATGCTGAAGACAGAACACAAGATATCATGAAATCCGACACTTAACGTTTGAATTGTTCTTTTTGTAACTCACTTTGTATTGGACAAACACTTAGAAATTTTGATATAAAATACAAAGAACACGTACGCTCTTATATAAACAAACACCCAGAAAAATCTAATTATGTCGAACACCTTTTGGAATAGAACCACCTGATGACACCTCAAAATAACATCAGATTCTTATATTTTTGCAACAACAAACACAAATTAGACATTTAAGAAGTTTTTGAGATATACAAACATAAACGCACAGTACCTTTAATGAATGATCAAACTGAACTTATCTAGTGACTGTATCTAGTCACCTATTTTCTGTATTTATTATTAGCAACGTGTGTGTTGTAATGACATTTAATGTTGAAACCATTGTCAGGTTAAGAATTTAATAAGACTTGTTAAGCTTTTAGCTAATTTTTGATTATGGAGTTCCAAAAACTAAGGCTGGAGACAGTAAACTTTAGTTGCTAATAACACTTTTTTTACTGAGAAATAATAGTTTTACACGAAATCATAAATCATGAATAGTTTCTTAGTAACATATAGTTTTTTAAATTGTAAAGCGTAATTTTGGGTAGCAGTATAGAAAAGGTGGTCCTATTAAGAAAGTTTGTGTAATAACGGAAGGTTTAGATGCAAATATGTAATGAAAATTCTGATAAGAAATTGAAACAATCAAAGTTCCATTTTCATAATATAAAAAATGCCAAGAAAGACAGAAATTTAAAAATAGTAAAATTATGACTTAAAATTATCGATCTAATTACCATAAAGTTCATTTTTTTATATTCATATTCAGTCGTGTTTCCGCTTATGTTCTTTGAATTTATTTAATTCTATCATCTTTGAGCCATAACAGTTAAAAACTGTTTTTGCGAGAAAAAAAACAGATCGAAAGTAAAATCAAAATGTTGATTAATTATTTATAATGTTTGTACTAAACGAGTAAAATTTAAAAATAGATGAGGCCAAGAGCCTGTTTTAAAGACACAGCTTAGCATTCAGCTGTCGTTAAAAGGCAACGCATAAATTGTTGTTCGTATACGATTATACAGTTAAAAAAGTTCCATTCATTAATATTTTGGATTTTTTTAACAATCTACAAACCACATAATTTATAGAGATTAAACACATTCTTAGTTATTATGTAAATGTACAATAATGTTTTGAAAATTTCCCACAATCGTTCAACTAACCCAAGAAACGCCAGAAGTAAGGAAACCGTAAGTAAATGTAATATCAGAAGACTACTTCATTGTGTGCGAAGTATTCTTACGACCTTCAGTAATCTTGAACTATGAGTGAAATCCAATTTATTTGGAAAATAACCTCATACTTTAAATGCCTGTTCAAGTGTAACATAAATGTATAATGAGCTGCATGCAAGTTTTAAGCTACTAGATACAGTTATATGCTAACATTTGTGACTCACAATTAAATGCGTTTTTTTTTCTATAATGAAAATACAGTGAGGTAATTTTTAGGGTTTGTAGATTCTTGATGTGACCTTTACTGTTTTCTGTGAAAACGCCTATTCAATCTCATCCTAAATATTGCAGTCTATATGCTTAGCTTAGTATCACATGAATGCTGCAAGTACTAGCAGTAAAGGGTCTGAACGCAGGTATAAAAATATGACTCTAACAAACAAAGCGATGCCTCTGAATTTATTTCAACTATTCAGAAATATGTTGCTGATAGGGAACGAAAGTACACACTCACAAATTCCTTTGTGTGCATGATGACGAGGTGTACCATTCTCTAAGGTAATGAAGTTTACATATGTGTATCAAAAGATCAGAATTTAGGTAAGGCACAAATATATAATATATTTTTTTCTATAAAAATAATATTAAGTGATTTGAAAAAAAAACGGTTAAATAGAGGATGGTACTTGACTTTTGATGACAGGTCAACCTTTTTAATAGATCCTTTTGAAACCTTAATTAACATTGATCTATCTATGTTTGGTAGGATTCTTAGAGAACCCAAAATCTTATGCTTATGCATCGTTTTAAGTATCTGCTATGTCGTCAAGTATATATTCCTACGTACTATTTTGTGACCTATCCTGACCTCGATAAGTTAAACAACGTGTTGTAACGTGTCAACCTGGTAATTTTCTTCTGCGTTGAGGAGAGTTTCTTTTGAAATTATACGGGTTCCTCTCTTTATTAAAGGAAAGCTAGAGCAAATGTAAGAATGACATCACTATTAAGAAACAAAAACTTTAGTTCATCGACTTTGGATATAACTTCTTCATAGAAAACTATATCTTCAAAGTTCTACCGTTTTAAAGTTGTGAGGTATTTTGTAGCTGATGTTAAGTGAATTTAAGGGTATTATGGTGAAAGTGATATTTGTGAACTGTTAAAGAATTATAACGCTTTATTGATTTATCAAGGAATAACGACCATAGTGTATAATAGAAGTAAGTTTGATGTTAAAATCTATTTGTACCATTATTATGAAATTTGTTTGTTAATTATATTCATCACCTTCTCACTAAGAATCCTTAAGAAAACATTATTACTTTTGTTGTGTTGTATGATTTCTTATGTGAAACAATTTATTCTTTTATCTATGAATAAATGAGAATTTAAATCAATTATTACTGTGATAATATTGGACCGTTCACTTGTGGAAGTCTTTAAAATGTTTTAATCAACCTAATATTAATGTAACTAAACATGATTAATTATTGAATTCATTCAATATGACCAGCATCCTTTTTTGTTTGCGGATACTGAGTTTTAAGGACTTACAAGCAAATGGCGCCCATATCTCTTTTTATGTCTACAAAAAACCTTATCTTCTTTATAATCTATATGCTATGAAAATCAGTACCTTCGCCCGGAGATAATTTGAATTAAGATGTCTTAAGTCGGAGCATTACAGTAAGTATCGTTTTGTGGTGAAGTGAGCATTTTGCAGTAAGTATTCTGTATTTTGAATTTTATTGAATTATTTTACCATAATAAAAAAAATATATTACTATTATAGCGTAAAAGACAATTTATTCAAAGCAGTAAAAACAACGCCATGTTTACTAAATTTAGCTTACCAAACAATTACCAAGTATTCTATAAGAAGTTTTGTGACCTATTACTATAGTTATCTTAGGGTTAAACGGTAATATTTTAGAATGTTTTATTTAATCCAAAAAAAGAACTCCAGTTAAAATTACATCCAGGATATTTGTAAAAATTAATGGGAATCGGTCAGAATAATAAAAAGACGATAATTTTTTACGTTTTGGTATATTTCCTTTAATCAATACCATCTTCAGAATCTAAAAATACAAGAAAAACAAATAAATATTGCACTAAATACATTTTATCTGCAATGCATCAATATTTTGATAAGCAATTCTTTTACAAACATAAATTTATTGGAAAAAAATCTTAATTCAACGAAAAACTACATCATTAATAATTTTAATAGCCTACACGTTGAACAATTTTTTATTACTCAAAAAAACAGATACGATTTTATTTTTACAATCTTGCAAATAAATGGTTAAAAAATAAAATAATAGATTTCCATACTAAAACAAATATAACATGCCATAATGGCCTTTCTCCTTTTATTTACGGTTTACCTAAACTTCACAAAACCAATATACCATTAAGACCAATTGTAAGCAATATAAATGCTCCTACATATAAGCTTTCAAAATGTTTATGCAAAACTCGATCTCAAGTCGTTGGTAAAACTGAACACCACATCAAAGACTCATGGGACTAATTTTATCAAACAACAAATAATCCCGCCCAACCATTGCCTTATTTCATTAGACATTATCTCACTATATACCAATATACCTACTGATCTAGCTATCACATGCATAAAAAACAAAGGGAATTCAATTAAGCAATTTACACCTTTGACCCTCGAAGCTTTCAGTGAGGCTGTTGAATTATGCCTGAAATCTACCTATTTCAATTCGAGGATGAATTTTACACACAAGTTTTCGGCACTGCCATGGGTTCACCAATATCAGCGCCCATTGCCAATTTGGCCTTAGAACACCTAGAACAATCTATAATTGACACATTAAATATTAAACCTATATTTTTCAAACGATATGTCGACGACTGCATTCTTTGTGTACCAACAAATCAAATTCAATATATCTTGAATAAATTTAACAATTTTCATCCAAAACTGCAATTTACTGTTGAAACGGACAATAATAAATCAATTAATTTCCTAGATATTACTATTAAATATAACACCGATGGACTTATAATTACAAATTGGTACACAAAGAATGTATGGTCCCAAAGATATTTAAACTACAACTCATATGTTCCAAAGAAATATAAAAGAAGTGTTGTCACTAGTCTAACAGAGAGCAATAAAATTATCAGAACCTGAACAAAAGCAAGCAAACTTAGAAAAAAATAACAAATACTCTTTTAAAAAATAACTAACAAAAACAATTTTTTGAACCCATAATAAAACAAAGAACTAATAGCTTTTCCAGCAATACTAATCAGGAACCAATTTCTAACCAACCTAAATACATTGCCTTACCATACATTCCACAAATTAACAAAAAAATACAAAAATGTTTGTCACCATTCAACATACAAATAGCTGAAAAACATTTATACATAACATTTATAATAATTTACTTAAATAAATTTCTGCATCTAACCAATTTTTCACATTACTGTCTATATTCATAATTTAATATTATTTACAAATATGTTGTGTTTGTTATCTTATCCATGTTTTAACCTTTTAAAAATTTATACTTCTCACTTTCATAAATTATTTGATTTTCATCCAAACACATTGAGATGTATATTAATAATTGTTAATCTGTAAGTTAATTGCTTTTATTTATACATTTGTTATTGTTTTTTGTATTTTTAAATTCTGAAGATGGTATTGATTAAAGGAAATATACCGAAACGTAAAAAATTATCGTCTTTTTATTAATCTGATCGATTCTCACTAATTTTTACAAATATATAAACACGGCCATTAAACAAAAATTATAATCCAGGATATTGTTAATTATAATTTCTCAAACTTCAAATTTGTTAAATGGTGCTTGAGTTCGATAAACCTTAATGTGACCTTTAGTTATTCCTGGAGAATATTAAATGCAATTTTCTCGCGGAAATAAAGACTTTAAAATTCGCATGACATAATTGATTAGTGCGTTTAGCGTTTATATCTCATGAATCTCACAAATTTGTGACCTATCCTGACCTGTATTGACGAAACTCTACATTTTCTAAAAGGTTATCCTAGTTTTAAACCTTGATTAAACATTATAACTTTTCTTGTTTTGAAATCGATAAATGGTTATTATAGGTTGGAATAATATTAAAATGACCTTGAATTAATCATCTCATTAATCATTTCAATTTCAAACCTTCCACAATAATACAGTATTGTCCAACACGACTCTTCGTGACCTATCAGGACCCACATAGATTAAATATGAATGAAAATGAGTTCTAAAAAAGTGCTGCAATCAGTTAGCAACTTAATTAGCATGCTTTCAAAATATATTTGAGTCAAGATGATTCTGAAAGTAAAAAAGTTTTATGTAGTTAAGATACCGTACCCTAAATATAACAGTAGATATATTTTTAGATATATCATGTTATTAAAAGAAAAACCAAACTGCGATACTGAACCAAAAAACCGCGATATTCGGAGGTTTTAAGATATTAACATTTTAGCACGTTACGGTGTCATGGGAATTAAATATTTTTAAATCTGCATTCAATCTTTCTATCCTTTTGCAAAGATGATAGTGTGCAAAGATTATTATTATAATTGAGCGTTTATTTTATTGAGTTTTTGCTGTGTTTGATTATGTTCTTGATGCAACAACGACAGGAAGATTTTGTACTATATAAAATTAAATAAGGCAACTCAAATTGCAATTTAACTGCAATGTCCGGGTTTCCAACAAATACTACACCACGAGTAATATTGTATGATAATGGAGCTAATTTTGCCTGGGTGACCCTCGCGTTTTACATATTTAAATAATAAAAAACAAGAGTAGATTTTTAGAAGTAAACAAAGAGTTTATTTATGCACATTTCTAAGGACTTTCTGTATACTTGTTTAGTTTTTCCATATAGTTAAATAATAGTATACATACTTGAATACCACGATGCAGGACTTAAGCAGAATACATATCGATAATTAAGTTTTATGATTCTATTTTAATGTTTTTAATTTCGTTATGTGTCACAGAAATTGCATTATGAGGATGTGTATACCATGTTTACAATGCATTGCAATTAAATGGAAGTTACCAACAATGAAAGCTACTGGGGATATTAAGACAAGAATTGCAAAAGGGTCTATTGCTGAAGAAGCGACTTGCAATTAATTGGTTTTGCTAATTTAAATTAAAAATTTTAAAAACAATTCGAATTCTTTCTTACTATCTGAATAGTACTAGCACCAAAAAAATGTAATTATGATTGCCTCTTACTACCCATAGCACTTTCCATTTCATAATATTCATAGTCGTTAAAATGCCATAAGAAATTGAAATAAGTACTCGACACAGTTAAGAGCAACAGGTATACTATACACACAACCAACTATAGTATATTATTAATTACATAATTCTACTTCTTTCTCTCTTTTTCTTATGGCATCTATGTATTAATTAAACCTGCAAGCCACGCACTAAAAAGTACATCTACCTGATATCTAGTAGACAACAACAATTCTGATTTCTCTCGCAAAATGCATTTTAAATCGAATATGTGAAAGGTTGAAAGTGCAGTTTAAGTATTCATAGGTATTTTATTTAAGTAAATAAATGCACGGCTATTATAGATAAATCTGGAGTATTTCGAACAAATTTGGATTTTTCAACATTCTCTGTTGAACATGTGGTTTTGTATGCATTTATTAATATATAAATATTTTTTTAATTAATAAAAAACGTTTGGAAAGTATGATCTAGATATTAGATTCGCAGAAATTCTGGAAATTTGCGAATTAATTTTTTTTAGTTAAATCAATGTGGCCGTACAACGAGTACCGTTTATTTACTGAATATAAAAAGAGATGCAGACATGAAATTTTTAATCCTGACAATACAATAGCTTAGAGTGAATAAGAGCTATTAGTAAATGAGAGTGCAACTTGCTTGTGAAAGGCGCCTACATGTTGTTATTACAAATAATATTGCATTGATTATTTTTAGAACCTTTTTTTTAATTGAACAATTCTAATAGCAGGGAAATTTATTTTAATGCGGGTAGCTATAAACTTAAACTCAAGGTTGGTACGACACATCTAAATAGCAATTGATTGTTTAATTTTATAAATAAGTGTATTTACAAGAAGAAAATTCCCAATGGGAATTAATTCATTTCTGTTTGTGCTACTTTTAGTATTTTTCAGGTCAAGCAACCACTTGTAACTTTATTTTAGGAAAATGTCAAGTTGAATTCTTCACGAAATCGTGAATGTTTACAACAGAAGTAATTTTGTAGAGGAACTCTACATTTTAATGCATGGAATAAGCGGGACTCTACATACATATAAAAAAATCTAGTAAGTCACAAACGTCAAATAAATACATTTTTAGGTTAGAAAAAATAAATCTCTAGAAAATTAAGTAAATTTTAATTTGTGCAATGTTCAATTAACGTTTGAAATATTTTTGTATTTTATAAGCAAGTATACAATAGATTCAATTCATTGTTTTTCAAATTTACAATTCCTATAAAACGCAAAAGAGAGACCCTTTCAAGGTTTCAAAGCAGATTATTCAAAATAAAATTATTTCAAAACAGTCGGCCCTGAAGGTTTGACACTTTCATTAAGTGTAAGTGAAATTTTGTTGACAAGGTTATGTGATACCTACTCGACTTTTAAATCTTTTTTAGCAGAATTGGCTTTCCTTTTATCAGATCATAGCTTTTGTGTTTGTTTTTTTAATATTTTTTCTATAATTACTTTTGTAGTTTTAATGGGGTTTTCAATTTATTGTGTTTTTTTACCCAAACCATATCAAAAATATAATTTATTAAATTTCCACTTTATGACAGATTTGTTTTCAATTAGCAATTTTCTCACCTAACAGTATTCCATGCGACATTAGTCACTATTTTATGATTTTTATAACTATTTACTGAAATTGCGATGATGCCAGCTCTCAATTATGTCAATAAATTTACTTGATTTATTATCAACTATAAGAAATTTCATTATTTTTTAACTTTTGTTGAAGTATCTGCTGACAATTATGTAATTATATATACAGAGATTTTTAACAACAGCATTATTAACTTAACCACAAATTAACCACTAGAAACTTAATTACAATTTCTGGAAAAAGCTAGATATCCTAGAAAAATCCTTATTCCGAGTTAAGTATGAAAACTAATCTCGAGATCTAATCAAATGCCTTGATTAAAATATGTCTTCCTAATAATCAACCCATTAACAATAAGAAGGGTAGGTCAATATTCAGAGTTTTTTTTATTCTGGTTAGATAATCAAATTGGAGTATGCGGTTAAAAGGCAGAAAGTTATATATTCCAATAAAGTTGGGTTCTGAGCAGCCGGCTCGTATTTATCTTAAACAATTTGATTTTTGAAAAGAATTCATGTAAAACAATTAATTTCGGTAAATAAACAAATTTATTTAAAAATTAAGATATCTCGAACGTTCAAAATACATTCAAAATTCTAATTAAATTCAAAAAAAGGGCACTTGTCCTAATGTAGGTTATAAAACTCTAACAAGAACTAACTAAAGTGTGTTAGCCTAAATGTTAGTCAGAATTCCAGCTTCGTGTAAACACCTTTTTTAACACCTTTACGTTAAATCGTGCATGGCAAATCTTTTAAAACTACTAAAAGAGTACGAAGGGATACATCAGGGTACATATAGTAGGGCCGTTCCTATTGAGTAAACTTAATGAAAATGGTCATCTCTGTAAACGCGTCATTTTTTGAAATTTTAAATTAAAAAAAATAAAAAATAATTATTATTCTTGATTGTTCTTTAATCTACTTAACTTTTGTGTATTTAAAAGAAGCTTATTTGTAATTTACTTTTTAAAATATAAATTTTCAAAGAATTTGGCATTTAAAATAAATAATTTGAAAAAATTATATAAAAAAAAATTACTTATAAAATTTAAAAAATACACTTACATTTGTTTCTTCTTTAAAAAAGGGCGACTTTAAATCCAATCACTAGCGGGTATAAGTCACAAAAAACTAATTTCAATAACAGATACTACTTAATTAATTGCGATACAAAACAAAAAGCAAAATCAACCTGTCAACCGGAACAAAAGTAGAGATCAAACCACTTCTGATCGGCTCTACTGTATAAAGGTGTGCTTATAGGTGCAATAAAGCTCTCTCTTATAAGTACTCCCCACTTTTGTTCACTTATTATACACAATACTACTTAAACGTGCGCTTTAATAAAGTAGCAAAACCCGGCTTAAAGTAAAGTTTTCCGTTTGTTTAAGCCAGCAATTGTTTGCTTGTGAAATTTGAAAACCATACAAATCTTCCAGATCCGTCTATGTATAAAACAGTTTTATTATACGTACATGTTAAAAATTTATTTTTCTTCAATAATATCTACTTTCGATACACAAGAATGATGCACTCAAATGTAACTCTGTTTTTTTTAAATTAGCCTTTACGATGGCAACTTCTACTTCCAGATATATTTTTTCCGTAATACTGAAACAATTAATTTATTACTATTTAATAGCTTGGCATAAATCGAAAGCTAAATCATTTATTATTGGTGCCTAAAAATGTTATAACTAACGCACGAGATTCCTCCGTCTAACATTCAGGAATAAACGAAATGGAGCAAGGATTATTATTCCTATATAATGAACTGATTAGAATTTTGCAAAATCATCATTTAAAACCTAATGACAACTGGAAAACAGTTTTGTGCACCTTAATAAATGCAAAGGAGCTAGAATTGCAATTCTTATAGTCGGTAAATACACTTTTGTGTTCAAAGAAGTGAAGAGATATGTGAATAACTACTAGCTACTGCACAGGTGATTGTATGAAACTGCTATATTTAATTTAATGTATACCTCTTGTCTATCAAAAGAAAGCGACTTTAAGAAAAACAAAAATTTTTAATAAATCTTCTACAATTTTCTTTAAATTTTTCTACATTCAAGAATATCCACATAGAAGGGGTAAAGTGAGATTTGATAATTTATGTTTTTGCTTGGGAAACCGATTAATAAGCCTGGAAAAGCAATTATTCCAGTCAATCAATAACAGTTTAAGACAGTTCAACAGAGCAATTCGCTCCTTTAATATCATTGGTTGGATTCATATTATTCATCGTAGAGCATAATGTTAAGAAGGTAAGCTTATCCTAGGTCTTAGCTAGTAGGACATATAAGGGACCTTAGGGGATACCTCTTGGAAAATATAAACTCCAATATACAAACTGAAACCTCTGATGGCTATTAAATACACTATCCAAAATGAACTCTACCAACAAATGATTTTAATCGCAACTTTAAATAAAACACCTTTTAAGTCAGAGGTCAGAAAAGATTACTAAATAGCACGTCCTACACTGCTACACTACACTCAAAACGTAAAGCGACTTGGCAAATATACGACATCAATACAAGTCTTAATGCTCACAACGAGTTCTAAATACATGTTTATGTATAAAAACTTTGTTTCAGTATTATATAGGTCATTAAAGGTCATTTGAATACTTCACCAAGTGCCAAACATGTTTCAATTATGTCACAAATATATGTAGGAAATCCTAAACAATCTTTCAAGAGGGCGTTCTTGGTGAAAAGAACAATACAAAACCACCATAGGTCATAAAAGAGGACACAGAACACACAGTCACATGTATTCTGGGCACAGTCTTCAAAGTTGACATAAATGCTGCGATTAGCAAAACAGGATGTATGCTTTTCTAAAAAAATGCATTTGCCTTTTAGAGAACATTAATGCTAAAACAGTGCAGTACCTTTATGTTATAGGTCATAAAACACAGCACAGCGTATATTCTTGGCACAGTTCTCAGCAGGTTAAAATTTGGCATAAATGTCGTGAAAAGTGATGATTACCAAGAAAGGGTGTGTGGTTTTCAATGAAAACTGAATTTAAGGTTTAGAGAGGCACTAACCTTCATAAATAAACCTTGCATGGATAATTCTACGGGACAGCGTCTGCATGTTTGAAATTGCAGAACCTCCGTAGGCCATAAAGGGTTACCAAAGAGATTTGCACATACGCAGTTGGTACTCCAAAAATCAGCTTCAAACATGGGAAAATATAAGCGGCAGAGTCTAAGTACGTGTTTATGTATAAATATGAGTTGAATCACTCTCTAGGTCAGTAAAGGTCAAATCGATATTTTACTAACCCTTTTTTTCTATGTTTCAAATATGACAATAGTACATAGGTCTTAAAAGATAAAAAACCGGGCAGCACTAGAATATACGTTTTTTTTATCTGCACAAAAAGTGCATTTAACTTTCAGAGTCATTGATGCACGCATGGATAATTAATCATGCATCAAACATCATCTGTCAGTTACAAAAATTACAAAGCTTCCATATGTAATAGAAGGCCTAAAAAAATTCTAAAAAATGCAGTTGGGATAGATGTAAATACAGTTTTTCTTGTAAAAACAAATTTAAACAGTAAGAGGTCATTAAAGGTCACATCTACACCTCGTCGAGCAACAGGAATGACTGGTTAGTTGTAGTTGACGGGAAGATTAGTTATCAAGGTATTCGTTAACTAGAAAAGTAAACTAATAAGGTACGTCCCTAAAGGTCACTAAATTTAATGATCTTAAAAGCGCGCTCGCGCGGCACAAGTCTGTGTGTTTCAAATTCGACACAGACATACATAAAATATGCTGAAAAACCCTTGCTCAAATCATTTTAGTAAAAAAATACATAACCTCGATAGGTCATAAAGGGCCACAAAGAGATTTGAACATATGCGATTGGTAGACCATTATCAATTTCAAAATAAATTCAAGTCGTGATTACTAAAACAAGATGTATGAACAGGTTTTTTTTTGAAAACGAGTTTAACTTGCAGAGGTCATTAAAGGTCACATCTACGCTTCGTCAAGAAAAAGGAATATTTTGCTAGTTTGTAATTGTCGGAGAGACCTTTGGAGATATTAGTTAATATTAGAAACTTGAAATACAAATAGAAATAACACCAGTTATGCATAATAAAGCAAAAACTACAGGGTGTAACTAATTTAAGTACAAACCTCGTAATGGGTAGCTGTAATATTTTAGAACCTATTTCCCTTATCGACACCTTGAAACCTTATGACTAATCGTATAAAACCTAATCTTCTGGAAAATTTGCTGGGTAGGTGTCTTATTGGTCTAACAAGAGGTGAGTTAATAAAAAAATAACCCAAACAATCTAAAAATTATTTTTGCCCTGTTTTATGACAGAGATATAAGAAAACTTTATAATGGAACCATAAATCGCAAATGATCTAAAATTTTTATATAAGAAATACCATATTTCCAGTAAATACTAATAAAGGCAGTTCATCGTATTCAATTGTCTTAAAAAGGTTCATAATTATATTTAAAAGATTAATTTATTCAGAATAGATGCAAGTTAGTAAGTTTGCATTTTACCTAACAACTGAGACCAAAAAGAATTAGAACCAAAAGATTAGAATACTCGGACACTCAATACAAGATCATTATTGGCTCCACACTTGCAAACTACAGGTCAAACGCGACATTCGTATCAGTAAATGCTAAAACTGCGAAAGATTAGGTCATATGGTAAATGATTGTTGCAGTTCAAAAAATTCTATATGCGTCCGCCAAGTTTATAATTATACGATCAAATTTATCAATCAAACGGTTCACAACTTCAAATTTGCGACATACAAGAGATAAATAAGAGGTAGATGCTTGTTAGTTTCGTATTATTGTACGACACTGTCAAATACTGCTTCCGTAAGTTATCTTGGCACTCTTATTAGTCAAATATGTCTTACTACTCTTGTTTCTAATTTATGAAGATAAAGGTAACACAAAAGGGTAATACCTATTTTTATACCAATATGTACAAGTTCGAAAGTACTTGATAAGCATACGTTACAATATAACTTAATTCGACACAACCTGAATGTTTATACGGTTTATTTGATTTTTAATCGGTAAAAGCTCGCAGAAAGTAAATTGAAGAATTGTGTAGAAATATCTCTTTAATCGCGTTAAATCAGAAATGATAATTTAAAGATGCATTAACAAAGGTTTAGTAAATCTGATTAATTGATTTTTGAAAAATTTTAAATTATATTTGCATGCACATGAATACATACATAAGGTGTTCAAGGAACAAACAAATTCTTAATTTATTAAAAATTTAATTATGCTTATACTAGCAAATATCAATTTATTAAATATGATGTTTGTAAGAAGTTTAGTAATTTTCATCAAATAGAATTCTTTACTATTATTCTAGGGTTTATCGTTGATTTATATTGTATAAGTAACAAGTTAGTGATTGAATAATGTTAAGTGAAATAATAATTTAGTTATTTAAACAGTTAAAGCAAAATATATCAAAAGTATTAGTTACCATTAGTTTAATTATTCTAGTTTTAATTTTCGAACTGTACAATTACAGACTTAGACCTCAGGCACGCTTTTTAGGCAGCGCAGCGTCTAATCTGCTTAGTGGCTCGCGCTGGCTCTGCTTATCAACTGCTGTAACTGCTAACAACTTGACCATATAGCGAAGCATTGTTATGAACTAAAAGCTAACGATAAAACTGATAACCACTATTAACCACGAGTCTAGATATGATAATCTTAAAGATAATTAAATGTAATATTAAAAAGCGGTTTAACGGTAATTATTTAATAATAGTCATTCATGAATAATTTAATAACAAAATCTAGAGAAGATTTATTGTCTACTAGTTGGATTGCATAACCATCAATGTGCAGGTTTTAGCAATTGCTTCACTTTATAAATTCATTCTGAGAATCGAAAATGATTTAGTAGGAGCTTTTTGTGTTTATTTTTTATAAAATCACAAAAATGTATCACCAGCTTTTGTATTTTACGTATTTGTAATTATAATTCATCAAAAGTTTTATTAGTAATATAACATAAGTAATATAGTTATCATTAAGATTTTTCAACTATTCTAATTATTGGGAAATAATTATTACCTAAAAAAGCAATTTCATTTTTAAGAAAATGACACAGTTATTAGCTTACAACCATTATTATTGCTGTTATTTGGTTTTGAGGTGTAGTAATAATTAGATAAAGTTATAAAAAGCGCTATATTATTTTAATTTATTATATGATTATTACTAATTAGGGCAAAAATACATTTTAGAATATTTTCTAAGCACGTAGATTTATGACGTAAACTATTTTACCTAATAGAATTTTATAATAGGAAATTTTTAGTTTATAAGCCACAAAAAATTGCAAATGACGTGCACAGAAATCAAAATCAAAATTTGTGTATTGCCATTTTGTAATCATTTGAAATCATCAGCGTGACATAAGTACTCGTTTTTTAAAACCATACACTTCACTTTTCTGATCTGTAAATTATATGACTCTGGAAATAACATTAACTAATATACTATACCAGAATTAATGCGAGTGCCGCAAATGCAACCTAAATCAAAAGTAAAATAAGTTTACTTCACCGAAAAAACTGTGTACCAGGCAGGGCTGTAAAAAGGCAACGCTGTAATTTTATTCATATTTTCAAAGAGTATTAGATTATTTATAACAAAATTTGTCATCCAATTCGTGATTAGAATAATGTCAACATGTGCCAGTATTAATTTTCCATTTAAATGGCATTGGACTATGCCTTGTCTCAAAATTGGGAAAAGTATCTGAGGCAAACAGGTTTACATAGTTTAATAGAAAACACTTTAGCGGTTTTGATCATATTACATATAGCCTGTACAATATTTGTTGAGCCAGAATTCCCAGAAAGGAGGAAGCCGATGACGTTCTACTCTTAGAACGCAACTGTCTGCCTCGGCTTGATATTTGCAAGCTGCGGCGTGCCTTGAAACGTAGATTGTTTGTAAACTGCGAGCTGCTAAGGTGAACCTGTGAAAGCCAGCGACGCCGTCAATGTCTTTCCAACTCGTGTGTCGAATGCGGTTAATTCCGAGAAAGTGACGTAGCGGTCTTTTAGGAATTTTGGCTCAAGAAATATCGTACGGGCTGTAGATTACACGTTACATACAGTGTAGATTACATACAGTGTTATAGAGTCAAAGATTGTTGGCAGTCCTTCAAAAAAATAACCAATAAGAACTCATTGGCGTCACTAAGAATAAATTTTGGGACATAAAAACATGAAATTTAAATAAAACAGCTGCAGAATAAATATCAAATTGTTCATTATAATAAATGCCCAAATGTAATTCCTTGTTTTTAATGTAAACATTAAATATTGATTAATTATTTGAAAAATACCAAATAAAGAAGTATAATCTCAAAAACTTCACACGATGCCAAAATAAGCGACATGCGACACTGGATTATTCAGTGTAGCCAATATTAAATTATTCGAATTATTTAGTATAGGAATTTCAAAAACATTTGCAGCCACTGTGAACAATAATAATTTTTCATGTAACATTAGTAAATTTTTTGGGTTTCAACTTGGCTTTATGAGAGCCAATTACAGTAGCGCTTTTCTTCGCGGGAATAATTCGAATCACTTCTCCTAATTTTGAGACAAAGTATAGCTAAGTGTTCTACTGAATAGGCCAAAAATGGAAACTTATATTTAGGAGCTTTTAATATATCAGTCATTTAATTGACAATTATCAATTAACAATGAAAGTATATAACAAGACCTGGCTCGAAACATTTGAATTCTTCACAACTAATTTAAAGACAAATGCTACAATTCACGTACCTGAAAGTTCACTAAATGTGATTTTTGTTTAATTTAACAAGTATCAATAATTGTTCATTCTTTATTATTTATATTGTGATTTCTAAATTGATAATAGGGATGTCTTTAGGAATGCTATTTTTCAATTTAACAAACACGGTTGTTGACATTATGCTAAACAAGATTTGGAAAGACAAATTTTGTTTCTTATTTTCTGAAGTAAATATATAATCTAGTACTCCTTGAAGATATGCGTAAAATCACAGTACAGCTGCTGCCTGGTACACTAAAATCTGCCATGGCGATACACAATACATATTTACTTTAATTAGGAAACAAAAATTCAAAATAATGTTTTTTGATTAAAAACATTTCTTCGCTTCTTGTTTACCATATTTATAAATTCGATTTTATAATTACGCCTCACCAATTGTGCAACGCATTTAATTAGTACATTTAACTTTCAACACTGTCTTTTTATTGTGTTACACCAAATTTTTGCTCTTTAATTTACTAGCAATCTCTGTTTCTATCCTTTGACCAGTTTTACAACTTTAATTCTCTAATTAACATGAAATTACACAAATCATAGTTTTTAGGTGTGTATGAAGAGCATTCTTGTTTTTTGCTTTCTGATTATTTGTTGTTAAATAAAGCAATACATGTTTTTATAAATGGTGAATAATTAATAACGTAATTCAACGTCTTTGAGCAAATGGTTTTCAACTTCAATGATAAATAAAACTTGCTTATACACGTAGTAGAAGATATTTGTATATTGGTTTTTGAATATTACTAAAATATGTAAAATATGTATCTCCTTTCCTGACGAGTTTAAAATCAACAAATGCCTTGTTTTAATACAAATTTTATAAAATAATACTTCCTGTATATTGTTTCAATCAGATATGTCGTCAATCCCATGCTTATTTTTGTAAACATATTGTGGGCAACTTCAGCTTCTGTGAAAGCATCTAATTCCTTTTACTTATTAAAAATTAGTTAACTTGTTTTAATTGTAATGAATGGAAAAATACTAAAACCGGATCATGTAATTTTACATAAATCATTAATGCAAAGTTTGCATAAAAGAGAAAAAAAAATTATTAAGAAAATGGAATATTTTTAAACCTTACAATTAATTGATGTATTATAATATTAGTTTATAATAATTTACATTTTTACTGTTTGTTTAAAATACTAATAATAGTGTTTTAAGGATCTTCCGCTTTTTGCGTGAAAACTGACTTTCAGTAAAATGATAATTCTATACGAACTAAATATTTGCAAACATACAAAGGGTTAGATACAATTGCTTTATCCAGTTTGCTAGATGGACTGGCATTTCGTCAGCAACACATCAACTATCAAAGTTTAATCTAGATTTAATTTAAATAATCCTAAATAAGGAAATAATTCTTTTAATTAAATTACATTTTTAATGTAGAGTTTCTGCTCGGAAAGCGGAAAGTCCTGGGTTCAATTCCCAATAGGGGTGATAATTCTTCTATATGAATTTGCATTCAAAATGCGATACAATGTAAAAATATTGGTAAAAATAATTAATTAATTTTTACTTTAAAATTATAAAAATTAATTTTCTTATTTAGGATTATTTCAATTCGATCTAGATTACCTTTTGATAGTATATTAATAATATTTTAGTAATAATAAATAAAAATCTCAAATAAAAAGTGTGAAAACAACAATTACATAATTGCAACTTTTAAAATAACTTGACTTGATTTTAATTTATAAAATTCTACATACCTACCATGTGGAACAGTATATGAAAAAATCACATGGAAGAAAATTTCATTATTTTATTTTAAGATATTGTTATGAGATGTAATAAGTTCATCTCATTGAAAATTGTATTGAACGATAAGATCGTAAATGTGAAGACAATTATTTCACATATCAAATTAAAATAAAAGATGGATATGCTAGGTGTTAGGCATAATTAATCTAAAAGCTACATATTGGGTCACAGTTAGGCTCATCAATATTTAAAATAGGAATCAAGATTAAAATCATGCAAACATAACCTTAATTTTTGTATATGTAATAAAAGGTTTGATTTTTAAAAAAGGATATCAATCATTTAGATTGTTTTATGATAATACATGTTTAATGTTTATACAACCCAAGTTGCATATTGGGATGGTTTTTTCATTTGTAGAGAATATGTAATCTTCTTGTTTAAATATAGAGTCTACGATTATTAACACAGGATGAATTTTTCTATTTTCCAAGAGCCTAACTTAGTTTCGGGCTGCCAGTTAACTAAAAACAAATAAATTAGGTCAATCTTGTAATGACTAATATAGCACAATAAGCTTTTAAACTCTTATATAATAATCCTGAGCATTTTTATTACTGATAGTTTTGATTTTGTTGCTATACTTCAGTTTGGTTGATATTGATTCTTATACTATTTTTCTCGCCATTGTTTTAATGCAAACACTTGGAGGACTGTATGCTGGACAATTTGACTATAAATTGTTTATTTGAATTAATGTCAAAGGTGGAACTTGTATATGCATCATTTGGTTTATCCGATTGTTGTAATGGATCGTAATTTATGTTTTTCTTAAAGTGTAATGATGTTCCTGTGGAAATTTAATATGTATTAGTTATATTGTGTAATTATGTATCTATTTTGTAAAGGATAAACCTGGATTTATTGAATTTTGTATGTAATTAGACCATAATGAAATTTGTTCATTGTCAATCGTTTTTGCCTAATATCTTCGTTACGATGTATTTTAGGACATAAGTGTGTTATATTGTTTTGATCCTTGTTTTACCAGTTATAATTCTGTGTTTATGAAATTAAAATCCGTGAGAAAAATGAACAGTTGAGTGGAGATTGTGACGTCATACAAATCCTTCGCGACGTGTTTGTTTTGAAAAGTGTCAGCGTCGGCATTTGTTTTTACAAAACCTATAAAAGCTGGAGCCAAATTTAACAAAGTCAGTCGATTAAAAGCGTTTGGTGAATCTATGCTTGACTCCGGTTTGAAAATCTGTAAATTAAGTTGAGTTATGTTATTATCATATGTTTGACCGTGTGTCATGTTAATAAACAAAACATAAGGAAGATTGAAATAAGTTTTAAGTGTTTACCTGAACAATTAAAAAAGTTAAAGAAGATTTTATTATTGTTCAACAACTATATGGAAGTGTGAACGTGTTATTTTTAAATAAATTCTGGGAGAATTTATTTTCCATTTTCGATTTCTTGAATTGATGTTTTCACAATAAGAAATCATTTGACAGATGTAAATGCAGTGATACCAATAGCGAATAGAATTTGAAGGAAATTCTATTTACATTATATACCAGGTTGGTCGAAATAAAAGGTTTTAATTTGATTTGCGAATAATAAAATTTATAAAGTTTATCTGAATAATTTCAGAATCATATTGTTTAACCTTAAAGGTTTTTAAGAGAATTGATTTTTCATAAATAAAACAATTCAATTTCTCTTTTATTAAAATTTATTTTTCATAAAGTAAAGTATTTGAACATTTGTGAATATTTTTATCCGATTTTTCGATTTGCGTTAGTTTGTTCTAGTGAAGAACTGTAAAAGCCCTATGTCAGGTTATTACGACTATTTAACACACTTGAGCAAGCTTCGGAATTAATTTTCTAATTGATTTATTGTTCTATTTTGAATAATTTTTCTTTTTATTTCCTTTTAATTTGAATTTCCATTATTCATGTGTTTAATTGATGTACATACAAGCATCCATTTCTTTTTCTCTTCATATTTAGAGTTTAGCCAGTGGTTGTCCAGTTGCAGAAGCCCAAGTGTCTGCAATATAAGTTTTTCTTTTCTTCCAGGTATAAGAATCAATAAGATTTTAATAATTCAAACAATTCATGCTCTATCGAATAAACCCTGAGTTAGCCGATTGGGAAAAGGAAAAATATTTGGGGTGTATTTTTATTTTGTTTTATTTTAATTCACCGCATATATTTTATGTTTGCCTTAAACGTGTGGCATATATTTATTCAAGTTAATACACCGCAATATATGATGGATGGTATTGTTATATAATGTCAATAAGAAAAAAATAAAGCATCATATAATACACAAATAAATTTCTGTCTAAACATTTAAATGAATAAATTTTATTTATGAACACACAAAAGAAATAAAAATTTAAAATTCATTGGAGAGAAACGAAAACAATCACTAATATCTTAAATTTAAATTAATTAAACAAACATAAAACAAAATCAATTAAATCTTGGTGTCAAATAGATTTAACAAAATAAGAATTAAGAGACATTCTAATTCTCTTTGTCCTTCTTAATTCTTATCTGATCAATCCAACAATCTTAAATTTTAAAATTATTTGGCTTCTCCGACGCCCTAGGAATAATAATAATAATAAGGAGAAAGAGAAGGAGAAAAAGAAGAAAATTATTTGACGCCACACAAAAACATTAATTACCCTAACTTGAAGATTAGCAGATTCCTGTTATAGTTGGTAAAATTACCTGCTTATTTCTTGACAAGATGAGCACATTCCAGATCATCCTTCAAATTGATCTTATTTGTGATTTATGAAGATAATTATAATTATTAAAGGGGAAACATGTATCTTCCATGACGTGAGTACATAAAATAATTCGGTTACTTGCAACAAGATTTCATTATCTTCCTTTAATTCGTTCCATTCAAAATAAAATTCCAAAAAGTTCCTTCAATTTATGAGATCAGTCTGTACACCAAATCAACACTTTACTTTTGTTTTATTTCACTTTTAGTTCACTTTGGTTGTTCATTATAATTATTATTAATTAAATTATTAAAAACTTATAACAAATTTAAGAACCAGATGACATTTGTCATAATCTCACTTTGTTGACAGTTAAAGAGACGAGGTTTATTCACCAACGTAACCTCCAAACTTTAACAAAATAACATACAAACTGACATGACTTCTGCTCTCTATGGAAATTCAAGAGAAAGTAACTAAATTTTCGTGCTGTTTTTATAATAATTGAAAAACAATTGCGAATCCCTAGTGATTTTCCTAGTTCGGAACTAGATTAATTTAGTAAGTTACTAGAAACAAAAGAATGTGTCTTACAATAAAATGTTCATAACCACATTGTTAAGAATAAATTAAACTAATTGTTTAAATAAATGTTATAAAATGAAACATGCGAATTTTTCCTTTATTTTGATACCTAACATGGCTATCAAAATGCAAATTTAGAGTTGCGATTCATTGAATTTTCTCTCAATCATTACTTTACAAAAACTCAAATAAAAACATTTTAACAACTTGCTACATCCTTTCCTTAACATAAAATTAATCCTAAGAAGGCCTAAACCTTCTCTATAAAAGTTCCCCACTTTAACATTCTAGTGTCAAATGCACCCTAGAACTTGGTTAACAATATTGCAGTAAAATATTTTACTTAGAAATTCAAATAACATTGAAAAATATCCATTTACTATAAAAAATTATGGATCATCAAAGAAATAGAACATTCTCTTAAATTCAATAATAAAAACTGTAAGTAAATTAATAAATACTTGTGTATACCTTTTCAATTATGCCTTTAATAATTTTCAGGTGAGAACATGCCATAAAATGGTTTCAAAATACATAAATGTCAAAAGATCAACAGCGACAGAAAATCGTTCATCTTAAAATTGAGTTTGTGAAATTGAAGAATCTGTTTAAAATTTATTTTTTATTGCACGCTAATGAAAACAAAGGATTTGTGATAATGATGGTATTACGACTATTTATTGTCTACTTTGCAAATAGGGTAATGGCGCCTTAAATTTATGTATTTTGTTTACAAACTCAAGTCACAATAATTTAAAAGAAATATCAAATAAAATGAATACTCTAGTAAAACGTTATGATCGTAGATAAAATTTTGTAAGATACACGTGTAAAATGTCTCTTCATTGAACTCGCGGTTTTTTGAAACATTCGCTCGTGGTTTTTAAAGCAGCCTGTTCGCCCAATAAAGAATGACTTTTTACAATTGCATGTTAAATAGGCAACAGTTTATTAATGGTACAAGTGAGTCGAGAAGTAAGATATTATATTTTAGTGGGTTAATTTCTCCGAGTGGATAATATGTATCTCACGTGTGTCACCAGTGGCGTAGCTACCGCCGGTGCAACCGGTGCGGTGCACCGGGGCCCAGCTCAAATGGGGGCCCATCTTAGTTAGGCCCTGTTAACTGAATTTTTAGTAGTTTATGTAATTTGTGAGGAATGAACTGTACCTAATTACGGTTATTTTAAATATTATGTAGATCCAAAATAACACATTTTCGATATTCCAACTCAGCAATATTAAAATATTTTTACAGACCGATTTCAGAAAAAGGCCCACATCTGTTGAATGTAAAGTTTACAATAGTTACTAGCCCTTATAAACCAATAAAACAGACAAGAGAAATAGGAAATAGCAGTTAACACGTGCTTGCTTAGGTATAATACATACCGAACCGACCAACTGTCCGTATCATAAAAAAATTTGTGTCGGGTGTCGGGTTTCGAGTTGCAATTTCCTAGAAAAATTTGTTTTTAAAACATGAAACCCAAATAGTTCCAAATAATCTATAATGTTTTCAGTGCCCTTTACGCTTTCGTCGTGTTAACTAGTGCCCAAGAATTATAATACAAGTTGTTGATTTTAGTTTTCCGAGTGGATAATATTTTCAGTATTAAATACATAATATACTTTACAATTACATTTATTTTTTAATCAAATACGTGGCAAATAAGTGGTTGTTATAAAACTTTGTGAGTGTTGTGTGATTACTGTGATTGTGATAAGATTCGTTTATAAATATGTCGTTGCCACCTAAATATAAAAGTGGAGCTCAAAAGCGAAAACTTAAAAAACAAAAGGAGGAATCTTTAAAGAAAATTAAAAGAATAGACACATTTTTAAAAGTGCCAGTGAATGAAATTTCTGTAGAAAAAGAAAATCAAGAATTCATTTCCACGACTAGTGAAAATGTTAACCTCGATGTTAACAAACCGTCGACCAGCAAAGACAGCACAAGTACGGCAGTAAGTGATTCTGATGATGATGGCTATTCTAGTAAAACATTATTTTCTACAAATGATCGCGGACTACACCCGGATATTATAAAAGATCCTGATTTAATTAGAATGATTATAAATCTTGGTCCATGTCAACCTAAAGGTCCGTTCCCACGTGATAAAAATATAGAAAAAAGATGTTTTTCGGAGTGTTATTATTTTAAGTATACGGATGCTAACGTTAAATTACGAAGAAAATGGTTGTGCTATTCAACCTCAAAAAATTTTGTTTATTGTGAACCATGCTGGCTTTTTGCAAAACGTAATGCTCCAACGTTTAATGACGCCTGGATTAAAGGGATAAGTGATTGGATTCATTTAAGTGAACGTATCAAAACACATGAGTCCTCTAGGGAACACATAAACTCTTGCATGGTTTATCACCAATGGAGTTCTAATAAATTAATAGACAGTGATTATATTGAACTGTTAAAAAAACAAAAAACCTTTTGGAGAAACGTGCTACGTAGGATTATTAGTACGACTCTCACGTTAGCTACTTGTAATTTACCTTTCCGAGGACATCGCGAAAATAGTAGTGAATCAAACAGAGGTAATTTTCTTGCAGTTATTCAGTTATTAGCTGAATATGACAATGTTATGAAAGATCTACTTCAAAAAGAAAAGGGCACAATTAATTATTTAAGTCCACAAATTCAAAATGAAGTAATTAATTTATTAGCAAGTAAGGTAGAAGAAAAACTAGTGAATGATATTAAGGACTCTCCGTTTTTTTCTATAATAGTGGATACAACTCAAGATATAGGTAAAATCGATCAAATGAGCCAAATTATTAGACATGTTAAAATTGTTAAAAATGATCAAGACGAACTTGTTGATGTTGTTATATCTGAATCTTTTTTGGGCTTTACAGAAGTTAACGATCAGACAGCTGCTGGTTTAGAAGGAACAGTAACAGCATTTTTAAATAAACATGGACTGCAATTAGAAAATTGTAGAGGTCAAGGTTACGACGGAGCAGCGTCTATGAGAGGAATATATTCCGGTCTTCAGGCCCGAATTCAGCAAAGGCAACCAAAAGCTGGATACGTACACTGTGCAGCTCACAATTTAAATCTTGTTTTAAATGATGCAATGGTGAATATCCCCGAAAATAAACAATTTTTTGATCTAATAGAACGATTGTATACATTTTTTGGAAGCAGCATTAAAAGATGGCAATCATTAAAAGAGCTAACGAACTTAAACAATACAATTAAGACAATTTTGCTAAAAAAGATGAATCCTACACGTTGGTCTTCAAGACATCAGTCACTATTTGCAGTGAAACATAATTATATATCAATTCTAAAAGCATTGTCAAAAATCAGTTTGCTAACAAAAAATCGTGAAGAACGAACAAATGCTATTTCATTAAAAAAACAATTAGAAAAATTTGAATTTGTGATGCAAACAGTCTTTCATACAAATGTATTAACTATTATAGATGCAGTATCCAAACTACTTCAAAATCAGAATATGCAATTAGATAAAGCAGTAGAATTGCTTGGAAATTCTCACAGAGAGTTAAAAAAATTAAGAAGTAACTTTAATGATGTTCTAAAAGATGCTGAAGACACAGCTGCACAATGGGGAATACAATCAGTTTTTATCAATAAACGGAATAGAAGAGTCAAAAAGTTTTTTGACGAAATATCAGAAGATGAGAGATTAACAAATGCAGAAACTTATTACAAAGTTAATGTATTTATTGCTACCTTAGATACAATAATTGCCCAAATTAGCACAAGATTTGAAAGTTTAAACTCTATTTGTGACACGTTTTCAGTGATTTTTCCAGAAAATTTAATTAAATATTCCGATAAGGATATAAATGTGGGAGCTGAAAAATTAAAAAAAAAATTTGGTAACGACATATCTATAGGATTTTCGTCTCAACTGTTATCATTCCGATCGTGTTTTAAAGATAAACTGCAAAATTTCAAAACAATTTTGGATATGCTAAAGTTTTTAATTGTGGACTATTCAGTACTAAGTTCTAGTTTTGCGGATGTTATAACAGTTTTTGTGCTATTTCTGACAATTCCTGTGACAACTGCGACAGCCGAAAGATCGTTTTCAAAATTAAAACTTATAAAAAACTATTTGCGTAGTACCATGGGACAAGAGAGGCTAAGTAACCTCGCAATAATTTCAATTGAAAATCAAACTGCGAAAAGTCTTGACTTAGACCAATTAGTCAATTTATTTGCAGAGAAGAAGATGCGAAAGGTTGAATTTTGATTGGTGAGTTTTTACATTTTCTTTTCGTGTCGTATGTAAGGTATGGTATGTGATATAAGAACAAAAAGGGCCCAGTTGCGCACATTGCACCGGGGCCCAAGATGCGATAGCTACGCCACTGTGTGTCACACAACATTTTATCCAACATTTCTTTTTCTTTTTAATAATTGTGTATCCATACCTCTAGATGGAGTGAATTTTCAATGATTTAAAAAAATATATAACACAGTCTTCTCTATAAATTTAATTCCCATAAAAAATTATAACATTTCGTTACATATATATCGTATATGTTTTGGCATTTTAATTCTAAAATATTTTGTCTTCATCAGACTTCTACAACTAAAACAAAAAAGTTTTATATTCTCAACAAATTTCTAATATGAAAACTTTTTTATAAACTTTTTCTTTGTATTTATTACGTTTTAGAGTGAAAGGTTATTAAACCTCTAGATTATCTTACCTAACTATTTACTTTTGGATCCCCATAAGCTTATATTCTTAATTTTAAAAAGTTTAAGACTAAAAGAAGTAAAAAGAAAAGTTTAATACTTTTTTATTTTACAAAATATTTTCCTTATCATTATAAAGTTATTTGTAATTTTTTTTAATTCAACACCTCTTTATTTAAGTTAAAATATTGAATTTGCAAAGTATAGTTTAGTTTGTAATTTTTGACGGTAATAAATTTGACACTCTAGCCTCATGATTGGATTCTAATAACATTAGGGTCAACCGGGGTAAATATGAAACACCAAAGATTTGGGGTAAATGTGAAACATGTTGATAAGAATTTTCTAAAAACTAAAGATAGGGTATCTTTAGTTTTTAGAAAATTGTAAAAAGTTAATATAATTACTTCAGGTTTATATTACATGATGTATAATTATAACATGTTGGACTGCCCTTTATACACAATTTATTTTATTCAATATAAAATCTGCTAAAAACCATCAAAACAAATTTGAAAAGCATATATAAAACTTTTCCGGTAATTAAGATTCTATACCAGCTACTCTATTAATTTTCTATTTTTTTAAATAAGGAATAGATTATTTAACACAGCAAATATAATAAATTGCTTTCATAACATCTTGATTTTGTTTTATTCAGTTACAAAGTTCAGGGAAAAAATGCAACACAAAATTGGGAAAAAGTGAAGCACGGCCTGGGAAAAATGCAACACCATTTGCAAGATTCAATATGATTAGAGGTAGAGATGTTATTGGATTTACTTCTCATTTCTTCTTAATATTTTGTGTTACTTACTAAAAGAATGGTACTAAGTATTCAAGTGAAAAAGTTGAAGCAAGAAAAAAATCGCTAAACCTAATCCAACATTGGGCTCATTCAGCAGGCCTACCTGTCACACTGGTCTGGGTCACCGGAAGTTGTTTTGCTCACCACATTTTAAATACGGTTTGTTTACATATCGTACCGGCACAGTTGAAGTGAGGTTACAACACCGCCGTTTGAGGTTTATTTTGTTGTGCCTAATAGAGATTTTTACAATCTCTACCGAAAAAACTGTTGATATTTACAATTAGTTTTATTATACTCATCTACTATTAGTTGCTCCATTATTATTAGTACAAATATCGAATTAGGTTATGTCACTCTATATTTGACAAGTAAATTTAAATATATTAAACGGTAACTAATTTTTCATAATTCAGTTAAGATCTACCGGTGAACAGCACCAGTTTATCACCGGTGAGACTGCTGAATGCGGCCATTGTATTGAATGTTTCTTGTGATTCCTGCGCGTCAAACTCAACTACAAGAAAGATAATGTTATCAATAGAAAGAGAAAGTTATTGCGCATCAAATGATACTAATAATATTAAGAGTGCGATTTTTATTTTAAAATACTACTTTAAAAGTTAGCTGTTGTTAAGCATGACAAGCCATGATTTTCAAATTACTTTATTTTAGCGCATACACGCTTGTTTACTTGGGTTATTAGGAAGTTAATAATGACGGTTTCAAACCTCACAATTGAATAACGACTATTTAAAATCTTCATTACTTTAATATGTATTGGTTTAGTATAGTACAGCAAATTCATAAAAATAAAATATATAATGTTAATTGCCTATGATCGACTTTGAGAGTGGACACCCGGTATGCCCTTGACGTACTTGATACCTCATTAAATAAAGAAGGTGATGTTTCACTTTTTCCCGTTTGCGATTCATATTTACCCCATATCCAGGTTAAAAATGAAACGCAGTGTTTACCTCTTCATGATTACAAACATAATTTTATATAAATTGTTTTTATATGGTCTTATAGGTAAGGAAAAAAGGAATCTATTGATGTATAAAAACGAAGACTTTAATTTTAAGGTAGTTTAAAATTAAAAGTTTTATTTACCCCGGTTGACCCTATGTTTTTCTGCCTACAAGTGAGTAAACTTCAACTTTAATTGCTTAAAAAGATCAAGATAGCGCCTTTTTATTTAGAAATGTTAGATAATAGTATATTATAGTATATACCCAGGGACTAAAGTGCATCTTTTAATCTCGACTGTGAGTTTATTTTCCGATCGTCAGCGAGGGAGGCATAAAAAGGCACTTTAGTCCAGTGGTATATACGCTATTTTTTGCACGTCCTAAAGGACTTAACCGCAAAAATTCAAAATGTTATTCTGACAATTGAATTCTGCAAACGCCAAAATCACATAGTTTCAGGATAATAAATCCTAACATGTACCACGATTACTTTTTTTTGTTGTTTACTTGTTGTTGTTGTCATGGAAACACTTTACTCCCTCAGGGAGTAAAAGTGCTACTTTACTCCCTCTTTTGGGGGATTAAAGTAGAGTCTTATATATAGGACGTGCGAAAAAACATTTTCGTAAGAAAGCCCTATATAAAAAAATATAACTCCACCACTGATAGTGTAAAAATATTCGAATATCACTATTGGGACACGCCAATAAATATAGATGGCGTTGTACAACATAGAAATGTCTTCAATATGCAGTAGCTGATGACGTAGTTTTTAGCGGTTGTTTTTGCTGTTATATTTTAATGGTGATTGTAATTTTGACAGTATAAAGATATTCCTTTTAATATTTATGCCAATTTTAAAATAGAATATTTAGATTTTATAATTTTCTAAATGAAATTGTCATTCATAAATTCCTCTTAATAAACAAACAAAAATAAACAAATAGTAATATGCTTACTGCACTGGTAATTATACAAATTGCAACATAGCCACCACATTCTACCGCATAATTATTTTTAACAAAATGCCGTGAAAGTGCAGAATGAGGTTTGGCGCCTCCTAATTGTATAGGGAATTTTATGTTCTTAAGTTTCTATATTGGTATTAATAAATTTCAAAATTTTGATTGGCAATGTTTAATTTCAATTTTTATAACTTCTAATTAATGTTATAGATACATTATACATTTTTTAATACAAACATAACCTGTTTATAGATACATTTTGATTTTGAATTTAGATTTTGGATTTTGATTTTGGATTTTGATTTTCAATTTTGATTTTGAATTTTGATTTTAAATTTTGATTTTGAATTTTGATTTTGAATTTTGATTTTTAATTATGAATTTTGATTTTGAATTTTGAATTTTGATTTTGATTTTGAATTTTGATTTTTAATTTAATTTTGAATTTTGATTATGAATTTTGATTTTGATTTTGAATTTTGATTTTTAATTTAATTTTGAATTTTGATTATGAATTTTGATTTTGAATTTTGATTTTGAATTTTGATTTTGAATTTTGATTTTGAATTTTGAATTTTGATTTTGAATTTTGATTTTGAATTTTGATTTTGAATTTTGATTTTGAATTTTGATTTTCAATTTTGATTTTGAATTTTGATTTTGAATTTTGATTTTCAATTTTGATTTTGAATTTTGATTTTAAATTTTGATTTTGAATTTTGATTTTCAATTTTGATTTTGAATTTTGATTTTGAATTTTGATTTTAAATTTTGATTTTGAATTTTGATTTTGAATTTTGATTTTTAATTATGAATTTTGATTTTGAATTTTGATTTTGAATTTTGATTTTGAATTTTGATTTTGAATTTTGATTTTGAATTTTGATTTTGAATTTTGATTTTGAATTTTGATTTTGAATTTTGATTTTAAATTTTGATTTTGAATTTTGATTTTCAATTTTGATTTTGAATTTTGATTTTGAATTTTGATTTTCAATTTTGATTTTCAATTTTGATTTTGAATTTTGATTTTGAATTTTGATTTTGAATTTTGATTTTCAATTTTGATTTTGAATTTTGATTTTCAATTTTGATTTTGAATTTTGATTTTGAATTTTGATTTTAAATTTTGATTTTGAATTTGAATTTTTATTTTGAATTTTGATTTTGAATTTTGATTTTTAATTATAAATTTTGATTTTGAATTTTGAATTTTGATTTTGATTTTGAATTTTGATTTTTAATTTAATTTTGAATTTTGATTATGAATTTTGATTTTGAATTTTGATTTTGAATTTTGATTTTGAATTTTGATTTTGAATTTTGATTTTGAATTTTGATTTTGAATTTTGATTTTGAATTTTGATTTTGAATTTTGATTTTGAATTTTGATTTTCAATTTTGATTTTGAATTTTGATTTTAAATTATGATTTTGAATTTTGATTTTCAATTTGGATTTTGAATTTTGATTTTGAATTTTGATTTTAAATTTTGATTTTGAATTTTGATTTTGAATTTTGATTTTGAATTTTGATTTTGAATTTTGATTTTCAATTTTGATTTTGAATTTTGATTTTAAATTTTGATTTTGAATTTTGATTTTCAATTTTGATTTTGAATTTTGATTTTGAATTTTGATTTTCAATTTTGATTTTGAATTTTGATTTTGAATTTTGATTTTCAATTTTGATTTTGAATTTTGATTTTGAATTTTGATTTTCAATTTTGATTTTGAATTTTGATTTTGAATTTTGATTTTAAATTTTGATTTTGAATTTTGATTTTGAATTTGAATTTTGATTTTCAATTTAATTTTGAATTTTGATTATGAATTTTGATTTTGAATTTTGATTTTGAATTTTGATTTTGAATTTTGATTTTGAATTTTGATTATGAATTTTAATTATGAATTTTGATTTTGAATTTTTAATACAGTATAATTAAATTTTACAGTATCTAGTAGTAGTAGAGTCAGGGGATCTAAAAAAACGGCATGCCAAATTACAGTTTGTCTTTGATTAGTTAACTATCGAACTGGATTGTCCCTAACTTATTACTTGACTGTGATAGCAAGTACCTCATGAAGATAATTATTCTATTTGTAGTAGTGTGGCACCGCTTTTTACTATAAAATGTTATACCTAAATGACTTAGTATAGCACACAATTTCTGACAGGAGTTGTCAACTAATGAAGAAATGTCAAATTGAACTCCATGATTGGTTGTGGTCCATCACTCAGTAGTACAGGAAATCTTTATGTACTTTTTATTTATGTACGAAGTTTACGCCAAGTTGATGCCACCATAAGTTACTAAACTAAAGTAACTAGATCAGTAAGGTTAACCAATATTAAAAAGTGAAAAAGGGTTGAACCGTTTTTAGTTCCGCATTTCACCATTGGCGAGAAAAAGGTCAATCTCATCAAAATCTGATTTTATTTTATATTCTATATTATAATTTTTCATAATTAACTCACTTGATCACTTTCTTCATATCAAGATCGCCCAAATTGAACAAAAATACAATCGCCTTCTTAAGTTGCAATTAAGATTTGTGTATTTTGGGCACCAAAGTGGAAGATTTTTAAAAACTTATACAAGAGTAACATATTAAATGACATTATATAAAGTTCCTACCTTGAAAGATTCGTAATGTAAAATCACTGAGATTGACTATATTGTGATTACTAGAATGCTACATATTTATTATAATAATTGCCTATAAGGTATAATATTAGTACCATTAGCCTGACCAATTAAAACAATTGGGAGTCACATAAAACGTAATTGGTATAATAAAGATTGGTTAACTAACGTATGGGAAAATATATCTGTACATACCAGACTGTAGCAATTTCGGTTTTGATTTGTCAGTAACAGTCATTTTCAATCACTTATTGTAATGCAAAAAGTGATGATGTTAGACGTGTACACAATCACGATGCTTTGCAGCAATAACAAGAATCAAATACTTATATTGATATTATTTTCTTGCGAAACAAAAATAGTTCAGAAGAATGTGCTATTTTTATTATTGTAGCACAAAAACTTTAAATAAATTTAAAAATATCATCATACATACTTTAAATGATGTTAAAACTCCTAACGCTTATTATTTTTGAACGAATTATTTACAGGTCGTAGGTGTTAGTTGAAAAGTAAATAGTATGTAAGTCATCGTAATTTAATTGATGTTAAGGTCGTTAATTGGTGTTAAAATCGATCAATTGATAAAAATTAAATCAATAAAACGCAAAAAAACGTGGATTCTACAAAATTAGTGATGTTCGACTACGATTATAAAATTTATTTTTTGTGCAACTGTCAAAAAACGTCACCTTTTTTGCTTGATTTTGAGCCGTGAAATAGCACATTTGTTTATAGTAAAACAAAGCTTTGACAACGTACAAAAAAGACTTTTTTTTACCGACCGACAAAGATTTTTTTTACGGTTCATGATCTTGAATGAAATTAGCTTTTAGTAGATAATTCGAACGTTATTTATTAATATGTGATTACAAACATTGTTAATTATACATATAATAATACTGAACAAAAGATTCTTAATTATTAAAATAAAAATTGAATGTGCTACCGCTAGCATTATTTAGTACATTGATACCAGAGGAAGATGCAGTAGCATTAGTAGAGGCGCAATTTGTTTCATTTAAAATTTTAAAATGATATTGGCAAGCTAGTTGGAGCAAGAGAAGTACTGTCTTTTTTTTCTTTATGAAAATTTAATATTTTATTACATGTTTTATTTTTTTGCTCAATTGAATTTTCAATATAGTTTTCAGCAACTATGCTACTCTTCCAATTACCATGACGTTTAATTTCTCTAATATCTGCTCCAGAATCTGCTAAAAGAGTAGCAGATGATCTTCTGAAACGGTATACATTTTCACATCTGACAGCTTCCGAAATTTAGCAATAATACTTGGAATTTCTCCAATTTTATGTATACCGACAACCTGATTAGCACATTTTCCTCTGGTATACCTAAAAAAAAACGTTGACAAGTCGCGTTAGCAGGACGTAGAGCATAATATTTTCGGTAGAGTTGAATATAATCCTGATGAGTTATTGTGAATCTTCGTTCTTGATGTGTCTTGGAGTCAGGTATGTGTACGACAAGTACGCATCCTCGATCTTCTATATTATTAACAGTCAGCTTTGTCAATTCTTCTCTTCTCATAGCTCCTGAGATTCCAAAAACCAAAACTACCTAAAATTAAAAAAAATTATACCCACGTTCAGCGGCATTTTGCTTTAATTACCTTCATTAGCAAATGATTGTCATCATCGGCTTCCTCCAAAAACTGCTTAATCTGCTTTTCTGACAATGTACGTGACTTTTTTGGTCGGTAACCTACTGATTGTTTCTTCAAAAAGGGCAGTAGTTTACGGAATTTACTTATGTGGATATTGTCGTTTATGTTTATCGTAGATTTCAACATGGAATATGCAGACCATGTCGTTGATGGTTTACAATTCTTGTATTTATCGTCGAAATATGCCAAAAGCACACTTTCAGAAATGTTTCTAACCTTTTTCTCGCCACACCAGTCCTTGAATAGTCGATACGTAGCTTCGTAATTTTTTTTTAGATTTTTCAGGTAATAAATTCTAAACTACCTGCGGCGATTTGTAACTCCGGTGGAGTATTAGGAAAGCAATTGTCTTCACTTTCACTGCTCATTTTCCTTAAAAAGCACAAAAAACAGCACCACTTTCAATTAAATAGGAATGACAATAATAAACAGCAACTACACAAGCCCTAGTTACCATACCAAAGCACACTGCTAAATTTAATTTTATGTAAAGATTCGATCGAAACTTTAATTTTGGTAATTTTTGACAGTTGCACACAAAATTTTGTATGCCACATGGCCGTGAACTATCTTTTTTTTTATTCGAATGATTCATTCTCATAAAAAAAGTCCTAGTTCACGGCCTTGTAACATAAATAACTATTAGATATCTACTCCTTACAAACTATGATCCACACTACCTTAACAGTTTAGCAATCGACATCAAAATCTTGCTAAAAAAACGATTATTAAAAGAAAACTGAATGAAAAACGTGAGCTATATTTTGACGCTAATATTTTGCGCCAATAACGCCCCCTTAAAAAGGTTCTAACTCGATACATTAATAAAAGTTGTTCAAATCCAACCACTTCTTAAATTTCCAGTATACTTGAAAAGACAACAATTGGATTTAAATTAATAACCATCCGACAGTGCGGCAGAAATTTGTTTAACTTTTTACGTTTATTTTAAGCTTTAACAGATTTCTAAGGAATTGTCGCAAAATGGATTTAAAAACTTCAAAGCACAGTGTAGAGCGTATACATTCTAACGGTACGGTAAATTCTAAAGGAACGCTCACTTAATTGGAATCACTTAAACTCAACAAATACACCTTGGGCTAATTTTAACAACACCCGTTGTATTAACCAACTTTGCGCCTCCAATGTGGTAAAACCGCAGCGTCTCAAGTTTTAGTGGATTCTGTCGTGTTCTTCTCCTATTAAAAACTGTTTTTCCCAGACGGAATATTACGAAAAGGAGAAGCACTCCATAACATCTATAAAAGAGGTATAAAATGTATCATGAGGCCATCACGAACCAATATATTAAATGATGTATATAAGTAAGACAAGTATAAATCCCATTTCAAAGGCTACTTAAGGCTTGTGGCTACCAAAGAATAATTTACAATTCCGAGATATGCAACCCATATTACCTGATCTTGGTCGCGTTATGGCCATTGCTAAACTCTTACAGAGTACATTCCTCTCCTTCATTCTGTCGCCAGTCAATCTTTTCAATGGGGTCGGAAGAAATACACGGATTTCTCTGATTGGACGAAGCATTGAGGAAAATCACCAGTGTCCACTTTCTTATCTAAAAGTATCTCAAACTGGTTTATTTCACTTCATTTATTCATCTACTGAAAAAAAATTTGTTAGCATTGAAGGATGCATGTAGCTATTCTATTATAGTTTTAAATAAGTAGGTAATATAATTTCAAGAATTATTTAGGAATAAAAGTCCTTGACTTATTTTTGTAAAAATAACAAATTTACATATGTATATAATTAATAAGTTTGTAAAAAGTGCATTGTTAATTTAAATAAATTAAAGTGTTTTTTGTCCAACCACTCAAATATGGCTAATTAATTTTGTTAAATTATTTTGTATAAAAAGGACACTTCTGGGGACTGTTGCTTACTTATCTGTTTATCTTTTAATAGATTTATATTATTTTTATTGCAATCGTATGTGCAAAAGACATTTGAAATTATAAACCTGCGAATATTAAAAACGAATGAGAGCCGCAATTAGCTAACTAATACAATAGTATATTATACACCAAGGTGGTAAAGACTGTTATTATTGACCGAGCACCAAGATTATTTCGCGAGGGGCTTTGCCCCGAGCGGAATAAGGTGCGAGGCCTATTAATGTCTTCACCACCGTGGTGTATATACTATTTTTTCCACTACTTGCCAAATTTAAGGCAAAAATTAAAAATTAAAATTTTTCTTGTAAAAATTAAGTAGCACAGGAATGCAAATTCGCATTTCCACTAATAAAACAAAAATCAAGTAGTCTGATGCAGATTGACATTTCCACTAATAACTAATGGCATTTTTATTCAAATAATTTTATCGTGTTAAGTAATCTCAAGCAGCAAATACGTTAAAGACAATCTCCTGGGTATACAAAATTATCTTGCACAAGTTTTTGTTAAACAACTATCCCTGGATTCTCAAAACATTTGAATTTATCCATTATTAACCTAGGTTAATAATAGAAAAAATTATTAACCACTACTAGAGAAATTCAACTTCTCAGTTGGCTAGGAGACGCAATAATTGTCAACTTCATAGCTAGTAGTGAAAAAAATAATATATTAATTATGGTGGTTACAGCGGATCTTTGCGGGGTGAAGGGCAAGGGGATATCTCCTATGCTTTTACATAGGCTCTAACAAGAAATACCAATCGATAAAAAAATAAATTAACATTCTTTTAAACTGAACAAAATCATTTTATTATGAATGCCTATAATGCATTTATTAATTATTTGTATATATTAAAATAATTTAAGTCGATTGGAGTGCATTTGTTTAATTGTTGAAAGTGTAAATATAAATGTAAATAGGTTAAGAATCGTGGCAACACCTCAAAGAAATCAATCGATTTTGTTGGTAGCAGTGTTAGGTTTCAGCTTTCGATTGAGTTGACATCCTAACCTCCAAATGTCAATCCCAAAATATAAGTGGAAACATGTTGAATGTTTTGTAATTTTGTATGCAATTACAGATGGGAATATTCTATTTTTTAACTTTTGTATAGTCTGAAGATTACAATCTGCTAAGCAGATACAAGAAATATATAAAAAGTTGTTGAGGTTTAATACATATATTTTTAAAATTAGTGTGTTTGTATTACTGATTTCGTGGATATTCTGATTGTGATGAAAAATTGTATTCATCACATTGCAAAAGGTAATTTTACATTTTGCAATATTTCCGTCGAATTAACATTTGTATTCTAATATTATTAACGCAGAAGACTGAATTGTTCAACATAATTTGATTAATAAAATATATGATTATTAGTTAATACAATAAAATATAGATTATTGTTACAGTCATTATATGTCATCTTTCTGTTCTGTTATTTGAATTCGCGCGCTATGAGTTGTTGTCACATCTCTGCTGTCTTTCCACATATGTCGTGAAAAATTCTTGTTTTGTTTACTTTAAATTATTAATAGGATAATGGGCCCTACGGGCCTAAGCACTTAAGTATGATAGAAATAGCATTTATCGATTTTTTTAAAGTAGGTCAGTATTTACATGACCTACATAAATCTCCAATCGATTCTCTATCGATAGAGCACATATTAGTACCAAATAACACTCAATAGCACTAAATAGTACGATAGAATCAGCATTTATCGATTTTTTAAAACATAACCTAATTTAAAAAATTTTAAAACATAACCTAATTTAAAAAATTTTAAAACATAACCCATTTAACAAAATGTTTAATGGTTTCGTTCATATTCCTGATTTTCAGCATAATTTTTCTTAAGAATGGTAACAGTCTCAGACTTCGAATTTTGTAGGCTTACGTGGATCTATTTGGACTATTAATTCGCCAAAATGTGAGATTCTCTTTTTTTTCTATGAACCTTCAAACATACCCCAAACCTTAAAATTGTCCGTTTTCTATGCCTAATATCTCAAAAGGGACAGGTCCTAAAATTCTAATATTTTTACACGATAGTCTTAGGGATAATTCTGTAGTAAAGATCTAAACTTGCACACTGAAGTAGTTTTAAAGCTGTACCGACGCAAATAAGACAAAAATACGACCATTTTTACTTGCAAACTTGTGCACACAAGTTGCTTTAAAATAATTTTGTAATTAATAAATATATAAGAAAAATTAGAAATAATACAGTAAGCAAATAATAAGTATCAGAAAATAAAATTTAGCTGATTATGAGTGTAGGGATTAGAACAAGCTTTTCTGTTCAATTTGTATCATGTGAACCACAAAATTTTGTGTCTGAGTCGGCCATGAATGAGACATAGACATAGCAGTGATATCTGAGATACATGACCGCTATGTCTATCTTTCTCATTCATAGCCGTCTCAGAAACAAGATGTTGTGGCTCACATGTTACATGCATGATACTGGAATAGTAATATGAATTCAATTAATATAAATATTTTTTGAGATGTATTTATATTATTTTTTGATGGAGGCAGGATAATTCAATATTGTCAGTACATGTTTAAATCATTGTTTTTGTAGCCTGTTCTTAATGCAGCCACATTATATTATTTGATTACTGACTGATGAATACTTCAAATGAATAGTAACAATTTTCTTACATATTTAAAATTATTTTAAAGCAACTCTTGTGCACAAGTTCGCAAGTAAGAATAGTCATATTTCTGGGTTACTTTTTTTTCAGTTTTTGCTGTGGCACAGCTTTAAAATTACTTCAGTCTGCAAGTTTAGATTTTTAGTGCAGATTTATTCCTAAGACTAAAGTGTTGTGTAAAATTATTAGAATTTTAAGACCTGTCCCTTTTGAGTTATCAGGCCTAGAAACTGTCAATTCTAAGGTTTGGACTGTGTTTGAAGGCCATATATAAAAAAAGGACCAGAATCTCCGATTTCAAGATTCAATTAATAGTCCAGAGTCCTGCGACTCTTGCCATTCTTAAGAAAAATTATCCTGAAAATCAAGAATTTGAGCGAAACAATTAAACATTTTGTAAAGGCCATTTCATGCATTTACACAAGGGATAGTTAAAACTTTAATTATCAGAAACGGAAAGCTATTCATGTAGAAAACGATGGTATGTATTTGAACACGATAGCTCTAATGGTAAAGAAACTATAGAATTTTCCGTAAATTGCGATTTCGGTCAAAAATGCTGTGCGGAGCCGAAGAAAAATGGCCGCCACAATAATACCAAGACTTGCAAATTTTTTTTGCTATTCTTGAAATGTCTGTATTAGAAATATTCTGTGCAAAATATAAAAATTATCTAAAAATATCAAGCAATAATTTATTTTTGAATTGGGTACGTTAGGGATTGTCCCAATTATTATTAATGTTAATTGTAATTAACATTGTCTAACCACATAGCGGAGGAGAGTTAGGCAAAAAGAGTGTTATCTCGGAATAGGTTGAAACAACTCGAATTTGAATGATTTTTTAAATCTTGTAAATATAAAATACTAAAATGATAACGGTAAAATAAAAACTAACTTTTATGGGTTAGAAATTGACGCTCAGATCGGGAAATGCGGTGGAACTCGAAAACATAAATATTTTGCAACTGGTCCAGTACTAGTTGCTGGACCATCTCAAAAAAATTTTGTGTGTTATCACATCTAAGTATTGGTAGTTCGAAACACTAGTAATTTACTTTTATTCCTTTTGGTTTAAATATGGCAACCATATTTGTTTCGTGGTGAACGACGTTTCTTGCAATTTTTTATTTAAACGAAAATCTCAAGAACGGTTGGTCACAGAGACCAGTGGCGAATTTAGGAAGTTTTTTTGGGGGGGGGGCTAGAATTTCCGGTTTTTACGAGAAACCACGGTTTCAATACATAAATGACCTAGACTAGTGAAGAGATCTCGGGGGGGGGGGGAGCTCCAGCCCGATAACCCCCCTAAATACGCCACTGATAGAGACCTTTGGTAAAAACCGTTGTATCGTTCAGACTTCGAACTACATTTGTTGTTCAAAACTAAAACTTTGTAAGAAGCTTCCTTATGGGTGTATTTTAAGCCGGAAGTTTAACACCTTTTTTGCAAAATTTCCTTTTTAGGGTGACACGTTTCCAGGAAAAGATGAAGTCTCTGGGCGTTGTTTTCGCAGAAGGCATATAGTTAGGAATAATCTATGTTTAAAATATTTGAAATCTGAAACTTCACTATTTTGGTATTTATGGATTTTTTAATTCTCGTTTGTTTTTTTCATCTTTGGGCAACTTTGGACCTCAATATCTTTGATGGGTATGGATGGATTTTTTATATATTAGGTCAAATGAACCAATATATGATGACAAGCTATGGTAAAAATCTTAACTTTGATATTAGCCTAATGAGAGTTATGCCCAGAAAACTGTTAATGTAAAGTATATACAATAGTATTACTGAGTAAATGTACCATAATTGATTTCATAATGATCTAGGACAGCAAGGCTAACATGATGCTATTTTATTAATTTTTTCATATATAATTTAACAAGTGGTCTAATTTTTTCCGACAAAATTTGACATTTCAGCTACGAATGTCTTAAATGACAAATTTAGCAAGAAAATATTAGACCACGAGTTGAATTCGGCTTGACAACCCATCGAGCAAATTTTGACATAAATTTTTTCACTGAGAAAAAACCAGTGGTTTTTTCAACTATAAACTAATTTCATTGGTCCCAATTTGAAAAATTCTGTAATTTGATTGGTTAAAAATTTCCGAGTTGGGTTGTCAATGTAAATGCGCATAGGATAAAATAATAAAAAATAGCATCAGATTAGCCTTGCTACCCTAGATCATTATGAAACCAATAGTACTTTATTGTAATGCTAACATTGGTTTGAGAAAGTAAAATTATTATTATTGTTATTATTACATAGTTAAAACATATTAAAAGGGATTTCAACGGACGGTTTTTTTTAACGATTCGCTTTTTTCAAAATTTCCTTTGCCAAGGTGACAACATTTGCCATTTCAAATAATAAGTTTCTGACCTCGGTGGCCATTTTGTAGCCGCCATTTTGCTTTTTTGACGGATTTGTTCCCCGAATTCGTAATCTGCGATCCCAATTTTACCTAATTTTATTCAATTATAATAAAAATCTGATGAAATTATTTAATTATTAATTAGCCCCTTATGGAAAAATAATAATTTGTTAATAACAATTAAACAGGGCATTAGCGGACAAATCTCGAATAACGCAAATAATGGACTATTTTGTAAAAATGTTAAAACGGTAATAAATCGCCGTACATGTGCAAATGTGTACGAATAGTGAAATTTCTTATGTTTGTAGTGGGCTGATGTTACACTGCCTTAGTGTATTCAAACACCTTAATTAAAAATTTGTAATCAATAAATAAATATTAGTAGCATTCTAAAAATTAATAGACATGCATTTCAATTAATTAGTTTACGCCAGCTGTTTTTCGTAATTTCCTGCCGTAAATATGTAAATAAAATAACTAATCGTTTTTCTTCATAACAAAACTAAAAGTAAGAAGTTGCATTTAAATTGTAGCTCTACCTTGTACCAGTTTTGACTTAATAATACATAGCGGTTATTTGCTCGAACGCAGGTTTAGTTTCGTTTGGAAGGAGTTTTCTTGTTTTTATTTGCTTTTACTCTTTGTATCAAAAAATATATGCTATAATAATTATTATATGTTATAAGGGGAGAAATTACAGGTTTCAGTGCAAGGTGTAGCTTGTCTAGACGGTACTATATTTAACGGTGCCTCCTAACCACACATATTCTATTTGACTAATTGCCAATGCGTATTTCGGTAACGATGTTACCTTTTTTCTCAGCACAAAACCGTCTGAATAGAATTCTAAAAGTTGTTAATAACCTAAATAACCCTCTTCTGGGTGCATTTTTACAGGGACAATCAAAAACCATGCAAAGCAATTTTAACACAAACATGCAACTCAGGATAAGTATTCCTTTTTATACATAAAGGAAAGAGAGAGAAAAAAAGGAAGCTTAACAAATATTTTCATTACTCCCACACGAGTAACATCGAGGGTAGCTTCATTTAAGGTAGAAAGTCACTCAAACCTTACAACTCAAGAATTATGTAATTTAAGTATGATTTGGTAAATTCAATGTCGCTCTTTCGATTAATACCCGAAAAACGGCATTTCACCACGTATGTACCGAGAAAACGATTAACAAAGTTGCAGTCAAATACATTGATGTATATCGATTTACACAGTATGCCACTTGAAAGTTTTATATTTAAACAACTCACCATGTATATGAAAAACTATGTAACAATAGTTTAGAAATTGTATTTTATATTGACGTTGAAAAAACTGCAGTTTACCTCTTAGTTATTGAGATATTTCGATTATAACTTTGTATTCCAGCTGTAACCGGAAACTGATGACTGAAGTCCCTGCACATGCAAAACCCTATTATATAATATGGCAACGTTGCTTCGCGCGGAGATTCAAATTTGATATGTTACATGAATTGTATGTTGGTATTTTTTATATTACTTGAAAATAATGATATACGTAAATAAATTAAATGGACGAAATCAAATATAATAAATAAAATTGAATAAAAATAATGAAATAAAATGAAAATTGTATTAACATTGATTTTTCTCATTACTTGTACGTGGTCCCAGACGTGGTTCGGCGATGTGGTCGCGGACTACTGAGTGCGTGCTCTATATTAAAGAGACACTTTGAGTGGACAAATCAGTCTAACTTTTGATTAATAAGTGAGTAAATATGAAGTTCATAACCGTAATAACCGTTTATATGTCTATAAAAAGGATCGAAGTTCTGTACTGCAATATTGAAAAACAGTGATAAACTTACAACGGCCTTTTTATTGTTAGTTACCGCTCTTGAAGCAAAGTTTTCTCGCAACTTTTCTCGCTACTTGACTTCCCTATAATATCCCCTGCTTGCTTCAACGTTGTTTTGCTCACAGCAGGCATGTCAATTGATGTGAGAATCGCGTTGATTTGACTTGCCCCAATAGCGGCATCGATCATTGTTGAAGATCAATTTTTGATTAGTAGTTAATGTTATACACAAAAAATAATAATGATAATAGGAAATAGTATTAAGAATCTTCTACATGCTGCAAGTTTTATATTTAAAACATGACGTTTTGTAGAATAATCATTGGGGGAGTATGTTTCTATGTGTGAACGTATTTGACAACTTGGCAAGATGGACAACGAATCGACCAAACTGAAGCTAAACCACACTCTTGTTCTTTTATGATGTCAACAAAAAATAATTTTTGGTCACAATCATATTTATAACACCGCATATATCTATTTAACGTGCAGCAGTCAATAATTTTTTCAAACTCTAACCTCACTTTGGTTTTACGTCAAATACTGATCGTACATTGCGTTGCCAAATCTTACGCATCAATGTATACTACGTTAGTAAAGCAAACGACGATGTTATCATTATTTATTTATTTTCTGATATAAAATGACAATTTTTGTGTGCTAAACAACAAATAAATAAATTTTTAATTTTCTCTAATGTTCATATGTGAATTAAAATTTATCGATTGTATTCATATACAGCAGCTAGCTTGACTTTAGATTTGGGTGACTTTCTACCTTAAAGCAGTTTAAAATTGTTAGTTTTAACAATCGTATGTCCTATTCGTCAAACATTTAACTTTAACTGAAAATTACGTTATATTAGAAACAAAATGTTAAGAGTGATTCATTTTCTCTGATGAAAGTGTATCTCACCCAGCAAAATTTATTATGTTTTTATATTTTTAAACTACTTTTGTCAACTTTCCCCGGGTTTTATATCAGCGTTAATAGTATCGAATTGTCTATATTTCCCGGCTCTTTGTTTAATAAATTCTTGTCCTTTTTAATACAAATGTTTTCATATGCATCAAGTTCTCTGGGTGAATAAACATTTTTAAGTAATTTACATCTTTCTGCTTTAATCATGTATATTGATATGATATTGATGGGGCTTGATTAATATTTTTTGTTGGTAATAATAAACCCTCCAACACTTGATGAAAGATTAAAGGTTATAAATTCCAAAATAAAAATTTATTATTGTTAAAATTCACAAACACAAAATCATGGTAAAACAGTCTGAAAATATACACAACTACATAAATATCACTTACCTTTATTATCAAAAAAATTTTCCCGCTATAATTTATAAACTGGAAAACAAGTTCCATAAATGCATGAGACGAAATCAGGCGTGTCGCTAATTAATTACGAAGCTATTTAAATTAAATCTGTAAAATATTGTTAATAGACCAGACACAAATAAATATACAAATAAATTTCTGTTTAAACATTTAAATGGATAAATCTTATTTATAGAACACACAAAAGAAATAAAAATTTAAAATTCATGAAATTTTAATTCTTTTTTCCTTTTTAATTCTTATCTGATCAATACATCAATCTTAAATTACTATTAAAAAAAAATAAAATTGAAAATTATTTTAGATTTTAAAACTATTTAGATTAAATCAACAACAGAGATCATCTAGTGCCTCAACATAATTTAAACCTAAAAATTTGTGAGAGGTGTAATAAGGAACTCGTTAGTGCTATATCCAGCGACAAATCTATAAGTTAACACTACCATGTATAGCAACTATTGCTGATCTGGTATAAAACATTAAAAAAACTATTTGACGCTACACAAAAAAAATTAATCGCCCTAACTTGAAGATTATCAGATTCCTGTTATAGTTGGTAAAATTACCTGTTTATTTGTTGACAAGATGAGCACATTCCAGATCACACTTCAAATTGATCTTATTTGTGATTTAGGAAGATAATTATAATTATTAAAGTTGAAACATGTATCTTCCATAACGTGAGTACATAAATTAATTCGGTTATTTTCAACAAGATTCCATTACCTTCCTTTAATTCGTTCCATTCAAAATAAAATTCCAAAAAGTTCCTTAAATTTATGAGATTAGTCTGTACACTAAATAAACACTTCACTTTTGTTTTATTTCACTCTTAGTTCGCTTTGATTGTTCGTTATAATTATTATTAATTAAATTATTAAAAACTTATAAAAAATTTAAAAACCAGATGACATTTGTCATAACCTCACTTTGTTGACAGTTAAAGTGACGTAAAATTCACCAACATAACCTCCAAATTTTAACAACATAACACACAAACTGACATGACTTCTGCTCTGTATAGAAATTCAAGAGAGAGTAACCAAATCTTCGTTCTGTTTTTATAATAATTGGAAAACAATTGCGAATCGCTAGTGATTTTCCTAGTTCGGAACTAGATTAATTTAGTAAGTTACTAGAAACAAAAAAGTGTCTTTTACACTAAAATGTTCATAACCACATTGTTAATAATAAATCAAACCAATTGCTTAAACAAATATTATAAAATGAAATATGAGAATTATTTTGGTACCTAACATGGCTATCAAAATGCAAATTTAGAGTTAGGATTCATTGACAACCATCTTGAATTTTCCCTCAATCATTACTCCACAAAAATTCAAATAAAAACATTTTAACATCTTGCTACATCCTTTTCCTATCAGAAAATAAATTCTAAGATCCTATCAAACAAAAATTACATAAATTTTGACACCAAAATTATAAATATAACCTAAATTTTAACACTCTAGCAGACCATGCTGAAACGTTACAAGTTTGGGATTACAAAGGGCTAAACCTTCTCTTAAAAAAGTTGCCCACTGTGACGTTTTAGTTGCTTAAGAGCATTTCAACGCAGTAAAACATTTTAGTTAGAAATTCAAATAACATTAATAAGCATCCATTTACTATGGAAAATCATGAATCGTCAATGAAATAGAACGTTTTCTTGAAATTCAATAATCAAAACTGTAAGTAAAGTAATAAATACTTGTGTATACCTTCTCAATTATGCCTTTAATAATCTTCAGGTGAAAACATGCCATAAAATGGCTTCAAAATATCTAAATGTCAAAATATCAACCAACGACAGAAAATCGTTTATCTTAAAATTGAGTTTGTGAAATTTAAGTGAAGAATCTGTTTAAAATTTATCCCTTATAGTGTTGTAGTGTGTATCCTCAACATATTTAATGCAAAATTTTATTACTTTAAAATCAAAATTGTGAAATCCTTCTTTCGCCTGGAAGATAGGTAACACATCGTGCATACATGTAATTCGGGATGCCTATATCATAACAATATGTTTAGCTACACTTGATTTTTCTATGCGATTTATTTAAAATCTGCTATGTGTTCTTTGAACCTTATCAAAATTGATCTTTTTGTCTTTCCAACGTAACTCATATTACAATCATTGCATTCAATTTGGTATATTCCCTTTTTCAACTGGTTATCATTTTTATCCTTTGGATTGCCTAACAAGTTTATTAAATAATTATTTGGCGTATAAGATACTCTCATGCCCTCGTTTTTAAATACACTATTCAAACCTTCGGAGATCAGGTGAAAAGGTAGTTGAATAAACTTCTTTGGCTCATTTACTATTGGTAATAAAGTACTCGTGTTTCGAATGCTATGTTTGTATTTGATTTTTGTAATAATTTGTCAATGTTTTTAGAAGAGTAACCATTATATAAGGTCAATTCTTTTATAAAACTTAATTCCTTGTTAAACCGATTTTTGTTTAATGGGAATTTCAGTAATCCGTTCAGAAAGAAATGAAATGCCGCCATCTTAAGCTGCTCACAATTATTTGATTCCGCTATAATGTATCTTTTAGTGCTGGTTACTTTTCTATAAACATCGATTTCTACTTCATTGTTATTGTTTCTAACTACTAGACTGTCAAGGAAAGGCAGTTGCTTGTTGGCTTCTTCTTCTACCGTGAATTTAATGGTGTTAAGTTTCGAATTTAATTTGTTCATAAACTCATCTATATCGCACATTTTTGTATTAATCACAGTGAAAATATCATCCACGTACCTTAACCATACTATTTGAAAATATTTAAATTTCTCTTTTATCAACATTTCAAAATTACTCAAACAAATTTGTCATAAATTGACAGAGGGTTGCCTATCACTGTTCCTTAACGTTGTTCAAAATATTTCCCGTTTATTTGAAATTTGTTCTGATTCATACATAATGAAGTTAAACAACGTATTCTGAGATTTTCTCCGCGTCTACTTTACTTGTTTTTAAATGAGTTTCTAAATATTTTATGGTCGTGTTAACCGGTACGCTGGGAAAAAGTGAAAAATGGTTACATCCATATTTAAGTTGTCAAAAAAAACATTTAGGATATTTATTTACATTAACTCCTACCTTTAAAGTCGATTTTCTCGAAACATCACTTTTAAGGTTTAACAAAATTACATTTAACACTTGATATCTTCAAATCTAGTACATATTAAGAAAAAACGACTGAAATAAACATTTTTCACTGATTCTCTGTGAACACAATGGTACTTTTATTTTTGTCATAGGTACAATAAAAGCGAAGATATCTGTAAAACAACGTAAAGAGTACCGCGTCTTGTTATTGCTGTTGGTTAACGAAAAAGTATTTTAGCACGGTAATAATGCATAGCTGAAGTTATGTCTTACACAAGATGTTTAAATCCAAGATGTGATTTTGTTATTTTGACTTTTCTTAGTCAACATATTTAACTTATTACATACAAATTTTCTGTGGTTAACCAACAGCAAAAACGAGACGCGGTACTCTTTACGTTGTTTTGCAGATATCTTCGCTTTTATTATACCTATAAATAAAAGCACCATTGTGTTCGCAGAAAATCAACGCAAAACGTTTATTTCAATCGTTTTTTTTAATATGTACTAGATTTGAAGATATTAAGTGTTAAATGTAATTTTGTTAAACCTTAAAAGTGCTGTTTCGAGAAAAACGATTTTAAAAGTATGAGTTCCCGTAAGAAACAATGTAAATAAATATATTAAATGTTTTTTTTTGACAACTTAAATATCGATTTACAGTTTTGTCACAACATAGCGAACGATGTTCCGCAACAAATAACATAAAAATTCAATTTCACCTCTTTTTTACTAAAACCCCTTCTCCCACACCCCCGCACAGTTATTTTTTTGACGACAAGTAAATTCTGCTTAACTTAGGAATAGACTACAACATGCGCTAGGGTGGTACTTTTTACAAGGTATGCCCAACGAAAATAAAAACTAAGGCACTTTCTGGCTAAATAAAACTCTACTATTAACAAAAAACACTAAATATTTTGCCAACCCAGAGTGATTTTTACAAATCTTAATGTGATGAAACGATTAATACAACATAAGATATTATTAAACAACATACCTGAAATATAAAACGAGGAATGTTGAACGACAACCAACTTTATGAGTGTTCAGGAATCTGTAAATACGCGGAGCTAAGTCATTTATTATACGACGTATATAAAAAAATTTACTCGTTTATATGCGTAAATGCTCTTTAAAAAATTAAGTAAATATTATGCTCACTTTTTAATTTAATATTAAGTAGGTATACATGAATTAAACTTTTTATTGTTGGTACTCCACTATTTGCAGGTATTAGTGGTAAAGATCACAGACTGTTTTTAATTTTATTTGAATTGTCAAAGAGTCATGTCAGGTTAAGTTTACTCACTTATTATAACTTAAAGAATGTACTTAAATATTCCATTTTTGGAAAAATAGTGCTGTAATAGTACATTATGTATTAATGTAATTGTGTATTAAGAGGTCTAAGTTTAAATTAATATTTAATTTAAAATAAAAATAATTGTAAAAGTGCAAGACTTCAACTAGGTAGGTGCAGTGGTCTACAATTACTTTTATTATTATGAAGACGGCGTAAACAAGGGTAGTACAAGTGGGTGCTCGAATTTAGCAATTTACGCTCTAAAAACAAGCCGCTAAATAGGGCATAATCGCCCGACCGGACATAATACAATTAAATACCTATACTTACTAATATATATTGCGATGATATGGATCATCTATTTGAAGATTTCAGTAGTTTACGACATATTAAAAATAATCAATAGGCTACGATAGGATCGGGTTTAGCCAGATACATTTATGTATAATTATTCATGCAAAAAATGAAAGGATGTACATGCTAGGATAGTAGTTTTATTCATGCTAAAGGCTACATGATCATAGATAGATTTATCAAGTAAAAATAATAAAAATAAGACCATGATAGGTGTCGATAATATTTAACCTAATTTTATTAAAAAGGATATTTTATAAAAAGGAATATCATCTAATTTGATTGTTTTGTACTAAAATATGATGTATGTAACCCATGTTACATTCTTTAGAAGATTTTTATCTTTTTTTAAAGATGTGTCGATGATGGGACCGCAGACAGCATTTTCATTATCCTAGTAAGCTGAACCAGTTTCGGGATTATATTTCATTGGAAATATGTAAAATAGGTCATTATTATTGTGTCTGTAATTGTACATTTAACTTAATAATTCCTGTAATTAAAGGGTTTGTATTAATTATTAAGGAAAATCAGCTGCTTTGGATATGTTTATGTTGGAGGATTTTCAAATTTTGATTTTAATAGAACATTTTTCACCATTGTTTGAATACAAGCACTTGGAGGACTGTATGCTAGACAAGTTAGTATAATTTGATTTCATTTATGTTGGTATTTGTGTAGGATTTTGTATAGCATCGTTGAACTCCTAAATGGAATAAACAGATTTTCATTTGAGTTTTCCTTTTATTGTAAATATTTTCCTATGTAAATTTTATATGTGTGAGTTACCTAGTGTAGCTATGTGTTCATTTCTTGTAAAGATATAGCTGGAGATCACGTGTATCCATGGTAAATTGAGTTTTAATGAAGTTTTCATCGTTAATCGTTTTTGTTAATTTTCTCAGTTATGATTGATTTTAGACTATAAGTGTATTACATTAATTTGTTCGTCTTTGTGCCAGCTATATTTCTGTTTTTCTAGATTTAAGATTAATGCTAATTTTGAACATATGTTTTCGTCCTGTGACGTCACGAATGTAGCGAGTAGATTTTGTTTGTAGAAATTTGTCATAGTCGTCAATTGTTTTGTGAAAACATATAAAAAGGCCAGGAAAAATTAACAAGTCTAGCCGACAAAACGTATTTGAAAAGTCCACGTCGATTCATATAAGATTTTCTAAAAAAAAAATAAAGTAAGGTTAAGTTATAACCATATGTTTTGATAAACATACGTCGAATGTAAACAAAGTATTTATGGAATAGCTACCTGTTTATAAAATAAAGAAGAAATATTTCCACATTTAGAACAATTATTTGGGATTGTAAATATTATTATAAACAATACAAAGAAGATTTATTTTTTGGTTTAGAAAAAAATCAATTTATTTGGAAGATCGATCAGCTGACTATTGGAAGCAGTCTGTACTACCAACAATGCAATTGGAGCAATCTAATAAAAGATTTTAAAAGAATCCGGACGATTATATACAAGGTATTTCGAAAGTGAAAGATTTTGTTCACATAAAGAACTATAAAGTTATAAAGACAATTTTATTTAAATCTAGAATTTGATTTTGATCATTTTGAATTGTTTTTAAATAACAAAGATGTAACGATTAAAAAATTTTGAATTTGTTTATTATCAAAGACAATTCAATTTAGTTTAATAAATTCATATAGTTATTGTAAATAATTATTTTATTGACTGATAAATTTATTTTATGTTAGTTTGTTGAAGTGGATACCAGTTTCAACCCCCATTGTCAGGTTGTAACTAAGACCTAAAACACTTGAGCAAACTCTAGGAAGATTTCCCTAATTTTGAATTTCTTTTGGTTAAACACTTGTGTTGTGTGTTTATTTTGAATTTTGATTTTCGTTTTAACCACAATAAAAATCTGTGTTTGGATTTATTCATGTTTTTATTTGATGTTCATACAAGTATCCATTGTTCTTATCTTCATACACAGTTTATGTTCCTGTTGTTTAGCTGCAGAAGTTCAAATGCTTTGGTAGTAAGTCTCGTTTCAGGTACAGGAATTATTAAAGTTGAATTAAATATTTTTATCTCATGCTCTATTAATATAAAACTGAGTCAGCTTAAAAGGGTAAACGAAATTTACTGTGTAATCTTTAATTTTTTATTATTGTGTTGGAGTTCATCGTAATATATTGCGGTGATATCAAATCACCGTATTGAAAATTTTATCAACAACTGAACGGAAACGTTAACACAAATATTTTTATATCGGATTTAAATTAAAAGAGGGACATGCTATGTCATTGGCATAATTAATATAAAGGCTATAGATAGGACCACAGTTAGGTTCATTAATGTTTAAATTAAAAACTTAAGATTAAAGATTTCATGCAAACATAACCTAGCTTTCTCATGCATAATAATAATAGGTTTCATTTTCAGAAAAAGGATATCAATTAGTTAGATTGCTTGATTACAAATATGTTTAGGCAACCCAAGTTACACTTTGGGACGTGTTTCCCACTTGTTAGGAGGAAGTAATTTTCATATTAAAATTAACATATTACGATGTTTAACGTTAGATAGATTTTTCTATATTCCAGGAGACCAGCTCAGTTTCACATTGCTAATTAGCTGAAAATAGATTAATTAGGTCAATCTTATTATGACTGATACAATACAATTAATTTTTGAATTTGTTTATAAGATTTCTGATCACTTCAATTAATAAAGGTATTGAATCCTGTCGTTCGTGTTAATATGACTCTTATAGACTTTTATCCTGTGTTTCCTCACCATTGTTTTGATGTAAGTGCTTAGAGCATTGTATGCTGGACATTTTGAGCATAATTTGATTAATGTTGATTTTATATTTAAGCTGGCACTTGTATATGCATTAATTGGTGTATTTATTGTAGTTCGTACTCGAGAAAATTTATGTTTATAGTAAATTGTAAAGATGTTTCTATGGATAAACTAATTGTAATACCTGAGTCATGTATTCATGTAACTAGTTTGTAAAGGATGAACCTTGATTTGTTGAACTTTATATGTAATTAGATTGTAATGAGTTTTGTACATTGTCAAATGTTTTTCTCGAATATCTTCGTTGCGATACATTTTGGGATAATGAATGTATTATACTTTATTGATCTTCGTTTCAAGGGCTACAATCCTATAATAACAGAATTAAGATTAGTGATAAAAAATATCAGCTGTGTCGGATTAGTGACGTCACGAGCTTACTCGATGTTTCATTGTTTTGAAAAAGTGTCATAGTTTTCTTTTGTTCTGGCATAAACTATATAAGTTGGAGCAAATTGTAACAAAGTCAGTCGATAAAACGTTCAACGCAAAACCCATGCTCGACTCCGGATAAAATATACTCCAGTTTGCAGGAGCTTTAGTGCTTACGATATAAGTTTTTCTTTCTTTCCAGGCATAAAAGTAAATAAGAGTCTCGTAATTCAAATAATTTATGCTTTACTGAGCAAACCTGAGCTAGTTGAGAGGAATAAAGAAAAATATCTGTGGTGTATTCTCATTTCAATCCACCGTATATAATTTATGTTTATATTTGGAATGGTGGATATATTGTATTTTATTTTATATTCAAAGATCACCGCAATATATTATAAAAGTGGAATGTAATAGTTATATGTAGTACTTAAAATTATCTTTCAAACGATATATAAAATGTTGCAGGTTCTGTGTCTCTCATTGGATATGTTTATTTAGTTCATTTACTATACTTTTTAAAATTCCTTTTCCTTAAAATCTTTGTTCCTCTATTTATTGGATATCATTTATAATTATATTCGTACGCCTGTCGCTTGTTATTTGTTTGTGATCATGCTGTATATTTTAACTATCAAGCAAATGAGTGAAAACAGACTTTCATAGCGTGTACACGTCATTTTTGTATTTTGTAAATTGAGAAATTTATCCTAAAATGTATATGTATTTATGCAAAATTTTAGAAAAATCAGAAAAACATAGTATTCTTTGACAATAATCTCCGAGGAGATTGAAGTTTGTTTTTTACAAACACAATTAAAAAATAATGAAAATAGTGCTGCGTTCATTACGATGTTAAAAAAAGTCAAAGTTCATAATCACTATGTAAAAAATATCTTTTTTGTTTATATTTATTTCTATTGGAAATCCTTTATCCGAAAAAGTTGTTTTTGTGAGGTATAATGAAAATATATCTCCAATCATTTTTATTGGTTTTTCTACCCCCATACATAGTTTATTATTATACATACAATAGCGGCTGCATTATGAGGTTCATAATCAAACGACTTTTCATAATACAGCGAGCTGTTGCAATGCAATTAAAGAGTCAGGAATATTGAGCTGTTGAGCAATGAGAGTCGAGATTGTGAACGGTCAAGGACATTTAGGCGTGGCCGTCTCAGCGTGACCGTTTCGGCTCGAAGACAGTTTGACGCGGAAAGTCCGGCGCGGCGACACTTCAACGCCAGGACATTTGGGCGCAGATACATTTCGACACAAAGCTACATTTCGGCGCGGAGATATTTCGGCGCATGTATATTTTTGCACGGCAAATTAGAGTAAAATACTAATAATAGAGAATACTCAGGTAATAATTGATAAGCCTTTTGGCAGTACGTACGAGCTTTTGTTGATTGGCAAATATTATTTTTTCTCATCATACTGTATTTATTACCTGTAAATACCTATTGATTTTGTTTATGTAATTATGACAATAATACTAGACAATTTCTCCAAATAAAGGCGTAGTATTACTTATATTTGCAGCGGAAAATGCCGAACTCAAATGTCCCTGTGTCGAATTGTCTTCGAGCCGAAGTGTCACCTGTCCCTGCGTTTAAGTGGCCTGCGTCTTTGCGCCCAAGTGTCCCGGTGACGAAGCATCTCCGTGCCGAAGTGTGTGTTTTAATTTTTTGCATTGTTCAAACCTCAATCATTATTTTTTTATAATCTAAACTTTGTATCTCAACGCATTTTCTTGTGGTTTTCAGCTTTTAACTGTATTTAAAAATTATTCATCTTAGTTGTTACTCAAGTAACGAGTAATTAGCGATGAGTGCTCAGTGCTGCTCACTCAAGTAATCATTGATGCGAGTGATGAGTATTACTTATCACTGATGACTAGAAGTAATGATTAATGTACTCACTAATCATCACTCAGTTACTCGATTAACAAATGCCCAGTACTGATAAACTACAAAACATACTTTTTCAGAACATTCAAAACTCGTTAGTTTTGATGTTTGTAACATGTTCTCCAGAATACCTCCACGTTAATTCAATTATTTGACCTTTGTATCAGTCAAAATTGTTTCACTTTTAATAACACAATTTATTTACAAAAATATGGTTTATCTATGGGTAATTTGGATAATTTAGAAGATCAAATATTTGAATTAAACCTCTCTAAACACATTATTATCTTTTAGTTTAGTTATGTTGATGACATTTAAGCTTGTTTTGACAGTTGTTTTGAGGTTAACAATGAATTTTTAATTCTTATTAATAGTATCCACCAAAACATAAATTTTACATTAGAAACAGAACAAAACGGGGTTATTAACTTCCTAGACTTAACTATCAAGATTAACGCATACAATCTATTTGAATTTTCCATATACATAAAACCAACACATGCGGACATAACAACATCAAATGAATCATGTTACCACAAAGCACATAAACTAGCAGCCTACAGATCCTTGGTACACAGAGCTTTAACTATTCTACTAACGCAGCCAGATTTTAGCAAAGAGATATTAACCATTAAACAACTAGCACATGTAAATCATTACAATACGAACATGATTGACACTTTAGTTAAACAAAAAGATTATAGGTTAGCTATCAAAAGAATATATCCTAGTGACAATCAAACATAAGACACAAATTACATATCTATACCATATTTTGGCAAAATATCAGAAAAAGTTTCACTACACTAAGAAAAACCAACAATTATAAAATAGCCTTTAAAACCAACAATAACACTTTTTATACAAATATGATCTAATACTTCTTGAAAATATGGTTAAAATTACAGCGTTGCCTTTTTACAGCTTCCTGGTACACTAAAGTCTGTCGTGTCGAAGGATTTATTGTTTTAATTTTTTTATGTTTGAATAAAGTCTTATATATCTTTTTAACAGATTATTTTTTGCAAAAATTAAGACGACAAATCCCTTTGTATCATCAACACCACCACAATTTAAAAATTTTAAAAAAATTGCTCGAATAGCAACCGAGAAAAACTTCCCAAAAAATAAAGATTTGCATGGTTGCCACTAATTACTTATTAGCTTTGGTTTTAGGGAAAACCAGTTTTTCATAATTAAAGGGAATTAAATTCCAAAATCCTTAACCGTACAAGCACATGCAAATATTCCTTTTCAATCAATCTATAAGGTCGCAGTCGCGCAATAACAAATGAGATTTCTTTTTAAAAACACCTAATCATATTTATTTATGTAAATCTACCTAGAAATTGTGCAATTTCTGCTTTATAATAATAGAAAGATAACCAATTTACAAGTAATGTAAATATTATACTATAGATAGTTAGGTATGTATTTTGAATTTATGTATACAACAGGAAAAATGTCAATAGAATATTACCTTTGACGTCATGCTCGTGAATAGGTAAATATTGTTGGATTTATAATTTAATTAAACAGTCATTTTAATTTAATTCGTAAATAATACTTAACAATTCAGACAAACAGTAAATACTTTCTTACTAAATTAATAATTCAGTTGAAAGGATACAAATTACTATTAGAGCTTGTTTGGCAAGCTCTTTTATTTACTTAATTAGTTTAAGGAAAACTTTAATATATGCAATCATAATAAGATGTCTAAGAATATTACGAAATTATTATTATAAAAATGACATTAATGCCATTATTAAGTCACTAATTTAAAAAACGGGAAAATTCCCTACGAATATATACAGTCGTCCTACGGTTTTTTACAGACACGCAATGTATTATTGATTATTTTTCGCATAGATACACACATAATGTATGCCCCCCTGTTATTTTTATTATTTATATACGACATTGCAAATGAAGTAAGAAATTCGGATTATTTAATCTACGCCGATGATTTTAAAATTTTCAAAGAAATAAAATCGATAGATGATTCTATTGCACTTCAAAATGATCTTCATTCAGTTTATAGTTGGTCCATTCGAAATAGATTATCTTTTAATATTAATAAATGTTTTGCAATGACTTGCAAAAATAACCCTAGTAGCTTTCAATATACAATTAATGGTACAGCGCTTGAAACTAAAACTGAAATAAAAGATCTCGGTGTAATCTATGATTCCAAATTAACATTTGCAAGTCATATTGAGAGCATTGTAAATCAAATGCTGTAAAAATCTAGGCTTTTTAATTAGAATCACTAAAGACTTTCAAAACATACGTAGTCTAAATATTGTATTTAGCATTTTGGTAATATCAAAGTTAGAATATTTATGTCTATCATATGGAACCCTTTCTACACATACCAAATTTTAAAAATAGAAAAACTCCAAAAGAAATTTTTAAAATATTGTTACTTTAAAAAAGAACTGGAAACGTTTGAAGGATCTTATCAAGAGTTACTGAATTATTTCAAAGTAGAGTCGTTGGAAAAAAGTAGGAAATATTCACAACTTTGTTTTTTACATAAAATAATTAATAGTTTAATTGACGATCAGAAATTACTTTAAAAATCAATTTCGGGGTACCGTTTGCACAAACAAGACAGACTGCTACATTACAATACGCCTAGAACAAATTATCAACTTAAGGCTTGTGGCTACCAAAAAATAATTTTCAATTCCGAGATATGCAACCCATATTACCTGGTGGTAAGTTGCTATTTGAATTTCGCTGAGTAAAGACCTGTCGTCGTGCTCTGTATCAAATAACAACAGTGTAAACGGAAATAAAACATTGTAATAATAATTATAAAGTAGGTCAAAACATGACCTGCATACCAAGTGCATTAAAGTGCACTTGGTGTTATTTTAACATAAAATGATTAAAATAAATAAGTCTCCACTTAAAATTAGAACAAAAGAAAGTGATTAAAATAAAAATTCTTTTAAAGGTTGTCAAAAAATTCAAAGATCTCCTTTAAAACAGAGATCGATATCTATTACATCTCTATATAATGAAGCAGGGTCATCATTAGTGACCCAACAAAAAGAAATACAAAGGAAAATAACCACGCCGCAAGTTAATTCATCCTTACCGAGCACCGTAGCAGAGACCGCATTAATAGAACAACTGCGCCTTCAACTCAAAAAGGCCTTGGATGAGATTAAAGCACTTAAAGACCAAGTTGCATTGTTGCGAGGTGAGAAAAAACGTTATAGTCCGACCAATTCCGATGAGGAAGAAGAATTAGTTTCCCGGGAAACAGAATGACTGCTTCGAAAAAGAAGAACAAGAAAAGGAAAGCAGCTGAGTCACCGGAGAAGAACCTTAGCTCCATCCAGAGTAAGCCAACGCTGGCTAAAGAACAAAAACCTCCTCCAGTTGTGGTAAATAATTTAGAATTATATGGAGCTCAAACAGAAACTTCAGACAAGTAATCTGAAGTTTAATGCAACCCTAATGAATAATAATCAACTAAAAATCAATGTTGACACAGCAACACATTATAGAGGGTTAACTCAATATCTAAATAATTCTGATCAGGAATGGCATTCTTACGAGAACAAGCAGGAGAGACCGATCAGAGTTATGGTTAGGCACCTGCACTCTACTTGCGATTTAAAAGAAATCGTTAATAAACTGCAGCAGAACGGTTTCAAGATAAAAAATGCAGAAAATAAATTTAAAAAACGAAAGATGGCTATATCAAGCTCCCTCTCTTCGTGCTAACATTCGATAAAACAGAGGATATCAAGAAGATCTTCGAAATTCAGCATTTGTGCCACATGAAAGTTAAAATTGAGGCACTAAGAACTAGTAAATCAATACCGCAGTGCAAAAGATGCCAGAGATATGGGCACACGCAAAAATACTGCCAACGTACCCCCATTTGCGTTAAATGTACAGGGAATCATCTAACAGCAGAATGTACCAAGACTGGGAATGCTCTTGCCAAGTGTTCTAACTGCATTGAGGCACATCCCGACAACTATAGAGGGTGTATAATCGCCAAAGAGTTGCAAAAGCGGAGAGATAACGTTACTAAAACTAGAAAACCAACTCATATAGCAAGGACATTCGCGCCTGCGAAATTGAAGGCAGGTGTCTCATATGCACAAGCAAGTAAGTCAAAGCAGGAAGAACCTAACTCTACCAATCCTAAAACCGAACCATCTATGAGATGCTGGACAGAGTCAATGAGAGACTCGACAGGTTAGAAGCCAGGAGTACTGGTGCTATTCCCAAAAAGAAGTAATCCATGGACCAACAAGACTTAAGAATAGCTACATGGAATACCAATGGCATCCTAAAGAGAAAACAGGAACTTGAAGTCTTCCTTCATACCCAGTACATAGATGTGTGTCTGATTTCAGAAACGCATTTGACTGCTCAATCCTACCTAAAAATAAGAGGATATAGATTATACCACACTATTCACCCCGACAATCAAGCTAAATGCGGTAGTGCTGTATTAGTCAAATAATCAATTAACCACTACGAAGAATGTCATCTACAAAGGATAGAATTTCAGCTTACTATGGTATGTATTAAGTCCACGAAACAAAATTTAAAAATAGGTGCAATTTACTGTCCTCCAAGGCACAATTTAAAAAATGCTGACTATAAAACGATCCTACAACATCTTGGCGAACGTTTCATTTTGGGTGGTGATTACAACGCATGTGGAGCATGTGGAATGGGGGATCGAGATTGACCACAACAAAAGGCAGTAAACTGAGAACAGCCATGAGGAAACTTGGATGCAACCTCCACTTCTCAGGTAAGCCCACATACTGGCCTACGGATCCCAACAAAATCCCTGATTTGCTAGATTTCTTTATTACCAAGAAAGTTTCACCCAATTTCATAGATGTTGAAGAAAATCTGGACTTAGATTCCGACCATTCAGCAGTTATATTAACACTGAGTGAAAGGATAATTAAAAACGAAGCCCGCCCCATGCTCGTAAATAAAACCACTGACTGGGAGAGGTTCAGAAATGATCTTCAAGAAAATATTCACCTTCACATTAGTTTGAAAACAATTCAGGAACTGGAACAAGAAGCAGAAAATTTTGTTAAAATAATTCAGACTGCAATACTTTTAACAATACCAAGGAAATTACCCATATATCTAAAGGGGTTAATTATCCGATCGAAATCAGAATACTGGTAACAGAAAAAAGAAAAGCTAGAAGAAGATGGCAGCAGTCAAGAGATTCGTCTGACAAAACCATCTTGAATAACAAATCACGAAAACTCAAGAGAGAAATTCAAAAACTCAAAGAAGATTGAATCAGATCCTATCTACAAAATTTAACTGCGGACGAGGAAACAGAGTACTCTCTATGGAAAGCAACCAATAAGATCAAGAGGTCTGTAACATCAATTCCCCCTATAAGGAGGATGCTGGGCCTTGGGCAAGAGATAATAAGCAAAAAGCAGAATTATTTGCTGATCATCTCACTGAAATCTTCAAACCCAATCAATTAGAAGCTAACACTGCCTTGGAAGAGGTTAATAATCTACTGTACGAAGAAATCCCTCCTGTTACTCCGAAGGAAGTAGCTAATAATAATAATAATAATAATAATAATATTCATTTATTGCCCAACTAATGAGATTAAGACTAATCTAAACGCTAGAAAAGCACCAGGATTTGATCTTATCACTGGCCAAGTTATGAAACAACTGCCTAGAAGAGGTATTGTGATGCTTACGTACCTCTTCAACGCATCATTCCGACTAGCCACGTGCCTACAATTTGGAAAGTCGCAGAAGTGATTACGCTGCCTAAACCGGGTAAGTCGCCCAACGTTGTGAAGTCTTACAGGCCTATTTCTCTGCTTCCTATTATTTCAAAGCTCTTCGAAAAATTACCTCTTAAAAGACTGAGACCTTTAATAGAGAACAATAGGCTGATTCCAGATTACCAGTTTGGCTTCAGACAGAAACATTCCACCATAGATCAAGTGCATCGAATCTCAGATGTCATCGAAAAAGCTCTCGAAGAAATGCAAGTCTGCTCAGCAGTCTTCCTTGATGTGGCCCAGGCTTTTGATAAAGTCTGGCATGAAGGGCTCATTCACAATTTGAACAAAATGCTTCCAAAACAATATGTGGAAGTTCCCTCCTCGTGCATATCGGACAGAAACTTGAGAATTAAACAAGAAGATGAATACTCGGAACAAAAAGAAATTAACGCAGGTGTACCTGCTATACACCAGTGATATTCCGCATTTGGGCGATATTAAAATTGCAACTTCTGCCGATGATACGGCACTACTCGCAATAGGTCAGGAACAGGATGTGTCCACCAGTAAACTACAAACAGCTAGTAATACAGCACTAGAGTAGACAAAACAATGGAAGATCAAGCTGAACGAGCTCAAGTCTATCCATGTAATTTTTACGAACAAAAGACTAGTTGATATACAGCCACTAGACATAAATGGTACCGTAGTACCATACGCAAGCAATGCCAAGTACCTTGGCATGACGCTAGACGCTAAGCTACGATGGAAAGAGCATGTAAAGAAGAAAAGAACCGAACTTGGTCTAAAATATAAACAATATTATTGGCTTCTTGGAAAAAGTTGGCACTAAATAACAAAATTCTAATCTATAACCAGATCTTGAAGCCGATATGGTTATATGGTATACAGCTCTGGGGTTGTACCAAAGCTAGTAACATTAAGCCCATTCAGACCTTCCAAGACAAGGTTCTGCGTAACATGGTAAAGGCTCCATGGTACGTCCGCAATAGTGACCTTCATCGGGACCTTGGCATTCCAATTGTTCAAGACGAGATTAAAAGGTTTGCTAGCAGGCATGAAGCCAGGCTACATAATCATATCAATGCAGAAGCTCTTCAGCTGCTGGACAATTAAGATCTCGTCCGAAGATTGAAGAGGACAAAACCATTTGAGCTTGTGTAGTGTTTTGGGTAAAAACAGAGCATTGTGCGCGAGTTAGAATGTTTAGTATAGTTTCAACCAGAACAAATTACAGGACATTAATGGATGAACTCTAGCTTATAAGTATTTAGTTTAAGATTTATTAGATAAAAATTAATGGTTGATCAGCTTTGATCAGTTTTAATGCAAAGCACCACACAGGTGTCTAATTAGGAGGAAAAAAAAATATTACCTGGTCTTGATCGCGTTATGACCATTGCTAAACTCTTAGAGAGCACATCCCTCTCCTTTATTCTGTCGCCAGTCAATCTTTCCAATGGGGTCGGAAGAAATACACGGATTTCTCTGATTGGACGAAGCATTTAGGAAAATCAGCGGCATTCACTTGCTTATCTAAAAGTATCTCAAACTGGTTTATTTCACTTCATGTATCCATCTACTGAAAAAAAATTTGTTAGCATTGAAGGGTGTAGGAATAAAAGTCCTTGACTTATTTTTGTAAAAATAACAAATTTGCGTATATGTATATAATTAATAAGTTTGTAAAAACTGCATTGTTAATTTAAATTAAACACAGCCTTGGTAGTGTAATGTCTGGCGTGCCGGACTTTCACCCAAGCGGCCCGGGTTCGACTCCCGGCGCTGGCAGATCTGGTTAAGGTTTTCTGCAGTTTTCCTTAGCTGTAACACAGATGTGGGATTTGCGCTGTTCCATCTATAAGTCGGCTGCAGCCGCACATTGGGCCTACATAATAATAATAATCGCCCCCTCCCTCCCGCACAAGCTTATAGCTTCTGGGGCCTTGGTTTAGGTTATGGGTTGTAGTAATTATTATTATTATTATTATAAATAAATTAAAGTGTTTTTTTTGTCCAACCGCTCAAATATGGCTAATTAATTTTGTTAAATTATTTTGTATAAAAAGGACACTTCTGGGGACTGTTGCTTACTTATCTGTTTATCTTTTAATAGATTTATATTATTTTTATTGAAATCGTATGTGCAAAAGACATTTGAAATTATCAACCTGCGAATATTAAAAACTAATGAGAGCCGCAATTAGCTAACTAATACAAAATAATATATTAATTAATTGCCATAAGATAATTTTCTATACATTTATGCCTAATTTAATTCATAAAAAAAATAACAAAATTACTTTTTCTATTTTTCTGCGTTAATTTCATTTACCATATATCAATTCTAGGAACTTCTTTCTTTTTAAGTACGCATTCCACAGATATACAGGGCGATTAAAAAGTATAGAATAGTCGATATAAAACAGAAACCAGAAAAATTTCAGTAGAGTGCTTAAACGCGTAGATTTTCTTTATCTGGGATGAATGTTGACAACTTTGATAAAAAATATTTACAGATTCTACAAAATATTGTAGTAGACTTATCGTAATATTTATTCGCTTTATATCTGTTACATTTTCCAATCTTTCTGAACCGCTGAAATGTTAATTATAATTGGATCAATCCATTCTAGATCACCCAATAACTGTTGCTTGACATTTATAGATATTTTTTATATTTTGCATAGAATATTCCTAATCCATTTGACATTTCAAAAATAGCAAAAAAATTTTTTTTGCTTGCCTTGGTATTATTGTGGCGGCCATCTTTCTCCGGCTCCGCACAGCATTTTTGACCAAAATCGCCATTTACAGAAAATTTAATAGTTTGCTTACTATTAGAGCTATCTTGTTCAAATAAATACCATTGTTTTCTACATGAATTGCCCTATGTTTCTGATAATTAAAGTTTTAGCTATCCCTTGTGCAAATGCATGACAATGATCCTTACAAAATGTTTAATGGTTTCGTTCATATTCCTGATTATCAGCATAATTTTTCTTAAGAATGGTAACAGTCTCAGACTTCGAATTTTCTATGCTTACGTGGATCCATTTGGACTATTACTTCGCCATTTTTGAAATGTGAGATTTCTATGGACCTTCAAACATAGCCCAAACCTTAAAACTGTCAGTTTTTTAGGCCTAGTATCTCAAATGGGACAGGTCCTAAAATTCTAATATTTTTACACGACAATCTAGTCTTAGGGATAAATCTGCAGTAAAAATCTAAACTTGCAGACTGAAGTAGTTTTAAAGCTTAGTAACGCAAAAATACGACCATTTATACTTGCAAACTTGTGCACACAAGTTGCTTTAAAATAATTTTGTAATTAATAAATATATAAGAAAAATTAGAAATAATACAGTAAGCAAATAATAAGTATCAGCAAGTAAAATTTAGCTGATTATGAGTATAAGGATTAATACAAGCTTTTCTGTTCAATTTGTATCATGTGAAAATTTTATGTCTGAGTCGACCATGAATGAGATATAGAATGGCAGTCATATCTGAGATACATGACTGCTATGTCTATCTCTCTGATACATGTTTACAGTACATGTTTAAATCATTGTTTTTGTAGCCTGTTCAGTTATTGTTATTAAGAACAGTACATTTAATACAACCACATTATATTATTTGATTATTGACTGATAAATATTTCAAATCTCAAATGTGTGTGACAAATCAATATGGGGTGTGTGTTTCAAATAAGAATGTCATTAATATGGTTATAAATCTGTGGCTAAGAAATTATGTAGTGTAAGCGATTTAACTCAAGATAAACAAAATTTATTAAAGTTAAGGGTGACAGGTCAGTCAATATATCCTACATGTATTTCTAAATTACTTGGTATTGAACGAAAATCATGTGAAATGCTAAAGGAGAATATTTGTGATCCATTTGAAGAATTGGATACAGCAAATTTAGTATGCAATTTATTTCTAGTTACAACAATTACCAAGTTGAATAAAATACCGCGGGCTTTATTAAAAACCGGTAATCTTTAATAAGGAAATTAGAAATTTCCTTTAATAACTATATATCCACAACCTTGGATGTTATCTACTTGTAGTGAAAATGAATATGACAATTTTCTTACATATTTAAAATTATTTTAAAGCAACTCTTGTGCACAAGTTCCCAAGTAAGAATGGTCATAACTATGTTCGCGTTACTTTTCGAGTTTTTGCGGTGGCACAGCTTTTAAATTACTTCAGTCTGCAAGTTTAGATTTTTAGTGCAGATTTATCCCTACGACTAGAGTGTTGTGTAAAATTATTAGAATTTTAAGACCTTTCCCTTTTGAGATATTAGGCCTAGAAACTGCCAATTTTCAGGTTTGGGTTATGTTTGAAGGCCCATAGATAAAAAAAGGACCAGAATCCGATCTCAAAATTGGCGAATTAATAGTCCAGAATCCTGCGACTCTTACCATTCTTAAGAAAAATTATCCTGAAAATCAAGAATTTGAGCGAAACCATTAAACATTTTGTAAAGGCCATTTACACAAGGGATAGTTAAAACTTTAATTATCAGAAACGCAAAGCAATTCATGTAAAAAACGATGGTATGTATTTGAATACGATAGCTCTAATAGTAAAGAAACTATTAAATTTTCCGTAAATTGCAATTTCGGTCAAAAATGCTGTATGGAGCCGAAGAAAAATGACCGCCACAATAATACCAAGGCTTGAAAATTTTTTTTGCTATTTTTGAAATGTCAAATGTATTAGGAATATTCTGTACAAAATATAAAAATTATCTAAAAATGTCGAGCAGCAATTTATTTTTGAATTGGGTACGATAGGGATTAGCCCAATTATAATTAATTGTAATTAAAATTGTCTAATCACATAGTGGAGGAGAGCTAGGCAAAAAAGAGCGTTATCTCGGAACCGGTCGAAACAACTCGAATTTGAATGATTTTGTTTTTAAATCTTGTAAATACAAAATACTAAAATGGTAACGGTAAAATAAAAAACTAACCTTTATGGGTTAGAAATTCACACTCAGATCGGGAAATGCGGTGAAACTCGAAAACACAAATATTTTGCAAGTGGTCCAGTATTGGTTGCTGGACCATCTCAAAAAAATTGTTGTGTTATCACATCGAAGTATTGGTAGTTCGAAACACTAGTAATTTATTTTTATTCCTTTTGGTTTAAATATGGCAGCCATATGATGATGAATGAAGATGTCATTTTTTCGCAGAAGGCATATAGTTAAAATATTGGAAATCTGAAACTTCACTATTTTGGTATTTATAGATTTTTTTAATTCTCGTTTTTTTTCATTTTTGGGCAACTTTGGACCTCAATATCTTTGATGGGCAAGGATAGATTTTTTATATATTAGGTCAAATGAACCAATATATGATGACAAGCTATGCTAAAAATCTTAACTTTAATATTAGCGTAATTAGAGTTATGACCAGAAAACTGTAAATGTAAAATATTTACAATAGTATTACTGAGTAAATGTACCATTGACTTCATAATGATCTAGGACAGCAAGGCTAACATGATGCTATTTTATTCATTTTTTCATATATAATTTAACAAGTGGTCTAATTGTTTCCGACAAAATTTGACATTTCAGCTACGAATGTCTTAAATGACAAATTTAGCAAGAAAATATTAGATCACGAGTTGAATTCGGCTTAACAACCCATCGAGCAAATTTTGACATAAATTTTTTCACTGAGAAAAAACCAGTGGTTTTTTTCACTATAAACTAATTTCATTCTGTAATTTGATTGGTTAAAAATTTCCGAGTTGGGTTGTCAATGTAAATGCGCATAGGATAAAATAATAAAAAATAGAATCAGATTAGCCTTGCTACCCTACATCATTATAATAATAATAATAATAATTACTACAACCCATAACCTAAACCAAGGCCCCAGAAGCTATAAGCTTGTGCGGGAGGGAGGGGGCGATTATTTAATTACATCGACGTTTAACACACACGATCGAGCAAATTTAATTACATAAAGTAAAATTATTATTATTATTATTATTACATAGTTAAAACATATTTAAAGTGGTTTCAGCGGACTGTCTTTTTTAACGACCGTTGTTTATTAGTTTAAGCGGTACTTATAAAAATGGCGAAGACAATTATTTAGTCCTCCATTTTAAAGAAAAACTATTTAGATTAGATCAATCTAGTTTTAAAATAAGTGCTACCATATCTCGGTTATCCACAATAACCCCAAGACGCTACTGTCCTAGGTTCGATTCCAGCGGGAAGGTAACTCCTTTCTATTTTATTTTTTTTTACAAAACCCAAAATTTAATTTTATGGATGTTAGAAAACACATATTGCACACGACCATCAAAAAAGTTAAGTGAAACTGATGTTATGTTTATTTGGTTTTCATGTTACTTTTGAAGTTTTGCTAAATCTTTTGTTTTACTACCTATTAAAATTGTCCACATTATCTGTTGCATTTTACTGGCCTGGTCAATTTGCTAAGATAAACGGTCAAGTTACATAGTAGTTGAATTAGGAGCGCGCTGCAAACTAGGTCTCTGAAAACAAAATTTCACAAATTCAAATATCTAAGATTTAAGTTGTGAATGCAAGAAAATCATCATTTTTACTTATCCTGTCTTTTAGTCATATGCAATGTTGTAGATAAGAATTATAATTTTGAAAAACAGTTTATTAAAATATGGGAAAAATAAACGTTTACGAAGAAAAAATTGTCATTTTAAATTTTGTGTTGTTTGAAAAAATTATATGCTACCCAGAATTGAACTTCGATTCCAGATTGCCAGATTCGAACCAGAGTCAAAGGGCGACAGCGATTTGGTGTTATTACCCCGCTCCGGTTAACTGAACTATAAATCATGTCAAAACACGGGTTGTACTAATTGAAATTATTTCTCTTTAAAAAAGGAACTAGATGTAATTTTTCTCCGCCATTTTTAAGCTGTGAGTACTATTCAAACTAATAAGCAAAGAGATAAGTTTATTTACTTGAGGAGATTTTAGAAACGTTTTTTTTAAAGCACAGGTTAATTTCTATATTCGATTTCCCGGGCTCCAGGAATATTTCTGGATCCCCCATAACCAAGTGGAACAAAAAAACGTACGGTTCAAATTTTTAACATATTTCGTAAATAATATATTACATAACGAGTGTGTAAAGTGGGATATCTTGTATGAGTGGAAATGTTGACGCACAAACCGGAGGCAAGTCTAAGATATGCCATGAGTACATGAAAACACTTTCCAACCTGTTTTGTACAAGATACGATCACAAAGGATCTTCAGATATTAACAAATCTGAAATAAATTTAAATTTTTAAATTTAAAAATAAATTTTAAAACTTTCCATACATATGTTTTGCATAGTCTGTCGGATACTTGACGAACATTTTAAGAACGTTCATTATCCGCCTCGGATAACTCGGTTAGCTAAATAAATATATCTTTAGAAGTAGCTGAAGCTTTGTTTGGATCATTTATACGATAAAATGTTGAAAGATAACGATCATGTCAATAATAGATTTTGAGTCATTTATATGCTCAAGTTGATTGCAGATATGACGACTAAGTATCGCGTGATTCGCTCGTACACATTTAAAGCACTATCATCTGAAGAACATCTACATAAAAAAATGAGGAATTAGAAGCGATTATTCCTAGGGTTACCAACTTTTGAAAGTAGGAACTAAGGACAATCAAGAATTTCCAGAAACGTTATTTATTAAATTCAGTTACAATATTAAAGATTTTCCAATGCTATTTAAATGAAACGTCACGACAATCGTGAAATCAAACGAAACTTCAATGTAATAAACCGGACAATGTCCTCATCAAGGGCTCTCTTGAATGCTCGCGAAGCGGTTCTCTCCACATATACATGAGTTTATTTCTAGTATAAATTCCAGGGATAGTTATTAGAGAAACTAGAGTTTTTTCGAATTATCCGAATATTTCGAATTATTATTATAGAATCGTGCCACATTGAGTTTTGTTAGTTATTGTAAATATTATCAAAATAATTTAAAAGCCGTTATTTGGCATTACAAATTTTCGAAAATCTGAATTAGCAGATTTTCCAGGCAACTTACTTTGTGGCGTCATTGTAAATATACATATTAAGCACTGTAATCAATTAATAAATATCAATAGTAATTGTAAAAAACCATCAAAAAGAATTAATAATAAAAAAGAAACAAACAAAAAAGGATAATAAAAGACATAAACAGACAGCATGGGCGACTGGAAGGCGCGGTGGATTTACGATTTCAAACGCTAGTTTTTGTAATTTTTTAATAGAGTATTTGATATATTTTACAAATAAACATTTTTTTACAATTATAATGTTTATAAAAAGAAATAAAATACAATTTAATACTAATATGGTATGCATAATCATTTAGTTTTATTTTTATTTAAATTAAATATACCTAGTTTAACAACGACCATAAAATCAAGGAATAGTTTTATAGAATTATTCTTTTTTATAAATATTATATTTATAAAAAAATGTTTATTTATAAAATAAACAATTCATTAAAAAAGCAAAAGAAAAAGGATGATAAATGACATTCATTAAAGAAGAAAAAGACATGAACAGACTGGAGCATGACCGACTGGAAGGCATGCTGGACTTCGACTACAAAACATCGGGTCTATTCCAGGTTCGGGTAATTCTTTTTTAATAAAATATTTAATATATGTCATAAATCAACATTTTTTTATAATTATAATATTTATAAAAAAGAATAATTACATAAAATTATCCCTTAATTTTATAGTCGTTTAAACTATACAAATAAAACTAATTGATTATGCATACCATATTAGTATTTAATTGTAAGTTACCTATTCCTTTTTATAAATATTATAAACATAAATAAATTGTTTGTGAAATTTTATTTAAAAAAAAGTTACCGGAACTGGGAATAGAATTCGGATTTTGTAATCATAAGTCCAGCGCACCTTTCAGAAGACCATACTATATGTTCATATCTTTTGCTTATTTAATAAATGCCATTTATCATCCTTTTTTTGTTTGTTTGCTTTTTATTATTAATTAGGTACTTTTTCATGATTTTTACAATTACTAATTAGAGTACATTTATTATTTATTTGATTAATATTAATTAATCAACAATTAATATTAATTCATTTACGCCTGCTATTTCTGGTATCACTACCTGAAAAGTTTTAGTTTCTCTGAATCTATCTCTCTCCAAAAATAATGTGTGGTGGGGCCCTAGTTCGAGAGGTTCCTCTTACCGCTGCACCCAGCAGATGGTTTAGTACTGTTTGAATATAGTCTTAAATTAATGGTCAATCAGTCACATAATGTAAAAACTTCAACTGCGGCTTAACGATTCATAATTTACTAGATATACGTTTTTCTTTTTTTTCTGGGCTTTTAACCACATTTTCTAGTCCAGTAAATTATAATCTGTAGCTTCACTCATTTTAATGGCTTTTAACAACAATATTGCACTAAATTACCTAACTTAGTACAGCTCATAGCAAATTTGATTCATTTTGCATGAACGATGTTGGCGGTTAATTTGAAATTTATTTCTTGATTCTCGAAAGCTAATTTCAGTGATTAAAATAAAATTAAAAATTTTAATTGCATATTGAATGATTTTTGTTGAATGTTTTAAATAAGGACAAAACCCGTCCTTTCCTATGACAAGAAAGGACGAAGGACACACTCTTAGAAAGAAGGACTGTCCTTCCGAAAAGAGGTCAGTTGGCAACCCTAATTATTCCATTAATAAAACTAATTTTATAATAGCCAGTTTATATTTTTATTCGAAGTAAACAATAATTACGTAATATAAAAGGGTTTTACCAACGACTGTTATGTTGTCACAGAAATGAGTAACTAACTATTGGAGAATTTTCTAATTACATTATGTGTGCCGGTAAGATTTTTCCTGTGTTATTAATACTCTAACAAAAAAAAGAAAACAAAAGAACTCAGCTTTATCATTTTATCAGCTAATTAGCATTTAGGAAAATTACTGTGTATTAAATTACGGACAGTTTAAAGATTTTCCATAGTATTAGGTGAATAATTCACTTTTTGTTATGACGTATCTTAAGATTTATGAAATGGAATAAATTATCTTTTCTTATGAATTGGCAGAGCCGCGCCGCGCCGTCATTTGAGCAAAGCCGTGTTGCAAACGACGCACTGTGGTGTAAAAGTCGAAAAACCGGTGCATCGCAATAACAATGGTCGCCATAATGCCGTTCTTTACCAATGTTTGAACTGTTTTGAAGGAGAAACGACAATTAAAATTAAATTTCCACTTGTGCAAGAAAAAACCTGGATACCATTTAGTTTTTGTTTAATTATCTAAAGAATGTTCTGTTGCACTTTTTATGTTAAATTTTAATTAAACTATAACTTGCAGTAGTAACTTTAAAAATTACTAAAACAGGCAGGGGGGTCGAGGGGGGTCTGAAATGTTCAGGAAGTCTTCACCAAAGATGCTTCTCTTTGATGTATAAATTAGAACGCAGGAATCGACGGGAATCGAAACTTATGACAGATTATTGCTAAAATTTAAAAAAAAATCATAATCTTCGTAGCTATATTTAATGCATCATAATAAATACAAGCGGAATAACGGAATACATTTAATTAACGCACAAGTGTACTTGCTTTAAGCGCTATAATGAAATGACCATATACGGGGGTGTTATTTCTGTACGTTGCTATTTATCAGTTCCAAGGTCGTGCATAAAAGATGCCATTCATTTTTAATAACACCTGACATAATTTAAAAATTTCAAGAACTTGATTTTCTACACTTATGCGCAGTTTTTGTGCGAGTTTTACACCAGTGTGCGACGGCTCTTGGGTCCGCAAGGCATTATAATTTGAGAAAGTAAAAAATCTTTAAAACGTTCTACTCGTAAAAGCATGCTAAGACTCCACGAAATTTGAAATTTAAGGTATTTAAAACAATACACTGCAAGGTAGAAAGGCGTAAGGATTAAGTAAAAAGAATACATTCAAGCTCGGTATTTTTTATACCGATACGTATACTGGTATACTATGCACCTCATGTCATGGTGTAAGACTAGAGGCGTTTACAAGGATGCGCAGTAGACTGAATTTTCTAAACCAATCAAGTTTGACCAAACAAAAACACTTGATACACAATGTTGATTTTTGTGTGAAATATTTAACCTCAAAACGGTTGCGTATATTCGCACGAGTTCCTCATGAATTGGAGCACGCAATAAATTTTATTTTTAATTTGTGTTAGACTTTGTATATTTAATCTCGACTTAAAGTGGTTTATTTGTATACCTAAAAATAAACTGAAGAATATACGCGAGATATATAGCTGTCTAAATAATACCTTTATAGAGTGAAATAAGATAAGCCATTTAAAAGTGCAAGTTGTCCGTGTTAAAATTGTCAGCGGCGTACGCTAGAATCAGCAGATTTTTAGTACTGATTTTAGATCACAGCGTGGTCATTTACATGCTCACTCTCGTGTTCAGATTCTTCCTTTACTTGTTTGCTTCTACCTCATATCATGCACAATCAGAAACATAGTCGTTTAATCACTGATAATTATTTTTTGAATGATAAATATTAATTACAGAAACATGCAGTGGTCCAATTCATGTGTGACTGGACTGGTATTTCATTTATTAATTATCAATTATTATTTAATTTATACATTTTATTGCTTTGTATAACATTTTATTCTCATTCCTTCTTATTTCCTTTTGAAAAATCTCATACTCGGATGACTTCGCGCAATACACTTTGGGTCATTTTTTATTGGTTCACGGATTCTGCCCTCTTCTACAAACGCGTCACCTGTATACTTACACCATTGCCTTATGTGAAATCTTATTACGTGTTTCAACGCTGACGAACATTGGTATGACCAATGTGATGTAAATGGTGTATAGAGCTTCTGCAAGAATTACAATTTTTAGTATAGTCACAGTATAATAACAACCAGTTAATAATCGTCGTACACATTGTAAGCAGCCGTGTGTGAGACCTTGTATTCTCGGGCTGTTAACGGGCCACGGAACAGCAGTTATGCGGTGGTATTCGCTGCTCGTTGTTATCCGCATGCAATGACGATGACAATCGGCAATTCTCGGCGAACTGATCGTGGTGTGTCACTCAGTGACGCACGTGTATGCGATATCAAAGCTAGCTGATCAACTTCATAGTGCCGACAAGCGAGTGAATATTCCGTATATTATTATGCTGCGATATAGTGGTACTTGACACATCAGATTAACCTAGAGACCCTATTTTTTAAGAAGCCTTTTTCACTTTGATGGCATTATTAAAAAGAATTACGATAGATAATTTAGGGGCACGCAGTTTTTTTAGCACAAATTTCTATGAATCCACATTCCTAAAGAACCCTTTCATCTAATGCCGGCCCATAAAGCTATTGTTTGCACCTGACAAGAATACAAGCGGGGGCACAGGTAGGCGTTTAAGTTTACCGGGAACTGGCAACGAAACGTTGATGGAGTAATAGCATTTGTTTGCGAATTCTATTAAATATTTTACGAGTTTTAGTAATGAATACAAAAGCATCAGGTATGTACTTCTAGTTTGTACAGTTTTAATAAGTCTTTTCATATTTTTGTCTCAAAACACACGACATAACAAAATGGAGATTTTTTTATACCTTTTTTTATTATAAAACAGTTTTTGTGTAGAGTTTTAAAAAAGTGAGTGTAGTATTTTAGCGAACTAGAGAACAAATTATAGCTATCCCAAATAATTCTTTTTAAAGCTATCGCTTTTTATTTACAGGAAGTCGTGGTTATCTGGGATCAACGACAAAGACTATTGTGAGAAAAGAGCTATTTATAGTGTTAAAAATTGAAAGGTTCTTAACTATCGTCGATGAAATGTATTGAACGATTGCTTCGCTATGTTATTGACAAATCCTATTCCAAGAAAATTTCGTCAGATTTTGAAAAAGTGTTGACAACTACAGTAAAAGTGTTTGTATCGAGATTGTTGAAGAAGTGGAAAGATTCCAAACATATATACGATGGATTCTTAAACAATAATCGAAAATGGCTTGAGAGTAATATGACTTTACCTAAATCCCAGAATCTGACTAGTACACTTATACCAAACCAAAAAATTACATAACTTTTGACTCCAAAATTATAAATATAAACTAAATTTTAACATTCTAGCAGATCATGCTGAAACGTTACAATTTTGATATTTCAAAGGCCTAAACATTCTCTTAAAAAAGTTCCCCACTTTGACCTTTTACTGTCAAAAGCACCCCAGAACTTGCTTAACAACATTGCAGTAAAACATTTTAGTTAGAAATTCAAATAACATTAATAAACATCCATTTACTATGGAAAATCATGAATCGTCAAAGAAATAGAACATTTTCTTGAAATTCAATAATAAAAACTGTAAGTAAAGTAATAAATACTTGTGTATACCTTCTTACCTATGCCTTTAATAATTTCCATGTGAAAACAGGCCTTAAAATGGCTTCAAAATATGTAAATGTAAGACTATCAACCAACGACATAGGATCGTCCATCATGAAATTGAATTTGTAAAATTCAAGTGAAGAATCTGTTTAAAACTCATTCTTTCTCATCTCACAGTGTTGTAGTGTGTATCCTTCATAAATTGAACCAAATTTAAATAAGTTAAGTCTATTTTTTTAAATTAAAAATTCAGTAGTCTGTCAAATAGGCAACACATTCTGCATATATGCATTTCTGCACTACTCAAATATGTTATATCATAACAATATGTATAAGTGTATATCTAAATATAAATGTATTCAATCATTCTCACCTATACAGCGTGTCAGGGGTTATAACGCATTAATTTTAAGGGGTGATAAAAGACATCAAAAGGAACAAAAAAGTCTTATACGACTTTGTTCTAGAACATATTTATTACTTATTCAGAAAAAAATTAAAAAGGTGGAAACTTAACATCATTCTGCCGCGTTAATAGTAGTATGCATACTAAATTATGGCGCTTTGTCGGCAGATGCATCTCATCTATCACAACAACAAACCTTAATGACATTTTATCGTATCGTATGTCGTTTCCGCGTAAAATTGAATTCTTTTTACAATTAAAAATTCATTTTACTCAATTAAGAAACGTGACAACCCTGTAAAGTTTGTAATAAGTTTGCTCCACATCCGAACAAAATGCTGATATAGAAGTTTGTTGACATTGAAATAAAGCACGTTTTGTTTACAACCTTGCAATTTAATGAAGAATATTTGGGTCAATGCCTGATCACAGCTGTGTAAATAATACCCTTTTAGAGTGAGATAATACTGAGTTTGTAGTTTGTTGAACTTTGAAATAATAATTTGTCAATAAAACGAGTTGTTGTTTATCTAATAACAGTTTTTAAGGATTTTATAAGAGAATATCTTTTAAAGAGAGGATTTATCTAATTTAAATTAGGTAATGAGGTTAAGGGATTTTGTTGACACCTTGTTTTGGCTACATTAAAAACTGTTTAATTTTATGGTAATTGGGTGCCTTAATCAAATTTATTTTGCATAAGATAGTATTTTTTAATAAAAAAACAAATACGTCAAGAAATTTTGAAAATATTCCGGAAATTAATAAATATAAAATGTAGGTCAATTATTGTTTTATTTTTACAGTTAGTTTGTTATGAATCAGCGAGTCTTTAACGTACAACGTATAAATTTTGTTTACGGAAGACCAGTGTCGATTACAATTTTCGTAGAATTAGTCACCCTAATCTGCTTCCGATGTTTATTATTTTTAAATAGCGGCTATCATCATCAGTTTGTTTGTTTGATTTTCTAAAACAAGGTCATGGCCCAGCTGCGATATACTTAATTAGCCAATTTTTTACTTGAACTTTAAAAGATATTTAAGATTAATATACAAGTGTAAAAAGCCATTGTTTATTGCGCGAAATGTCTTAAAGGATGTGACTGAAATGAAGAGACTTTTTACACGTGTTATCTTACAACGTTTTATCTACGATCATAGCGATTTACTAAAGTGTTCATGTATTATTTGATATATATATTTTTTAATTTGTTACTTATGCCATGTGTACATATATTAGTGTGCTTAGATTATTATGTGCTAAGTTGTTTAGCAACCAGTTTGTAAAATATTCAGAAATAATTTATCATACATCTCTTGTTGACATTAGCGTGCAATAAAAATTTTATAACACTAGCTTGATAAATATTAACTTTTTACACGAAAATAAGTGTAAAAAGTAGTCACTCTTTGTATGATCGTAGATAAAACATTTTGTACTCTGAATCTGACGCAAATCAGCTGGAAGCACATTATAAACTTTACAACCCAGTGTGTCTGAGAGATTTCTTTCAATATTCAAACTACCAAAAAGAACTCTAAGTTGTTGCCGATTTCTAGTGTTCAGATCATGAATATCACAATTTCTAGTTAATGTACATTTTTTATTATGTATATAAGCAGTTAACTCCTCTATAAGTAGGTTTGGCAATGTCAAAATTCTAACCTTCTTAAACCACTGTTTTAAACCACAATTTGCAAGATTCTCTACAAGTAACGCCAGCTATACATCTCACAATTTTCTTTTGACTTATAAATACCTCGCTTATGCTAGAAGAAGTACCCCATAACAATATACCGTATCTTAATCGCGATTCAACATGTGCATAATAAAAATTTAATAGCTGCTCGTTCCTTAAAACTAAACTCAAGTTTCTTATCAAGAAGCAAAGCGAATTTATCTTACGTACTTAATAAATTCCGCAATGGTGTTTCCAGCTAAGCGTGCTATCTATCTATCTAGCTATATATATATCTATTAAAAGTCTTAGTATTATGATTTAGCAAATTTAATCTTATTATTCAATAAGTATGAATTTTAAAAATTAATATTTACATAACCTGCACCTACAACAGTATGATGTGCTATAAGCGCAGAAAAGTTCCAATTCCTCACGAGTGTGAAGACGTTATCTACGACAACAAAAAAGTAAAAAACCACCAAATGCTAAGAAAAATATTTAACCTAGAATTTATTTATACTCGCATTGATATTTTTTACGTGAAATCTCTGACAATAAATTAAGAGATGTAATGTGAACCGCTTCCACGATGTTTGGAAGTGTACAAGTGTACACCCTATTTTCTCATCATCGGATTCACTCATGATACATCTAGAATTTCGAAAACGACAAAAGTAAACATTAAATTTTTAAAGACAATATAGTAATAATACGTTTACAATCTGTATAATTTCAGTCAATCTACTATTTAGTACTTACAGCTAAATAATCATACGTATGTACTCGTTTTCAAGAAGTAATTTTATATAAACAATCACAATTCAATTGTCAAGGGTATTAACCCGTTTGCTGCGAAATGGCAACATATTCTCGCATTCCAGGTATTATGATGACAAGGAAGGTAGCTTTAAAAGTGTACCCATGTATGTAGCAAATTATAAAAGCTTTCATTGTTTTTATTGTAATTTAGAAATAATAATGAATAATGTGGTGTCAGTGCATCACTCGTGTTCCAAGGGTCGTGGGTTCGAATCCCACATGGGGCGATGGGATTTTCATAATTGGAAAATTCCGTCACCTCAACTGGATGTGTGTATTCGTGTTGCACGTTAGATGGGGGACAGATGACCTTAGCTGTTGGTTCCCCCGTAGTGTAGGCGTGAAAAAAATAATGAATATTATATTAACAATTATATAATAATGCAAACAATTTTATATAATGAGAATAACCAAATTATGTCAAGACGCCCAGATAGCTGAACGGTATGAGGTCTGGCTTAGCAAATGCTTCGATTTCCCGCGGAAGCGATAATTTGTCTAGATCGATTTGGTGTATAAACAAACATAAATCTGCCTTCTGTAAATTTTCTATTGTTTTGTTCTGGTCATGGCTAGGCTTTTCCTATAATTCCTATTAATCATAATTTCATTGTCAGTCAAATAATAATTTAATTCTAACTTACCTTGACTTGGAATATTTTCGCATTCTGTGAATTTCTTTAGTATAGAACTTATCTTACCTTTTCCAACATTTTTCTTTATTTCCTTGTTTAAAGCTACCTTGCCTAAGGCAAATTACTACTTTATCCCACCCATTTGATACGTCAGGAAGAGAAAACTTTCCAATCTGAATATAATATTACAATCAATGATGCTTCTCTTGACCTTAAATCAAAGCATTTTGCACGTGTTTACGATGATAATATTAAAATTAATTAAACGATTGAATTAAATATATCTTATGTAACTGTAATCAGACTTTACAATAATATAATAATATTCTTTACTATACATTGGCAAAGAAAAACAAAAAAAACTACAGTTCGAAAAGCGAGTTTTTGGTCAATTTCAACAACTTTCTAAAATAGTGATCAGACGTTATACATTTTGAGCAATAATGAATAACCTTGAGTTGTTATTTTATATAATGGCAGAGTTAATTACGCTCAAATGACAATTAAAAGAATATATTTTGGACACTCATTGATAAATAAAACCTAGCCTCGAAACGATTATAAATAGGACAATTAAAAAAGCAGTTCCTGGTATGTGAACTTCCGAACTGACTTGTTATTAGTGGTTGCACTATAGCTTCATAAATATTAACTAATCCTCACATAGAAATTTTTAACCTAAGTCAAATACAATGTTAGGTCAAACGTCAAGGCCATCGAAATGATATTCCAACATTAAGAATTAAGCGTTGATGGATAATTGTAAACATTGTGTTGATATTAAAATTAGAGCTTATGTTAATGCATGAAGTCAACACCTTGACCAAAGCCTCGATAATAATAGTTCCTTCTTGCTCGAGGGTGATTTAAGTATCTTTACAGTCGAAGTTCATCAACAATAAGTTCGTTTATTATCTAAATAATAAAGGATTTAACAAGTGATAAGAAACTAAATTATAAGTGATTGAAAAGAAAATTAATATAAAATTGCATTCCATGATAACAATGGTGGATTCCTTTTTATTCTAATTAAGGGAAATAAATGTACCAAAAGTTCGTTAAACTGCTTTAACTTCGACGTCTCAAACGTCCAGAGCAAAATATTACTGGTAAAATTCCAAAATGTTCTGGTTAAAAATCGTAGTATGTAAAACTGGCCGTTTACTTGTGCGGTAACGGGTTTTAATCCGCCATCTTGTAGCTCTGAGAAACTTGAATTTTTATGACATTTTCTAGAGAAATAAAAAATAATTTGTATTTAGAAAGACGAGGTAACTTGTGTCCCATTGAATGCGCAGGTAGTATTTTCTCTAGTTCTTTTACCAATAATTATTTTGTGAGTGTGATGAAATTTTTTCAGTTTCGAGTTAATTCATCCTACTTTTGGATGTGTATGCTTATCTTCTTTGCATCACGAAGTGATATTATAATACCATAACAGTCAGATTCACAGAATTTAGCTTCTAGTCCAAGCGGCGACCGCAAGATTTTGACCGTCATTGAACATACTGCTGTGATTCTAGCACTCATAATTGAATATGTCATTTAGGTTGCCTATATATTTAGGGGTTTGGATTCATCTTGCCCAAATATTAGTTAAATAAATAAATTTGTTATTTAATAGGTAAAGAATACACTCTACATCACTTGATAATAATAAGAAATAAACCTTAAAAGGATTTTTTACTTAAAATTGAAAAATTATTTTGACAAGTTACGATTTGCATATCGTTAGGTCGTTGGACTTGGTTTTTCATAATTGAAGCCATTGGGAGGTGTAGTTTCACCTGAAAATTATAAAAGGCATAGATGGAAAGGTGTATACAAGCATTCACCACAATACTCACAGTTTTTGTTGTTGAATTTCAAGTAAATCCCATGCTGGTTTAACGATTCATCTAATTTCATGATAAATGTATAATTTTCATTAATCTATGCATTTGCAGCCAAAATGTTTTGCTGCAATATTCTTAATTAGATTCTAGAGCACCTTTAGCAATAGAGTTTTCAAGTGGGCAGCTCTATATAGAGAAGGTTTAGCCTGTTGAAGCTTAAAATTTGTATCGTTTTAACCCGATCTGTTAATATAATAAAATTTTGTTAATATTTAACGTTTTGGTGCCAAAATTGATGTAAATATTGTGTGATAGGGTATTAGGATTCATTTAATATTAAAAAAAGAAATAATAAGGTGTGAAAATGTTATTATCTTAATTTTGCAAAAACCATGTTCGTTAGGAAATTCAAGATGGTTGCCATTGAATCCTGGAGTTAAATTTGCTTTTTCTTAGACATGCAATATACCAAAATGTAGGAAAGATTATCCTCTTTCCGATTATGTAATTTGTTTAAACATTTAGTTTAATTTTTCAACCATATTTTGGTTATGTAAATTTTATTAGGTTAGATGTTCAATTGTTTTTAGTTACTTACCAAATTTTGTTAATGGGAAAATGACGTTTATCATTTGTTTTTGAAAAAAATATAAAAGCAGATCGGAAATCTGGTTACTTGCTTGTTGATTTTCATATAAAGAAGAAGCCATATCAGATCAAGCAATAATAAAATTTTGAGGTTATGTGTGACAGATTTTACGTCAATGAAATGTCAAAAAAGTGAGGTTATGACAAATGTCAACCAAATTTAATTTTTTTTTAAGTGTTTAATAATGATAATAACAATGAACACTTAAAGTGATTTAAATAAAAAGGAAAGTGGAAGTGTTAATTTGGTTTTTTGGACTATTTATTTATAAGAAGAAAATTTTTTGGAAAACGTATTGTAACTTTCTGGATAGAAGGAAATTAAAACTGGATCTAATAAGAATTTTAGGAAAATACACAATTGATTTATGTACTCACGTATTGGAGGTAAATTGTTCAATATTTCATAGTTGTAATAAATTACAAAAGAAGACCCACAAGAACAATTATATGGAAATGCGTGTTCACCAACGCTACAAATAAGCAGGTAAATGTACTGACTATTACAGAGAACTGTCAAATAATATAGTGTGTGCAAAAATCCAAGAGTGGCGCAAAATTTTTGAATTTAAAAATTTATTTTCAAACCTTAACTTTATTTTTATTTCGTTTCTTTCTTTTAATTATAATTTAAGATTGTGGGATTGAGCAAATAAAAATTGAGCTGGACAAAGGGAATTCGACTGTCTCTTATTTATTATTTTGTTAAATCCAATTGGCACCAATAATTAATTGAATCCCATTTTAGATAGTAAGAATTTTTCTTTTTTTCGTTTCTCTTTTATAAACTTTCAGTTTTTCATTTTTTTTGTTTATTAATAAAATAATATTTTTAAATGTTAAAAAGGAGATTTATTTGTGTATTTTTTTGCTTTGTGTCCATTAACAGAATTTAACAGGTATAAGTTTAACAATATTTTATTATTTTGTCAAAGAGCCTGAAACTTCCTCATGCAATTTTCCTGAGCTTGTCTTTGGATTTTAAAATCATAGCCGGAGCAAATTTTCTTTTCATCACAAAGGTAAATGGTGTTTGTTTTTGTATAACTTTTCAATTTGCCTTACTATTATTAAACATAAGTGATAGTGGTCTTTAAATTTAAATAAATTTATGATCAGGTGTTGTAAAGTGTATACTAGTACAGCGCTTATCACGATAAAATTTTACTGTCACACAAATTGGATGCTTATTCGCCAATAATATATCATAGCAATACGTATAATTTATGGAAAATGTGGACGTAGACAGCATAGGTAACACAAAACTTCTTATAGGCCTATAAGCAAATCCTGGCACGACTGCAGTTAATGGTCTAATAAGGGCTAATTCATCAGTATTTCACGTCCGTTGCATAACATCCAAGTGAAATTTACAGGATTTGCTTTGTTTTTTAAATTGAAGGTTAAACTGTCCAAACAACAAAACGTTTTGTCAGCCTGAGCAAAACTTGGTATTTTATGATATACTGACTCGTAAATCTTTAATAAATAATTCTTTCATTTCCTGAAGCAGTACATCACAATGCGTAAGATATATATGAATGTTTTAAATAAATTTGTATGTTGCTATGGTACTGATGATAACGAGCTCGTAATAATCTTTACGAGCTTCATAACGGGTTAGCCCGTAAAAAGAATCTTTACCCATAAAGGCAGAGCTCAATAAGCAGATGTTTGAGTCAGTATACCATAAATCCAATTACAACGATTTGTGTACGACTGAGAAATAAACGTCATTTCTAAGAACTTTGACTATTTGGAGAAAATAAGAGTAAATGTGCGTTTAATCTATTACACGATCGTGCAAAAACCGTCATTCATGAACGTGACGAAAGTTTAGGTTCGTACAGGTCTCAGACAAAATTGACAAAATGATAAAAAGAACATTGTCTTCCACCCGTACAAATGCCCTTACCGTTCTTGATGCTTAATATACTATTGCGTCAGCATACGTTCAACTGTTATGAGCATAAAATGTCAAATATCACAAGAGTTAAAAATGAGATTACTGACACATAAGGGCTGTTTTACAGTTTACGTTAGTGGAACGGAACTGTTGACCAAAATTCAGTGCGACAACTGTACAGCAGAAGCTTAAAAATTGTAGCGCAGCAAAATTTGACTTCGCCCGTAATTTGCGAACCGTGAAAATAAAAAGCTTTAATAAAAAGAAAAAAAGTATAGAAATTGTGTCTATTTTTAAAAAGTTGCTCAGAGTACGTGGTTATGTTGATCATTGACTTCTGTTACGCATAAACTTTACTTACATTCATCAGGTTGATTTTTTATGGACAGGACAGTCAGCTTGCAAAGTTTGATGGTCCTTTACCCCCTTTTCAAGTCCTAATAAATCATAAAAGTGCCCTCAGTTAATATCATTTTTTAATTCAAGTTATCCATTGGAGTGTATCTATTAAAAACAAAACGAAAACAGCGGTCCTTGTCACAAATCGAGGTAGGTGTAGCTTGCAAGGTTATTATTTAATCATTTATCAATTATTGATGGATTATAAAATGATCAGATTTTTTAGGTTAGTTTCACTTTTGTTATTAAAACCCCAATCCCAATTGATTAAATAATTGATACTCACCTCTGAATCATTTATTCACAAAATTGAGTGTGTGTGTACGAATAGCCTCCAGACTATTCGTACATACAGCGTACGAATAGTCACTCCGGTACTATTAAACGGAGTTTTTCATGTTAGTGGGACACTATAAAGATTATTTTATAATTAGGTTCCTGCATTTAGTAATATTCAAGTGTTTGGCTATAACCTACAAAAATCAAAATTTAGCAAAAACATTTCCGGAAATATTTCCACTTCTAATGATAATTAATTGTCGCTAAACAAATTTTATTTCAACTACTTATTGCTGAAATACATGAAGTAATTTAAACACAAGTAAAACATTACCTCAAGGTCCAAGTGTACCCAAAAAATGTAACGGTACATTCAAAAATTTTAAACAAAATCACAGTGAATTTACTTAGATTCTGAATAACTATACCAAATTAAAAAAAGAAGTCATTATAAAGGGGCCCATTTATACACCTAAATACGGTGCATAAATCTTAATCACATGATTAATAATCGTTGTTTTTTCCATAAATAATATAATGATGTGATAACTTTGGTTTTAAATTAAACTCTAGAGTAGGAATACTAAAACTATTGCCAAAAAACCTGCTTTTTGACAAAAAAAAACTGAGGTTTTCGGCAAAAAGCAGGTAATAATTTAGTTCCTATAGACATACGATTTTCTTAAAATTTTGGGAAAATAGTTCAGATACTATGAATAATAATAATAATTATTATTATTATTATTACTATTATTATATTATTATTATATTATTATTATTATATTATTATTATTATTATTTTTTTATTTCACGCCTACACTACGGGGGAACCAACATCTAAGGTCATCTGTCCCCCATCTAACATGCAACACGAATACACACATCCATAGTTGAAGTGGCGGAATTTTCCAATTAAAAAAATCCCGCCGCCCCAAGTGGGATTCGAACCCACGACCCTTGGAACACGAGTGATGCACTGACACCACTCGTCCACCGCCGGCCCTATTATTATTATATTATTATTATTATTATTTTATTATTATTATTTTTTGTTTTTTGTTAATTTTGAATGTACAGTTTTTCTAAAATTATTTTTTTTCCTAAAACATGTTAAATAATTTCGTTAATAAACATCGTTTTTAAAAAAAAAGTTAGGTAAACAACCATTTAACCTTCTAAAGGCCGGTATTATAAAACTTTTTACTTCCTAGATAAAATTTACTTTGAGAGTAAATTAATTTATTCTGTCAATTTGCATATGAGTGATGTTGCTAAAGTTGATTTTTAATTATAGTATTTGCAATTTTTTGTTATAGAAGAATTGAGAACAAGAATAAGATTTATAAATGCGAACCTTGGATTGCACAAACTCAATAACAAATCGGAATCGGAAAGGTCGATTGTAATAAAACAATTTTCCTTTTATTTAGGCAACACTTCGTACTCTTTGAAACTCCACGTTATCAATGTTTATTTCGCTTAATTGCTATCGGCGACGAATTGCTTTATATCGAAATTTTGAGATGCTTAGTGGGGTCTCATAGAATAACGTTTATTTATTTTTATTCTTAGGTAATTTAACTAATTATATTTGTTGTGTATGATTATTAAAACTAAGGTATTAAAACTAGGTTGCCTAATTAACATTTTTTGTAGTCTGTTGTCCGTCTCGTTTATGACGTAATTATGTTAGTTTTTTGGATTTTCTTTCGTGGTAAACTTGGCTCAATTTGGTGGATTTTTAAAAATATGGAAGACGGTTCATGTTGACGGTTTCTCCTTTTTTTGAAAGAAATCTTGCGAAAAGAAAACTTTTTAAATTTTTTGTTGTGAAAAATTTGATCAAATCTTTCGGTCTTTAATGGGTTTTGTATAGTGTTTCTGTTTACGACGATTTTTAACATCGTGTTTTTTGGTACTTTGACAATTCTAGACCAAGAATTAGTCGAATTTCGTTATGGGATTTTGGTAGACCAACTTTCCACACACTACAAAGAATTTAAGCAAGTCGTTTAAGATCTTGAATAAGTGATTTATTTTGATTCATTCAATCGATAGATAGCATATTTTTTTAAAGATTCTAGGAAAACGTAAGCCTGTCAGGTTTACAGGGATTTTTTCATTTTCTGGTTGTCTTTGCTTCACCTTTTCTACTGAATGATTTACCAATTCTGTGTCAATCTCTACTGTGGCTGTGAGTTTTGGGTTTCCAGTTGGCTGCTGTTAATGCTGGATCACGCTAAAGCCTGCTTGGATTGGATAGGAACGAGATGGGATACAATTATTCATATAAGTTTAATTATATTATTTATGTACGTTAAAGGCAACCCAATAAAAATGTTTATTTATATAATAGTAACAACAACCTTATGATCAGTAAGTTTATATAAATTTAATTTATATAATTTAGTAACTGCAACATTTCTGTTTCCTATGCAAAGCAGTTAATTATAAGGTTTGCGAACATCTTTCTTTAGTGACGTTGACGGTGTGTAACCATAGTAACAGAAACGTTTTTGTTACCGCTTTATAACTTCTTATATAAATCGCATTCCTAGTGATTAGCAATAGTTTTGTATTTGTGGCTGCGTTGGTAAAATTCCGGTTACCAAATTTCCATTACTCTTTCCATCTCACTATCACATTTTTTTTCTCGCTTAAGCATTAAAATTCTTAGTTGACATTTAATGAACGTGCAATATAATTACATAATTACCAACTTTAGTTATGTAATTTTTGCACAAGTGTAGGCCAAAATCTTATTGCGGACATTTCTTTACTGCGAACATGAACAAATTACCTTCAACGGCTGAAGAGAAAACAATGATTCAATTTTAGTCTATCAATTTTTAAATTGCGTTGTATTTTTTAAAACGGTCATTAAAAAACTTCACTATAACTGTTACCCTGTAACACTAACTTTGTTACGTGCTAATTTCGTAGCACCCTGTATAGCTATGCTTTTGTGTTAGCTTGTAGAGTGTTTAGGGATTTTCGCATTCTCTCTCCTTGTAGTTGCCATTTTGTTTGGAACTAACTTCCTGTTGTTGATAAGAGACATCACTTTGTTTTGATCGTTCGTGTGAAGAAGATTCTTTAAAGAATATTTTAGTGGCATCACCGTTAAATTAGTTTTTTCTTTATGTTGTGATATGGGAATTGCATTTGTGCAGATCTATAATTAATTTTTGGTGGTGTTTCCAATCTTATTGGTAATCGTAAGAGATTTTTCCACTAGTTCTTTTTTGAAGGTTAGGAGCACGATCTCGTAAGATTATAGATTAACTTTTCTTTACCTTCAGTCTCTTATACTATAATTCTTTTACAGGACTCGACTGATATATAATCAACGTTAGCCGCATTTGGGAGCGGTATAATGCTTAACTTCGGTTATCGGACGAGAACCGGTGTATTCAACGTGGTATGGTCGTTGCCAAGCGGTCACCCACACTGACCGCGCCCGACGACCATACCACGTTGAATACATCGGCTCTCGTCCGATCACCGAAGTTAAGCAACGACACGCGGGGATGATTGATGCGAGCGAGATTGTTTACTCTAAATTTGACTTAACTTCAAGTCTCAAAAATGTAACTGGCACGGTAAATTAACGCGTATACCTGCGATGTAGACTGCGCAATCGTTAACCTCAGATTTTACTTGTTTAACCAATTCATTACGGAGCAAAGTCATACGTATTCACTCGCAAATATTCCTAACAATCTAACAAATTAATAATATGTAACAAAATTATATATACTTATGAAATAGATACCTAGATATAAGATATAAGCTACAATATAACTGACTCACGGTACAGATGTATGTTCTTCGAACTAAAGAGGAACGTCACCAACCAGGTCGAACGTAGCGTGATCCAACGAGACAACAGCAACCAAGTAAGCGTAGTGGTGTTTTAACAACCCAATATACAATGTAGTGATGAAGTTAACGTAATATTTATTATAGAAAAATAAAAAAAGGCCTGTAACAAATAAAATCAATTACCAGAATGCACCGAGCACACATCTAATAAATATCTTAGATAAAAGGTGACCTTCTGAAAGAGTTATACCGCTCCCAAATGAGGCTAACGTTAATTATATATCGAATCCTGTCAAAGAATTATAGTATAAGAGACTGAATGTAAAGAAAAGTTTATCTATAAACTTACAAGATCGTGCTCCTAACCTTAAAAAAAAACTAGTGGAGAAATCCCTTACGGTTACCAATAAAATTGGAAAAGTTAATTATAGATCTGCATAAATGCAATTCCCATATCACAACATAAAGGAAAAACTAATTTAACGGTGATGCCACTAAGATATTCTTTAAAAAATCTTCTTCACACGAACGATCAAAACGAAATGAAGTCTCTTATCAACAACAGGAAGTTAATTCCAAACAAAATGGCAACTACAATGAGAGAGAATGCGAAAATCCCTGAACGCTATACAACCTAACACAAAAGCATAGTTAAATATTCAATTTTAAATAATTTCCATTAAAACGTTTCTTTAATTTTTGCATATACTGTCATGGCGGAAAACAATAAATAGAATATAATAAGAGGAATAATAATAAGTATAAACACTGGAAGCACCTATCCATATCCTTTAAGTGATATAACGTTGCTGAAAGTAATGTTATTGTAGTATTTTGATTTCGATTTTGGTTGTTGTAACTAGGTAGTTGTGTTTCGGGTTTCAGTTATAAACTATAAGTTCTGTCAGTCGTCAGTATTGTCGGCAAGGTAGAGTGTGGTCGGTAAAAATTAAGAGAGAAAAAATTTTATTATATGAAAATGACGAAGAGAAAAATGGCGCAGTTCTGTTTTTCTGCAATTGATTTTGTTTTTATTATCAATAAAATGTTAAATAAACGTTATAAACAAAATTTGTTAATAAAAGTCGACCACATTGTAAAACTAGTTTTACATAGAGAGATTATCTAACCTCATTAAATTTAAATCTTTCATCTTTTGTGCGGTCTTTTGATAAAGTCATAAGCTTACGAACTGAAAATATATGATATATTGCAGCTATTTCATCATAGTATCTAGTATTTATAAAAGTAATTAACAGCACCGCTATACAACTCCACAAACATGGTTTTATAATGAGATAATACTCAACCTTATATTAATTCGTTAATACACATATACTAGGGTAACAGTTACTAGAAGTTTTATAAAATGGCGGTGAAAATATTTATATCACTTTATTATATATCTAGAGATTATAACAGTATAAAGCTCTAATATATCTGTGAACCTTCTTATATACTTTCGGTACTTTTATATACCCTTTATTTAAACAAGTGTTACCATACCCAATAAACATTTTTATTTATATAATCGTAACCGCAAACTTTTGGTGCTTAAAATTAGTGATATTAACTTTGTTGTTACTATTGTATAATGTATAAATACAATGTTTATTGGGTAAGCAATTAACAATGTTTCATTGTATCGCGTTTTAATTGGAGCTTCGCCCAATTGTTTATTTTTTATTTATGAATTACTTAATTATAAATGAATTTGCATACAACGTCCTTATGATGTCTTTAAAACTGATGGGTGTCCTAATTCAGACATAATCATATTATAAATATAAAAAATTATCTAGTCGGAATCAATTATTATTTACTTATCTAGTCCAAATAATTTATGTACTTTCGCGCATGATTAAGTCCTTAATATTTGTTGCATGAGAGCATAGGTTTATATCCAGGAGTTCATTATTATGAATCCGTTAGTATTTCAAAAGCCAACATTAACATCATTCTTTTGCAATTTACATTAATTACCGTCATTAAAAAATTGATATTCTATCTATGCACTAAGCTATTAAAGTACAGCGTAGAAGAAGTGAATAACAGATTTAATTAGAATTATTACTATTTTACATAATATGCATATAATAGCAGCTTTTGTAGAATTAAAATATTATTTAACGCTAAAAACAAGTTTTGGTTTTGTTTTTTCCGTTGTTAATGAACTAAATACTCCTAATGTACATAAAAACGAGTTTATTTCGGAACTTGTTTAGCAATAATGCGTAGATTATTTGATGTACATACTACATACATAAATAGGTAGAAACATTGTCGAAGACTTTTCTATAATTATATTTGTACGGTATGGTACAGTATACAACATTCTTTTTTTATGTTATAATCTTAATAGTTGTAACACCGGACTTCAAAGATGGCACCTTAGAAATGTAATTCATATACTCCACTAGTTATAAATAACAATTCCTATGCAAAAAGACAGATTAACGTAATATATAGTTACAAATTTGTAATTTTAAAGTAACTTTTTATACAATTACCATGACATATTATTGTCATGTATTTAATCACACTAGGGTGAATTTACTCACACGAAAATATTTAATAAGCAGATTTTATGCAATTCTACAACTACCCGATTTAATAGTTGCATAACTTTTTTAAAATAAAGTTAGTTAACTTAAACTAACGTGCACACAAAAAAACTGTTTAAGCAGATAAAGGATATGTGGAAATCCTGTTTTTCAGAATTTTTCTCATAACAACGATTTGAGGATCGTTTGTGCATTTTTTAACTTAATAAAGTTTAGTGCATTTTTAATGTTAGAATCATCTGGAACATACAAAATATGTTATATTGAAGGTGTATGCAAATGTATAGCAACTTACCTTGTAGAAATATTGTTGAGATTCATGTTAACGAGATATATTTAATTCGCAGTCCTATTGAATTTCAAAATTTTAAAGCTTTTTGATAAGTTGTTTTAGTGGAAATAAGTAGAGTAACATTGTAACTACAGAACTGATACACATTTTAATGTAAAGTTTGGATCTTGTTAATCAAATCACATAGTTTGACAAGCTGCGCCTTTCAAACGTCCAATTGAATTATGCAATTTGGCTTGTATGTTAAAGTTTTTGGCATCTAAAAACATTGCATCTAAAAACATTCAGATAATATTATTAATGATATGTTTAGATTTTTGAAGAAAGGAAAGTATGAAAGGGTGTTTTTGTGCAATAAAACCGTTTGTTAGTTACAAGAAAATGTTCTTTTGTCGGCATTAAAATTAAGGGTATTACTCTATTTTTCAGCCTAAGTGTTGTATATGGTTGAATTCAAAATTTTCTTTTCTATAAGTTTATTATTTTTTGCATTTATGAATGTTGATAAATTATAATTGGGTTACATAAAATCTGAAATGTCAAGATTTTTTGTTTTTGAGAAAATTCTTTTGTTTCCCAAAAGAGTATAAAAAAGGTATCCATTTTTTAACAAACAAGTAGCAATATTCTATCAGAGAAACAAGGTATGTTTCTAGCTGTTTCAAAAATTAAAATTGTAAGGTTAGAATTCAACTTTGAAAATAATGAAGACGTAAAGTTATGTGAAACGTCAATAATAGATAATTATGTTTGAAGTGTATTTGAATACATAGTTGTTCATCGAATATAATACAGTTTTTTCAAATTTTAAAAACCATTTTAAAAATAATATTCATAATTTTATTTAACCTTGCCAATGTTCGATTAATTTTTGAAATATCAAAAGGAGGTATCGAATTTTATACTTACCTGTTTAATTGAAAGAGGAATTTTTCAATTGGTCTGGAAATTATATTTGGATCAATCAATATTTTGTAATTCGATTAATGTGTGCAATCAACGAGTTTGTCAAGCAACTCAAATTATTGAACAAGTTATTGAGTCAAAATTGAGTTTAATTTAGAAACTCCATTTTATTAATTGTAGAAAATAGATTTGTGGTCTAGATAATACTTTCAAATTTAGGTAATTTTCGTTGAGATATTCCAATAAAATAATAAATGAAAAGATTATCCAATTAAATAGTTTGTTTACTGGTATTAAATAATAAGTTTACTTTCATTTGTAATTAGTGATTTATTCCTAATTTCTTCAAAGGTTAATTTGATATTGGATTATTTGGATGTGTGGGTGTATGTGTGTATACAAAACAGGTGTTGTAAATTTGCTCCACAAAAATTGTGTAAATTCTGTAATTAAGATTGAGTAAAATAAATTTTATGAGTGATTAAGTAATTGAAAAAGACCAAAATCATCTATTGCAACATAAAATAAATCAATTTCAAAAGTTTTTAAAAATATATTAGCAAAAGTTGAAATTATAAATTATCAACCAGTATTTCTGTTGCTGATAAAATTCTGAATGGTTTTAGCTAAAGCAACCTACACACTACTTTTGTAAAATACTTAAAATAAAATTAAAATTGTTGTTAAAATACTTAAATATGAGTGATTCCAAAAAAATATTAGATGAAATTAAAAAAGCTAAAACTGAATTAAAAAATACAATTGAGGCGGCAGAGGCTAGATTGGTCTTAAAAATAGAGGAAGGAAATAGAAGAATTAAATCACTGGAAGAGGAAAATAAGGGGTTAAGGCAAAGAGTAGAACAATTAGAAAGAACCAGCAAAACTAATAACTTGGTAATATTTGGTTGGCAGAAATCTCCAGCTGAAATCACTGTTGAATTGATTTGTAGTGAACTACGTAAATTACTAAAAATAAATCTGGAAGCAAGTGATATAAATAATTTGTACACTTTAGGAAAATACAAAAACGCTCCTGTGAAAATAGAACTGGTGTCCTTTCTAAAGAAGAAAGCTATTTTGAAGAATGCTAAGCTATTAAAGGGGAGTGGTGTTTTTATTTCCGAAGATTTAACTCTTCAACAAAGGGAGGAATTAAAACATCTGAAACAATTTCTTGAAGAAGCTAGAGAAAGTCAAAACTATACTAGGAGTTACATCAAGAGAAACAAACTTATACTTGACGATAAAAGTTACACGTTGGAAGAACTTGAAACCTTAACTAAATTAGAAGAAAAAGAGAGAAGCAGTGCTCCAAATACTCCTACAATAGAAAAAACCTTCAAAGATCCTGAAATACTTAACTTCCTACAAAGTCAGACAAGTGCAGATAAAGATACACCCAAAGGTAAGGAAGGTACTGCAAAGAAAGGTTTGAGACCAGGTCTAAGGTCTGATGCGTAATTGGACCCCCATCGTTGTTAAAAACACATACTTACTATATTTATTTATTACTCCAAAGTTTAGTAGTTAAGTCTAGTTAGCAGTTTTTTATTGTGTTTTTTTGTTCTTCAGTAAAATGAATAATTATGTAAAAGATTTTAGTTTAGAAGAAATAGAAACGTTTCAAATAGATAATTTAAGTGAATACAATACACTGATTAAAAATAAAACAATTGGAGCTATAGAAAAAGAGAATTTGAAAATATTTCATTCTAACGCGAGAAGTTTGAATAAAAACAAAGATGAATTTACAGTTTTATTGCATTCAATTGGTCATGACTTTGACTGTCTAGTCTTTACAGAGACTTGGAAATTAACTGATCCAGATTTGTTTAGTTTTAAGGGTTACAAACACATATATAATGAAGGTACAGCTAACCAAAATGATGGGATAATGATTTTTATAAATGAAAGATTATCTTTTAGTTATCAGATATGTTTAATTGGTAGTATAAAAAGTATACAGTTAACTATTGAAAAAAATAAAAAATATATTAAACTAACAGCTATTTACAGAAGTCCTTCTGATTGCATAAATACATTTATAGATAATTTGTACCTCTATTTAAACGGATTAGACAAGACCACTGATATGGAGATACTAGTGGGTGATATTAATATAAATATTTTAGAAAACACTACAGATTCTATAAACTATCTAAATACATTATCAACATTTGGTTATCTAACAGCAATTAATAAACCTACTAGGAATCAAAATTGTCTTGATCACATATTCATTAAAAGTACGATAGGTAATCTTATACACATTCCAATAGTTCTAGGATTGCAAGTTACAGACCATTGTCCAATTATTTTATATACCATATTCCCTGGAAAAATAAAAAATGAAATTATCAAAAATCAGTATAAATACTATATTAACTATCCTAAATTAAAAGAGATGTTACGTACTGAAAATTGGGAAAATATATATTCAAATAATAATGTCGATGAAACTGTAAACATTTTTTTAATAATATTGGAACGTTATATAAAGAATTGCACTAATAAAATTAAATTGAAAAATAGCACCGTCAGGAAAAAAGAATGGGTCACAGAAGGCTTGTTGAAATCTATTCAAGAAAAAAACAAGCTTTTTAAGCAAATGCAGAAAAATCCAGATGAAATTAACAAACAAACATATAAAAGATATAGGAATAAATTAAATGAATTGATTAAAATATCAAAACAAAAGTATTATCAAAAAAAATTAGGAGAAAGTAGAAATGATTCAAAAAAACTTTGGTCATGCGTAAAAGAAATATGTAATACAAACAAAAAACATGAAAAAATTTACAACATAAACTCAGCAACAGGTGAACTATTAACGGCCGAAAAGGCAGTAGCAGAGAGATTCAATGAGTTCTTCACAGCAATTGGTAAAGATCTTGCATCAAAAATTAAAAAATCAGAGAATGTGGTCAATCAAACTCCACACCCTGTGGTGAACTCATTCTTTCTCACAGCAACTACTGAAATAGAAATTAGAAATGTAATCTTAACGTTAAAAGAAAAAAAATCCCCAGGTATAGACAATATTAAATCAGAAACATTAAAAAATATTGCGAGTGAAATTTCTCCTATTTTAAGTCACATTTTTAACCTGTCAATTGAAAAAGGTATCTTTCCGGAAAAGTTTAAAGTAGCAGTAATTAAACCTCTACACAAAAAGGGTAGCAGCTTGGAGGTGACTAATTATCGTCCAATATCAATTATATCCAATTTAGCAAAAGTATATGAAAAAATCTTGAAAAAAAGAATAGTATCGTATTTAAATAAATACAACCTTTTATCTAATAAACAATATGGTTTTAAAGAGAATATATCAGCAGAGGATGCCATTATTCATATAACAACGAATATATATAATGCAATGAACAGCAGTAAACCATCACTATGTATTTTTATAGATCTTGCTAAAGCGTTTGACACAGTTAGTCACCTTCAGCTACTGCAAACTTTACAAAATATTGGCTTTAGGGGAACAACATATAGGCTCATTGAAAGTTACCTCAATAAACGTCCACAATGTGTTCAAATAGGGGAAACAAAAAGTCCTTTTTTAAATGTTGAATATGGCGTTCCACAAGGGACCGTGCTAGGTCCAATATTTTTTAACATCTATGTAAACGATATATTGAAACTTGATCTTGATGGGGATATTGTCAGTTTTGCCGACGATACAGCAATTTTTTACTGCTCCAACAGTTGGACCGAATTAAAAATAAAAGTGGAAAATGATTTTAAAGAAATATTGAAAATCTTTAACTACAAAATGTTAACTGTAAACGTGGACAAAACTCACTTTATTCCTTTTTCACCCTACTCTACTAACTTACCTGAGTTTGACTCGCTAAATGTTCCTGTTGGAGATGAGATTGTCCAAATCAAAAAGACAACCAATATAAAGTATTTGGGAATATACATAGATTCACATTTAAAATGGGATTATCACATTAAATCTCTGACGAGTAAAATTAGATCTCTTTTGCCCAAGTTTAAAATCCTTAGTGATATTCTCTTTCCTACTCAACTGCTGATGCTATACCATGCTTTGGTAGTAAGCCACCTCCGCTATGGAATAGTTGCCTGGGGAGGAGCAGCAAACATTCATCAACACCATCTGCAAACAACTCAAAAATATATTATTAAATTAATTTATAAAAGAAATTATACTTACCCCACTGATAGCTTATTTGAAGAATCCAAACTGTACGACTTAAAACAATTGTTTTACTATAATATAATAATTAGACAACATAAATACCGACATGATTTAGTACCGATACGACATATATACCAAACCAGACATAAAATGGTGTCATCAATAGTGCCAAGACCCATGAAGACTATATATCAAAGATCTTATCAATACTTAGCACCTAGACTGTATAGTCTAATACCAGATCATATTAAACAAATTAATTCGGCACATTCATTCAAAACAAAATTCAGTAAGTGGTTTTCGCAAATTCCACGGCTTGAAGCTCATAAGCTTGCTGAAACACTACAATAAAGAAGCTATTTGATTTTTTGTTTTTAATTAGTTATTGTAGAAATATTTCTTGTAGTAGCATGTTTAAGAATAATGGGTATTTAAATATCATTGTTTTTAAGTGTTGTAATTATTGTTATGTTAAAGTATAATTGTTGTAGCTATTGTTTATTGTTATTAATGCCAGTCTTTAAGCATGCAGGTCAGGGTTTCATATTTAAGTTCGCTAAAGCATATACTAGTAATATTTTAAACATAAATTATATGCACTTTGTTGTTTAAAATGTTTTGAAAATATTGAGCTCATACACTTAATACCTCTTAGTTAATTTCGGTACATTTATTTGTATAATCTACTTTCAAGGCATAGCCTTTAGTAGCTTATTTCAATTTACTTACCCTTATACATATCATATATAAATATTTTGTACATTTCCTTTGTAATTGTGTTGGGGTGAATAAATTTATTATTATTATATATTATTATATCAATTTTGTTCTTTATTATGTATTTTATCATTTGTGTAATCTTATTTGTTTAACAATCAGCTTTTATTTAAATAAGAATATTCAAGAGATTTCAAGAGAGATCAAGGAGATATCTCACTCCAAATGCCATATATGCTGAGTATCTTTCCGCCCTGAGGACCGAGACTTATACGACAAGTTTTCAAAACCGACCAAGAGTGTTTCGCCGCGCACACTCACGCGAACGTCGAGAAGATGGAGACCTAGTTGTCAAAAGGTTTAAGTCAGGTGTCAACACCGAACACCGTTGCTACAATTGCAAGGGGCGTGGACATTTTTCGGACAAATGCCCGAAACCAAGGTTAGAATGTACCAATTGTAAGCGTTTGGGTCATCTAGCCAAAAATTGTCATAGACAACCGGTAAAGAATAATATTATCAAGTCGAGCTTAACTAATGCTAACGACAGCTATTACTTTGAGTGTCGGGTAAACGGAAAACCTTCTGGTGCATACGTTGACACGGGCTGTGGAGCTGTCCTACTAAGAAAGGGTGATGCTCATAAATTAGGGTTGAGCTACATCTCCAGTTGGATGACAATGAGCGGATATGGAAGGCTATAGTCCCTGTAATAGGAGAGACGAAAGCCACGATTCTGCTTGACCGAGTTAAAGTCTATGTTGAAATTTTGGTTGTGCCTAACGATGTCCAAGACGTACCTTTAATGATCGGACGGACTTTTCTCAACCGACCAGAGGTTGTCATGATAGTCCTTCAAGAAACTGTTCGTGTACTGTCTGCTGACGACAATATCGAAGATGTCAAACTTTTCATTCCGAAGAATTCCTCTTTGGACTAAGCAAGATACCATAATTCCTCCAAAAACAACAGCTTTGGTAGCCGTCACTTCTAGGGATGCTGGTGATAGAGAACTTTACGTTCACGGGGGTTTACGACCAATTCCTGGCCGAGAACACTACATAGATGAATGTATCACCAATGGTCTAGATGGTTTTCTTACCATAACAAACGTTTCACATGAACCCGTTGAGGTAAGTGCTGATAAGATTCTAGTTAGATCTGTAATATGCTTTGAAGATGAAAATAAAAGATAAATAAATCAGTTAGCATGCCAGTACTATCAGCCTCAGTGATAGATGCTAAGCCCTTTTCGGTTGATGAAGTAGCATGTAACAAAAGCCTCAGTGCGAGTCAGAAACAGAAGTTAATTGATTTATTAAATGAATTCAGATGCTGTTTTGCTCAAAATACTAGTGAACTTGGTAAGACAGATATTTTAAAAATGTATATACATCTAACGGATGACAAGCCCGTTGTTTATCGTCCTTACCGTCTTTCCCACAACGAACGAAAAGTTGTTAGAGACATTGTTGATGATCTTATGAATAATGGTATAGTGCGTGAATCAGATTCACCTTACTCCAGTCCCATCTTGTTGGTGAAAAAGAAAAACGGAGAACAGGGAATGTGTGTCGATTATAGGGCATTGAATGCAAAAACCGTAAAAGATAGATTCCCTCTTCTTCGTGTAGACGATTTTCTGGAAAAGTTAAAAGAATGTAAATATTTTACAAGTCTAGATTTAGCAAGCGGGTATCACCAAATACCCCTCGAGGAATCTTTTATTCCTAAGACCGCCTTCATTACACCAGATGGACATTATGAATATACGCGGGTTTCATTTGGCCTAGTCAAAGTTCCAGCCGTATTTCCGAAGACAATCAATAAAGTCTTAGGTAATTTACGATACGGTAAGGTCCTAGCATACATGGATGATATTTTACTACCTGCCAAGGATTTTTAAACGGCACTCTCTAATTTAAGGGAAGTGTTGTAAACAATTAAAGAGTCTGGGGTTACCCTAATGTTATGCAAATGTCAGTTTTTTATGGAGAAAGTAGAGTATTTAGGGCATGAAATTAGTAAAGAAGGCGTGCAACCAGGATTAAGAAAACCAGAAGCCGTTAGTAATTTTCCAACACCTCTTGTCCACACGGTTCGACAGTTTTTAGAGTTAGCAAGCTATTTTAGAAAATACATCAAGAACTTCGCCACCATAGCCAGACCCCTAACCGCGCTGACTAAGAAGGATGTAAAATTCATGTGGACCGAAGAGCAGGTCAAAGCCTTTCAAACTCTCAAGAAAAAATTGGTATCGCGACCAGTGTTAGCAATTTACGATCCGCAGTTAAAAACGGAGGTCCATACAGACACCTCTAAATGGGGCATTGGAGGGATTTTGTTGCAAGAGCAACAAGATGGATCTCTGAGACCTGTTCTCTATTACTCCAAGCATACTACGAAGGAAGAACAACGATACCACTCTTATGAGCTGGAAACAATGGCCGTAGTTTATTCTCTCAAACGTTTTAGCATATATCTAATAGGCATCCACTTTAAAGTAGTCACAGACTGTAATGCCATTCGAACCACTCTCAGCAAGAGGTATTTAATCCCAAGAATTGGAAGATGGTGGCTATTAGTACAAGATTATGATTTTGAAGTAGAATATCGAGCATGACCCAAAATGCCACACGCTGATGCACTAAGTCGAAATCCTGTAAATGATCTGTCTGAAAACCGAACTGAGCGAGTGTACCGTCGATATAAACGAAGATGACTGGGTACTTACCGCTCAAATGATGGATGAGAGATGTAAGATGATTATTGACACTTTATCGAGACCACCAATCGACCGAGAAGAACATGACCTTCATCAGAATTACTGTTTAGTTAATGGCCGATTGTATAGAATAACGGAAGGGAGAAAGAAATTGGTCGTGCCAAGGACAGCACGCAAACAGGTCGTTTTACAGTTTCATGACGGCATTGGACACTTATCATTAGAAAAGACAATCTCGGCTATATCCAAACATTATTGGTTTCCAAGTATGCGAAGATATGTAAAAAGATTTATCTCTTCCTGTTTGCAATGTTTATACAACAAGGAACCAGGAGGAAGACAACCGGGATTCATGCACCCGATCGAAAAAAACGTCGATCCGTTCGATGCACTACATGTAGATCATCTTGGCCCATTCGTGAAATCTAAAAAGAAAAACATGTATTTGATTGTAATTGTAGACGCCTTCACCAAATTTGTGTTTATAAAGGCTGTACCGTCAACAAAACTGCGAGCTTTGATATTGCTTGTGACTAGTGTAATTCAGAACTTTGAAGTGCCAAGGAGAATAATAAGTGACAGAGGATCGTGTTATACGAGCAAATAGTTTGGAGAGTTTTGTAGAGGTCTGAACATTAAACATGTGTTGAATGCCACTGTGACTCCACGGGCCAACGGGCAAGTGGAGCGATACAATCGTACAATATTGGCATCGCTTTCTGCGTCGACTGAAGACGAAAATAGGTGGGACGAAATGGTGGAAAAGGTCAGGTGGGGTCTGAATTAAACGAGGAATTCAACCACCGGTAAGTCACCATACGAATTACTGTTTGGGTACACTCCCAGAGGAGTGGCAAATGCGGTTTTAGCAAACGAAGTCGCTATAGAACCAACGCACTTGGACAATATAAATGATGTAAGAAGCGAGGTGAAACGGATCACAGAAGCTAAGCAGGCCGAACGAAAGGCTAGATATGATACGCATCGTTGTGCAACCAATACAAGGTTGGGGAGCAAGTGGTGATGCGAACCTCTGCAACGAACAATCAGGGGTAAAGTCGTAAGCTTCTCCCTAAATATAGCGGGCCCTTTGTCATTACCAAAGTTTTAGATAACGATCGTTACGTTGTTGAGGATGCGAGGGGATCTTCTCGATCGCAGAGAAGGTATAAGGAAATCGTATCCCTTGATTAAATGAAGCACTACCGCATTGATGTTAGCTCGGATTCTAAAACCTGACTACGTTGTTTGTTTAGTTTGAAAGTTGTAGTTTATGTGGGCTATAAGAGAGTTGCATATGATAGTATTTTCTGTCAACGTTGTAAATTGTGTGGACTGTAAAAGAGTTTTATATTATAGTAGGTTTTTGTCGTAGTAGTTGTGTTTGGAAGGGATGCTTGTTATAGTATTATTAGAATGTTTAGGAGAAGGCGCATTATAATACTTCTCTGTTTCTACAGGTTTACTAAAAGGACCAATCCACGTGGACGTGGAATACGGTAGCGTAGCCGACTGTGATCTACCCTCAATATGTATCCAACAAAACTTGCAGCATAGTTCGTTATGTTACGAGGGCATTACTCAATCGTTTAGTCATCAGTGGACACATAACAGGCTAGTTATGTGATAATGATATGGAATGATTTTAGAGTCAGTCTCGAATAGAAAAAAGTACTATGTACACGCTTTTAAATGTTATTACCGATATATTTATTAATAAATTATATTAAACAGTTGGGGTTGTTTATATGCATCAATCCTCACCCAGTTTCACCAAATTTGTAATTAGAAATCATTAACTTGCATTTAATTTTTGCCAAAGCTATTTGTCCTTGATTAAAATATAACCTTACTTGATTGATTTATTTTAATTGCTCTACTTGATAATTTGTTCAATTAATAATAAAGCACTGTAAATCCCTTACTTGACGACTTATTAATTATATGTTTGGTATTTGGGGTTTATACTCTCAGCTATCGAGGAGCCATTAATGGGAAAAGTCGACCACATTGGTAGTAGTCGCAAATGTGTTGTTCTTTTCAGATTTTGTCTGCAAATACTGTAGCTATTTTAGCCGATTCTTGGTACCCCTAACAGAGACCCACGACCTCACATTAGTTAGCTGGCAGCCGACAGATTTAACTGCGGTTATAGGTTGTTACCGTTTCCCAATAAGCAGTCCCCATTTTGTTGGTAACACAAGCTCAGGAAAGATTTTTCTTTATGATTTTTATTTATAAATTCATTTTTTTGATAAATTTTCCATTTTATAAATAAAATAAAATCTGTGGTTATAATTTTTTTTAACGTGTTTATTTATTATTGATGTGGGATGCAAGTATCCATTTATTTTCTTTATATACATAGTTTAACATTATTATTTCTCGTCCAGATGCAGGATTCGAGGTGTTGTTTGTAGTAGGTTTTTCTTTCCAGGTACAGGGATTAATAAGATCTAGGTATATATATTTTTTTATCTCATGCTCAACTGAGTTAGCCTACTGGGAAAAAGAAAAGCTATTAAGTTGTTATACATTTTTTATTAAAGCTAACCAAAATCAGATTAGATATTCAAAGTGTTAGTATATCATCCCATAGTATATTGTTCGCCCGAATGTGCGGTTTATAAAATCTTATTTAATATATTTATTTATAATTTTATAACATCTCAGTATCTCAAGATCAATCGAGACTCTCAAAGCCTGTTAATCTGTAGGTACTCATTTTCTTCAGGTCAATAGCAAAGATGTATGTATCTATTATTCAATTATTGCCACCTTAATTAATTGGTATTTACGATCGGACTTTTAAAGTTAGTATTAACGGTATCTTAAATTGTTAATATACTATAAGTACTACAAGGTAAACGATAACAATTAAGTTATTCAACTTTTATAAATAACTGTTTGGAAAATATATCTACCTATAAATACACATACACAGGTGTTTGTATCTAAAAATAACTATACTTTTTAAATTAATGATTTTGTATCTGTTCTGCCCATCCATAAAGAAATAAAATCCTGCTCTCTGACGTCAATAGGGGTTCTTCTTTGCATTCTTCAATCCTCTGACGTCAATGCGTACCGAAGAAGGGCTATATTTAACCTGTTAATTTAACATAATCGATTATATAACCTATTTATAAGACATTTTTTACCATGTTGTTGGCTGATAACGACCGGTGTGATTAATATCTTTTACTTTTTTAGAAGTTTGGTACCTACGTTGGTCATTCTTTTTAAAAAAAAGTTATTTTGCCCTGTTTGAACCCTGGGGTTATTTTTTCCAGTTGAATTTGTTTAGAATTATAGGTGTGGTAAATACATATACGCCATCAGAAAGTTTCCGTTGAAAGTTTTCCATTCAATTTTATCGCCGGACGTCTTTTAAAAAAGTAAGTAAACAATACTTTGAAATAATGATATGATGACATCGAAAATAGTGGATATTATCATAAATTGCCGCTTTTTGTGAATTGGTTCAATTAAGTAAAAGGCATATTTTTCTGTTAAAAGTATTGCAAACTAGTAGCAAGAATGAAAATGAAGAATTCAATTCAAAAGCAGTTTTAATCATGTAGCAGCATAAAATAGATTTTTCATTCATCTAATGATGTTAGCAATCTTGTTTGCCGTTTATAAGGAAAAAAATGTAAAAAAATATTGTTTTATAATAAAACAAGTCCAGACAGTTTGGCACCTTATTTAAACTTCAATTAAGTCAGCATTGTATATAATTTTGCTTTCTTATTATACCCATAGGATGGGAAAGCCTAATGGTATTCGTAAAAAAATCAGATGGTTTTAGCATTTCTCGACATTTTAAGAGTCAAATAACACGAATAACATAACGATTTCAAATTTATAAGACTAAAAATTCTTTGCTAGAAAACAAATCGAGTTCGAAAATGATCAGAACTAACCTCTGTTACTAGTTAATTTTGCTTATTTAGATTATTTTTAATCTAAGTAAAGAATTAATTAAGAATTAGAGGAGTAAAAGATTAGGTAAAGGATTAATGTACAAAAAAATTCGTGGCACCTGTACTTTAAAAGAAACTCTAAAAATCGAGAATTATTACTTGAGTGATAAAATACATCCTATAAAGGATTTATTAATATTCGTAAATGTCCAAAATCCGGCGGGTGTTGAAAGCACTTATACAGGGTGTCCTTATCTGGAGTTGCTGTAGGACAAGTTGCATAACTACTACTAACACCAATAAATACAAATGTCACAATAAGGAATTTCATTCTAAACTTATTTTTCAATATTTATCTGGACGAATGTGGGAGCGCAGGTACCTCCTGCAGGACCGTTAAGAAGATTCTTCCACACAGGAAATACAATTTTTGATATTTCTAGTAAACTATTCACTCGATTTACTTCCTTTTTAAAACGTTGTTTGTCTAATAAAAACTCTAGGAGTCATTTAAGAAAAATTTAATTATATATGGTATATTATGCGGAACAAACTGTGTCCCTGTCTAACCTTTCTTCAGGCGGCCGGTCAATTCAGTTAGCACAGTATGGCAATTTAGATATTCAAAATTAAACTTTTGGTAATATCCCGACTTATGTTCACTCAAGTTTACTTCATTCACTTTTATATCCTAAATACATAAATTTATTATACTTATGGTATATTTATTATAAAATATCTTCTAATATACACGGTGATTCAGTACTCAATGATCGGACTTTGAGGATAAGCTTCTCTGGTTATTAGAAACATAAAACCTTAGTAACTTTTTTTGATTAAATGAACTTGAAAATTTCGAAAATTTTGACCGACGTTTTCAGAAAAGTACGTATAATTGATGCAGGTCAGTGTAGTTAAGTCGAATAGAAATAAATGCAAGATCTTTAGAAATTGACACCATCAGTAAAAACGTGACATCTGTTTAAACAAGCACAAGGATGCAAACGACGCACATTCCATTTTTTAGATGTTAAAACAAAACAATCTATCAATCCGGGGGATTCCCCTTTACTCGAATAGTAAACGCAGACAGAAATGACATCATTTTAATACTGACCCATTATTAAAACCTTATTATTCTTTTTGATGGTTTAATTCGACGACCCTGAATGATTGATGGATTTGTTTACATAGTCAAGTACAAGTACTGTTACGTTTTAAAAGCTGCAGTGTAAGGGGTTTGCAATTTGTTATCATTTGAGAAACCAAATAGTATCGGGTATCTCCTCGATATTGACCTCAAAAGTTGTGTTTATTCACAAACCTGCAGTATTGTATTACACATAGGGGTTAATGTGCCTATTAAAAGAATTTGAAATTGTCTTTTTTAGTAATCAGAAACAACACAAAACAAAAATACCATTTTTGAAACAATATCCATCGAGAGGTCGTTCTCAACATGCTTTGTTTATTTGATTCTGTTTATCTGTTGTTATTCTACTAAACACTTGGCCAAAATAAAGACGTTTTTATTACTTTATTACGCTATCCTTGCACATTCTAGTAGTATTGAATATCTGCTTGAACTTTTAAAATATGTGTCATGTGCATTCATACTATTAAATTTGAAAACATTAGGCTGAACTTCGATGCCGTTTTTCTCCAAAAGTATAGAAATACGAGAAAAATGGTATATAGGAATTTTCTTTCTTTAATGGTTATCTAACCACTGGCAAAGTCCGATTACTCCGTAATGACTCACCGTGTATAATATCTCGTGTCACAGTTTTAGTTACCATACTCCTCCGAAACGGCTTGACCGATTTTGATGAAATTTTATATGTATATTCAGTAGGTCTGAGAATAGGTTGTTATCTATTTTTTATACCCTTAAGTGATAAGGGTGGTCCACCCCAAATCTTTTTTTTTTATTTTTGGACAAAATTTTTTATTTTTATTTTTTTTATGATGTGGCATTAAAAAATACATACAACTCTAAATTTTCACCCTTCTACCATCAACCCCTATTTTTTAATAGCGATATTAGTAATTCAATAAATTTTCAACCCCGGTCGATAACTGAAAATATATTACTACCACGTATCCCTATTATACCCACAGATGTGCCAATTCAATTTAAACGTCTTCAATTTCCAATAAGATTGGCATTTGCGATGACTATCAATAAGTCTCAAGGCCAAACGATGTCTGTGGCTTAGATTTGAGCACACCATGTTTTTCACACGGACAATTATACGTGGCATGCTCTCGAGTGGGCAAACCATCCAGTTTGTTTGTGTTAGCTAAAGATGGGATAGCAAAAAATATTGTACACTCTATTGCGTTAAGGGATTGATATTGTTTTTTAGTAAAATTATTATAATTAGCGATATATATAATTTAAAAAATAAATTACAATGAATTAAAAATATAAATGTTTGGTATTGTGTTATTTTTATATTCCATCATCGTTCACAGCGCTCCATGCCTCTTCAACTCATATATACCACATCCTCACACACTGACAATAAGTTAGTCATTTTTTTCTACTAAAATAATCCTAGGAATAATTTATATGACAAAACAACGTTTGCCGGGTCAACTAGTTTAAATATAAATAATATAAAATTGCTTAATTGCTAAATCTTACATTTATAAAAAAATCACGATTTCATTGTCAAATTGTGGTATACCTAATAGCTATACCAATTACTGTATTAATATGTATCTGTAATAAGTTATAATTAACTTTTACTTCAACTTGACGTTTACGAAGAAATACAAGAACATGAAAATGGTTTTGTGTCCGGCTCATCGTGATTTTAATGAAACATAATCTAGTGAACACGTGTCACATTTACATTGCGCAAAGTATATCTTTTGTCTATTTCGCGTATACAAAGATTACTTTGTGACACTGTTTTTGCGAAAAACAGTTACACAAAGTGCTACTTTGTGCAACTGAAAGTAGTGATTTTTTTATTTGTAAGGCTGGCAGTAGTAAGTAAATTTTGCTGCCAGCTTACTCTGTCATGTCATTCTGTCAACGAAGTCCAGTGTCAGACGTAAATGCGTAATAAGCAATAACACAGCTATATTCTGATTTCAAGATCAAAATTAAATTAAAAAGCCAAAACGTATATCGCTTGTCGATATTGAGGTAAGTTTAATTGAGTTGAATGATGTACACCTCCATTTCATCAAATATTTTTTTCAGTTTTTACCTACTAATGGGAGCATAACCAAGGTGTTAGGAAGAATATAAAAAGGAAAGGAATAATGCTCGACAACCAACCCGCGGAAGTATTTTGGGGGCACATTATCCAAAAGAAAAGCACTTTCCCGTGATAGGTACTAATAAGTATTCATTAACTGGCGCCGTTTTGAAAATTTGAATGTTATGATGCTCAGAAATAACAGCGAGAATAATGAAACATATTTCATTTTAAGAAGCTTTGAATTAAAACAAAGCGCGGTTAATAGCGGATTTCCTACGAAAATGCGCTGAAAAGCTTGTTGGTTTTCCGGATCAAGTTGATGGTCGTGAATTCCGTGTCCGTCCCTACTCAAATTTCATTTTCATTGTTTAGATTTAGAAGTTAGGTTAGTTATTTTCTATTGTTGTATGTTAAGCAGTTTTGATGTATTAAAATGTTTATTGTAATAGAAACAGTAAAACCTTGATTGAGTACATGATTGTCTTATCAAAATAATTATTTATAATAAAAATACATTTTTATCTTATATCAGAAGAAACTAAGCTGTCACCTTTTTTTAAACTTGAATTTTTCCCTGCCTACGTGATTTTTTCAAAATGACAGTGGATGTCATTGTATGCGTTATCAGTTATTACCAACATTACCACATCAAAAATACCCGCGTTTACATTTTCCCATTTCTTTAAAGTAAATTGTAAATTAAGGCGAAATAGACAAAGTAGTATGTAAAACACGTGTTACAATTCCTTTTTGTAATACTCGTATATACACTCTAAAAAATTACCGGTGAATTATACCCTAAAAAATGGAGGCAACTATGTTACCTCCATTTTTTGGGGTAAATTTACTTCAAAGTGTAATTTTCATAGGAAGTGAAAAATTTCAACATTAGGTTAAGTTTGCATTGTAATGTTTCCTTTTTAAGTAAATTTACAGATTAAAATTACAATCTCAATGTAATTTTACATTTTAACATTAAAACACCTGTGTAAAGTTACATGACAAAGTTAATATTTCATGGCAATAGTACTTTTCAGGGTTAAAATACAAATGTGAAAATACTTCTTGAATGTAACGATGACTTGCGAAAGTACTTGCAAATTCAATCGTTCCTCTGGGAATTGTATGAAACAAAATAAAATCAAAGTAATTTTTATTGAACGTATGTACTTATATAAAATATAAGACATTAACAGAACTTCTTTTCAGGGGCTTTCGGAAATATTTGGTCTCTCAAAGACATTCAGATAAAGTTTCGATTCCACCTAGAAAATTAAAAAATTATAAATTATATAAACAATTATACACGAGTACCTTTCTCAATTACAGTTATGCTAGTTTATTTCGAATTCTTCAATTTTTGATTCATCCTAGAAAAACATTAAATTAAATATTTTTATTTTATTGATTTAAATTTGTAATTTTAACATATAGGTACTTACCGATTATTATTTTTTAACTTCTACTATAAAACAAAATTCTTCCCATCTTCGGTCATACGTGTAAATATTTGCCTTTAATAAATCCGCACTACACTACAACGAAAAACAAAATATTAATGAGCAATGAACACTTCGTTCGGTATCGATAGAGTACGCCTCGCCGAAATCATAAAAGAATGGTACACACCATTCCGACCATTCCCCGAAAAGCCTATTTGGACTGTTCATAATGGATTCCTGAATTCTTTCACGAAACGAAGGTCACAAACAAGTGCGATCAGCGAAATAGCATCTCAACGGTTAAAAACATATTAAGGGTAAAATTACACTATTCTTGTTCAAGTTCATCTTATCTTTAATATTACACTAAAAATGAATTAAGTTATTGAGCAATTATACATTTGTAAGGAAAAAATTGTCTGAGTTATGTAAATTTATATTATGGATAGTGATTTTAACCAGTTCAATGTAGTAGAATTACTTATATTTGTATAATTTTACATAATTACAGGGCATTTTACCACAAATAGTAAAACTACTAAATGTATAGGTAAAATTAATTTTAGGGTAAAAATACCGCAAATAATAGCGAAAAGTTACCTCTTTCCCAAGGTAATTTTACCTCATTTTTTACAGTGTAGCTTAACTCGCCGCTTCGCGGCTCGTTAAGCAAACTTATACTCGTATTACAAACATCGTCATTGTATCACTAGTTGTACAATATACTATTGTAGACTTGCAAACTAACCCCACGAAATTTTGTTTAGTAAATACAAAACAAAGTATTTATTATATTCTTATTTTTTGAACAATTCTGTTTTAAATTTTTGTTGTGCACAAATATTGTAATAAATATTTAAACAAATAAATATGAACTGTAACTATACTGTACACTATTTTTTAATTAAATTTAAATTTCTACTTAAAAATAAAAAATTTCTATTTCTATTTGTGTACATATGTATGATTTACAAATCTTTTGTAATGATAGTGTACAATACACTACTTTTATTATTAGTACCTAGTCCCGAATGCAAACCGACACATTTCCTTGAGTTCCATTCATTGAGAGATCATAATTTATTTTTATTCACAATCATATTGCAATATGTACATTTCATGTGTTGTAAAAACCTTGGAAAGTAAGCTATTGCTATAGCACCACCAAAGTGGTTAACAATTTCCTTAACATGTCAGTAAAACTGACATGTAAAGTTATGGCCAACTTTTTTTTCTGAATAATTTAAAACAGGACGTTTTATCCGATTTAAATCTCAGTTTTTATAAATATATTTAACGCTAAAAACATATTTTTTATTAAATATTAGTTTTATTCCTATTTTTCCGTATTTTATATTTAATAATTACAATGGAATTAATTAATTTATAATTTTAAAATACTGAGCGCATACTTTGCCATCTAGCGGCGTAGAATGAAACCTTACTTAATGTTTCTTTTGGTCGATAGATGGCTCTGATTGAAATTATGACAGTTTATAAAAAATTTATTTTAAAATTTAAAATTACTTTTTATTTTGATTACGTCTTATGTCTAATTATTGTGAATAAAATAGTATACATGTTTCGTTGGTAAAGTTTCCACGCCTCGCGATATTGTTTGACCTCGACGTACCGTCTCGGTCAAACAATTATCGCTTGGCTTGTAAAGATATCCTTTACCAACTCAACATGTAATATACTATTGCATACTTGAGTTTGACAGTAGAACCTTAGATCAATGTGGGTTATAATTTAGTTTTAGGGTATGGAACAACCAATGACATTTTTCATTCCGTATCGCTTATCATAAACTTGTATACAAATGTACACTATATAGAGACAAAGAGATATGTTCTTTTTCTGAGGTTACAAAATCTAAAATTATATTTAGCTTATCATATATATATATATATGTTATTTCTTGCACTGTAAAGTTCATTCGTTGATTCATTAATATCTATATTCTGGGACATTGTTAAAAGTAAATTAACTTAAACACTAAAATTAAAACATTAATAACTAGTCGTGTAGCACTACCAGAATAATATTAACTATGCCCAACAATAGCTAGGCACCAAAGTTCAAGTAAAAGAAGACACCGTTTAATTAGATTTGTATTCTTTTAACTTTTCCTTTAGTTAATAAGTAGTTTTAGCGTATTTCATCTCTTATTATTTCATGATTAGTTTCAATTTTAGTATTCTTTACTTAGTTGTAATAGTGTGCAATTGATTAAGTAAATTATTAATTACTTAATTACATAGTGCAGTGTTTTGTTATTGTGTAGCTAATTGTTATATACAGTGTAGTTTCAATGTGAGTTTTAGCAGTTATATATTATTTCATGTTTTATCCATCTCGTACAATTTATATACAAGCACCTGGTAATGTATTCATTTTATGCATGAAATAAGGTGAACTAATGAAGTTTTGCATTGTTCACAAATTTACAGTTATTAGAAAACCAACAAAACAAAATTAGTTAAAAACAGTCTCTGGAAATTGGACAATAGCATTTAGCAGATAAAAAGTAGTACATATACATATTGAAACATCTGAATTTCTCTTGTTTATAGTCTTAGGAGTAAGATATAATATTATAATATAGTATTATATATGTTTAAAAGATAAAAAACACTTCTTAGTTAAACGTTTAATAATTTTATTTAAACTAATAATTTTTGTTGGACTGTACAGGACAGCAACTTATATACAAGTGAGTGAAAAATGTACTGTTCCACCCCTCTCCCTGACAAATACCCCTTGAGCTATGCGCCCCAAACATGCTTAAGTCGACGATAGGCGAACATAGCCGAATAAATGTACTTAACAACAAATTTGTACAATAACATAATTATTAACCTAAATTTATAATGTAATTAAGAGAAGACACAATGATACAATAAATAATTAAATATCTAACCTAAACCCTAACAATATATATATAATATATTATTAATATATATGTATTTATTTAATTTTGTTTCTAATAAACTTCTTGCATATTTGATTGAATTTAATTGCCTACCGGCGAGCTAAATAGCTTTTGTGATTCAGTTTCTTGTAACAAGTCAAAACAAACTGACTGTCACTTTCTCTACGTATTTCCAATAGCAATTTTCGTTCGGTCTTGATTGTTCGTAATTTGTGTTGTTACATATAAATTTAAAAAATATGGGAAGCAAACGTGGTGCCTATTTGTCCAAACCAAAAAGTCGTAAGAAGCAGTTAAAACGGGCGCGTAGAGCGTAAGAAACGAGTTGATGTTTTTAGTGATTCAAGTGCTAGTGTTAGTAATTGTTCTACCAGAGAAGATAACAGCGAAAATACCGTAGATACTTTTACTGAAAATAAGAAGTCATCAGCCAGTGCTGAAACATCCGAAATGTTTTCTGATGAAGAATTGCCGGAGTTGTTCGTAGAAATAGAAGAACCTCAGGAATCGTTCGATTTTACTGGACGAAGAATAGTAGATATCCAGTACCTATTGAAATCTCTGCAATCTTTTAAACATCAGGGTTTTGATTGTACATTTTCTGATGTGGAAATTATTAGCGAGAAGAGACTTGGTTTTCGCAGCATTTTTTCAACTAAATGTAAAGTATGTAACAAACTAGATACCATATCCACGGAAGATCCAGCTAAAGAGCAACTTGATGTTACAACGGCTGCAGAGTCAGGTATTGTATGCACTGGTGGGAGTTACGCGTGTTTAGAAGAAATTACGTCAGCATTAAATATTCCATCAATATCGAGCCGAAGATTTTTCAAACATCAGGAAGCAGTATACACCGGTATAACGGCCTTAGCATGGGATGAAATGATAAAAGCAGGAAAAGAAGAAACAAAGCTGGCAATGGAAGCTGGCGAACTTGATGACAATGGTGTACCAATCATTACTGTTGCGGCTGATGGCGCATGGTCAAAACGATCTTACAAATCGAACTATAACGCCTTATCTGGTGTAGGCGCTATTATTGGTTGGCGGACTAAAAGAATTTTGTATGTTGGCATTAAAAATAAATATTGCCGAATATGTCAACAAGAAGAAAAATCGCAAACAACAATTGAGCATAATTGTTTCAAAAACTGGAATGCTTCTACAACTGCTATGGAAGCTGCAATAATCGTCGATGGATTCAAGAAATCTATAGGGATGCATGGTATAATTTACGGAAAATTAATAGGAGACGGCGATAGCAGCATTATGCGAAAAACTAAGGATGCTGCTCCTTATGGACCACAATTTGTAATACAGAAGCTAGAGTGCAAGAGCCACATCCTCAGAAATTTAAGCAATAAAATTAAAGAAGCAGCTAAAAAACCAAAAATGACTCCATTGATAATAATATTTTTTTTTTTATAATAATAATTAATAATAATAATAATTGCTACAACCCATAACCTAAACCAAGGCCCCAGAAGCTATAAGCTTGCCTTTTATTTTTTTATCAAGAATTAGGTACATATAATTATTAATATCAGGCGCGAATTCACGGTAGAGGGGATGGAGGAAATTACCTGCTCAAGATTTTTTAAATAATGCCGCAGTCACATGACTGTGAAATTGGCGTTTACGTACGTGTTACACATTATACTTTATCTACGACCACAAAAACGTAAAACACCAAAAGCTAGGAAAAATATTTAATCTAGAATATGATTTGAGATGCTGGATTGTCAAAAGTAGACAATACCCGCAGTTTGTGGAAAAAAACAGGTGTTAGATGTAAAAATTAAGAAATGCGTATAACTCAATGTAATAATCGTTTATTATTTAAAATTAATACTGAAATTTGAACAATTATTTAAATTAATAATAGTAGTTTTGTTGGTGTCTTTAATTTTTTAAATGTGATAGACACATTTTTAAACGTATTTTGGAGTCGTGTTGTTCCGCTGCTGCTTTTTTGTTAATGTAAGTAAATCATAACTTCAATTTTTCAAATACATTGAATACCTAATGCTTCATTTGAATGTAATTTGCAATAATAAATTCCCAAAACATTTTTAGATTTCCATGTAATAGACCGGTTATTCTAAATGTATGGATTAAAGCCATCAGAAGGATATATCGTTAAATCAATTTTACGTTAATTCAATAACAATTTTTGTAATAACTTTATATGGTAATAATAACTTTAGATGCTAGTAGTCGACACAGTAGCTCAGAGGTAGAGATGTCACTCAGAGAGTGGAAGGCCCAGGGTTCGATTTCCAGCTAGGGTGATAATTTGTTCTATATGGATTTGCATTTGAAATTTAATTTAAAGTAAAACATTAATTAATCAAAATAAATTAACATAAATAAAATACAAAATGAACACAAACGTGTTTTTATAAAGTGAGTTTTGTTGATGAACGACTATTATACTCACAATTTTATAGTGCTATGCGTATAAATCACAGACGAGCTGCCCCTACTGAGGAGAACCAAACGTTCGAAACAGCTGTCTTAAGGTGCCGTCTGGGATTTATACACATATTACTATAAAACTGGGAGTATAATAGTCGTTCATTAACAATTCTTAACTTTTAAAAATAAATTAATCTTTATCTAAAAGTTATAACTTTGTATATTTCAAATAATTAGAAATATTGCATGTGCTGACGACATCTATGGCATTTTAATGGAGCCACTGAAAATGCGAAATCATTTCCCACGGTCATTTCCATACAGTTTAAAGCTGTAAGTCGGACGACCGCGCAGATGTTGTTAGAAGGCATTAAAGGCAAGCTATTCGGAGCGACAGAGATGATACATTCCTTGCAGGTCTGCTGCGAAACTGTATATTCCGTTACAAAATTTTTCCTATCACTCTGAATGCTTGCCTTTTCGCACAAAACTCTATATTGCATCGACCGTACACCATTTTTACCCGCCTGTACACGATATTAACTGTTGTTCTCACATGGTTCAGTATTCTCGACAAAGTGAGTTCCCATGCCAATAATCTTTATTTGTCGCATGTTCACTGCGATCCCGGGCAAGGGTCCTCTGCGGGGCCTCCTGATTTGTGGGGCCTGGAACGACCGCTTCCACCGCTTGTTCGTAAATCCGCCACTGTTCACCGAATGTCCGAATCAGAAACCATTAATTCAAGAAATTAGTCATCATAGTAGTTTGATGAACGCACTGATTGTGCGGGAAGATCAGCATTCGGACCGCAGAGATGATACATTCCTTGCAGGTCTGCTGTGAAACAGTATACTCCGTTACAATTTTTTACCTATCGCTCTGAGTGCTTGCATTTCCGTACGAAACTCTAATGCGTCAACCGTACGCTTTTTTTTACCAGCCTGTACACGATATGATCTGTTTCTTGTTTCACTTTTTTCGAGAAAGTGAATTCCCACGTCAATGATTTTTATTTGTCGCGTGTCCAGTGCGGTCCTTGGCAGGAGGCTTCTGCGGGGCCCCTAGCTTGTGGAGCCTGAAGCTGCCGCTTCCAACGCTTGTGCCTAAATCCGCCACTGCATTTACATTATGTTGCCTTAAACACTACAAATGATCCAACGCGTGATCATCACAGTACTCCTAGAATACATCTACTGTCATCCAGCTGTTATCATTACGACCATTTCCCCATTCAGCTGGAACAAGCTGAGAAATTTGCTAGGGGTTTTCTCGCACAACAGATAAACCCACTTGCAGAAAACGTAGATACTAAGTAATGTTCTCTTTTGATGAACCCTGATCAATGGTGTAAACGGCTTTCAATATTTTGGATCTAAAAAACTTTTCGTGTTGCTGGACAGATCTGAAATCTGTTTCATAGCCTTAACAAATTCTAGATATAAATAATTGCTACTACCCATTGCCTGGTGAACCAGGCTCCAGAAGCTATCAAGCTTGTGTTACAGATGGTATAGTAGATGATAAATTTCACATTTGTGTTACAATTAAGGAAAACTGCAGAAAACCTTAACCAGATCTGCCGGTACCAGGCTGATCGATCCCGGGCCGCTTGGGTAAGAGACGAGCATGCTAATCGCTCTGCTACCTAGGCTATATAATGGAGATGGATCGTTTAATACGTTTTGAGATGTTTAGATATAGGTATTGAATATTTTGTCCATATCTACATTCATTAAATTATTATTAGCCTAATGCTAAAGTAAGTAACAACTTACTCCACTAACTTTGTTTCTTCTGAATTTATAGGAGACGGTTCAAACGTTTGGTTATGGCCGGGGTTTTTAATTTTAAATTCTTGGGGAGACTGTCACTTTTTAATCTCAGAAATCATCATAACCATTAGTTTTTAGTATGATAAATGCTAAAAAAGAGAATACGCTATTAAAGTATAGTTATTGGGCATTTCATAAATCAGTTATTGGACATGTGATCAATAACTGTGTAAAATGCTTCAAAATCAATTTTAAATATAGCGGTAGTCTTCGCACTATTGGACTGTTTCATAGCGTATATCAATTAAATTGGCCCGAAATTCAGTAATTGGACGCTCTGTTTAATAACAAAATTTCATATAAAGATAGGATACAGTTATTGGCCACTGTGTTTTTACATGGTAACAGGAATTTACACAAATAAAGTAACGTAAAATCAGTTTGTTGTAGTCCCTAGATACAGTGATATTTTATTTAACAACATAGCTTTACTGATATCCATGTATAAAAATTTCTGCTAGCGTACCTTAACAAAACCATAAGAATTTATACTCCATGACACACACACTTCTGCATATTAAACCAAACATATTATATGTAGTTGAAGTCGATCAGCTCGAAAAAAAATATTAATGGGCACAACAGAAATGTATTACCTTCTATAAAAAATCAATCAAACTATTCAGAAACCCTTGAAGTGTTCTATGTGTCCAATAACTGTCTGGTATCCAACTACTGTATGGTTTACCCTACTCTACTAATTTCATCGAGTTACAAAGACGGTTTTAGCTAATTTCAAATTTTAATCAGCAAACATTTTAATCAAGACAAAATGGGTAATTGATTAAAAAAATAACTAGTAAAATTAAAAACCGCATTTTCTGCCTTTTCTTTTAGTGTTTAATATATGACCTATTATTGATAGACGATATTATAATAAGCATACAAAATATAAAGGGGGTTAGCTTATGTGTTTGCATTTTGTTGATTGTTCTAGTCTTGTTTAAAATTGCATGCATATCTATAATTTCAAGTTTGGTGTCGTATTCTTTTAAAAATAAACTCAATTCTGGTGTTTGATGTGTTGCATAACTTTCTTAAGTATACACATTTTAAAATTTATCAAATTAAGTACGTTAGTCATACTGCATTTAATCATTATTCATTAAAGCAGCTAATTACTTAATAATATATTCCTCGTTCATTATTTTCAATATTTTTATGATTAAAACAACAATCTAATTATTATTAATAAAACTGGTTATTCTATTTTGGTTGACTCTACCTATTGGTAACACTGAATCATCCCCATTTTTGTTTGTTTAATATAAAGAGGTTATAATTTCATGCGTGGTTTATGTATTTTTAATTAAAATTACATTTATGATAATAATTAATAAAATCAAAAATGGTAAAGTTAACAGCAGAATTAATTCAGAATTCTATGCAATATATCAACCCAGTAAAAGATCGTGAATTAGATTTGCGAGGTTTGTGCTTATCTTATAGGTTATGTTGTTTATATCTCCCTTTTTGATAACCATTTTTTGTATTTTAGGATATAAAATACCTGAAATAGAAAATTTAGGTGCCACAGGTGATCAGTTTGACACTATAGATTTTTCAGAAAATGATATTAGGAAGTTAGACGGCTTTCCATATTTGAAAAGGTTAAAATGTTTATTGATGAATAACAATCGTATAGTGTAAGTAGCCATATTAGTATATGTATAAACAAATATTAAATATCAATTATGTGTATAGTCGAATTGGACAGCATTTAGAAGACCATATACCGAACTTAGAAAGTTTGATTTTAACTGGCAATCACATTGAAGAACTAGCCGATCTTGATCCCTTAGTTACATTGGAAAGAATTACCGTCTTGAGTCTATTGCATAATCCAGTCACTGCCAAACCTCATTATAGGTTGTATTTAGTTTATAAATTACCACAACTGCGATTATTAGATTTTCGTAAAATAAAAATGAAAGAAAGAGAGGAAGCTAAAACGTTATTCAAAAGCAAGAAGGGCAAAGAGATCCAGAAAGAAATTTCAAAAAGGGCTAAAACTTTCGTACCTGGTGGAACTTTACCCAATGCTCCAAAACGTACATATTTTATACGAGTTGAATTATTTCATTATTAAAAACAATATATTTTAGGTCATTCCGAACAAGATGCGAGGAAGATCAGAGAGGCTATTGCGAAAGCCAGTTCACTGGAGGAAGTTGAAAGACTTCAACGTCTATTACAATCTGGTCAGATACCTGGTCAAGAGATGTCAAATGGAGTTTATAATGGTACAACATCTTTAATTTAGACTTGAAGATTTGTATAATTTCGTAAACGTTTTGTTTTAGGTCAAAACGGTAGTGAACCAATGGAAATTTCTAATACGCAACAATAATATCATCAAGCAAATTAAAATAGGTACATAGTTTTAAGTGCGTAATTAAAGGTAAGACCATTCATAAAATATATTGATTTTATATTGGAAGTTTTGTTCAGTTGTATGAAATTTTTTTGTATTAGTTCTTAAGTTGATAAGAAATGTGTGTTACTACTACTACTACTACTTTAAATAAACAATAAATTTTGTTTCAATTCTATTGGTTATGAAGCGATTTATTGCGATTACAAGTCCTTGAGAAAATACCTTTATTCATTAAATTCAATTACAGGTATGTGAATCATCAACCTAAAGCGATGTTTAAAATGTAAAACATTTTAATTTAAACTGGAAGTTATTTAGATCTACATGGTTTGCTGGTTATATCGATTGTAATATAATTTCAAGCATTTTTCTGCACTGTCTTTTTACGTTATGTAAAATTAATCAGTTTTTCTCTTACAGTTGAAGTGAGTAGATGACAGCAACATAAAATGATATGTACCTAGGTATCGTGTGTAAATAAAATTAATAGCAGAATTGTGTTTTTATTCTATTGATTTTCCTGAAAGTTGTCTCAAAGCACTAAGCTTGTATGAAATATTGAATGTGGCACATCCTGGTAGTGACAGATTTTGCAAAAACCTATAATTTTCAAGCCTATTGTTAGATTTTAATTATACAGTAATAAGTTTTATTTCCACTTTTTATGTAAATGACACTTTAGAGGCATTTATTGTAACTAAAGGTAAGTACTCACAGCGGCGGATCCGCAGGCGGATGTCATACGATTGGTCGGTTTGAGCAAAATCGACTCAAACCGACCAATCGTATGATATCCGCCTGCGGATCCGCTGCTGTGAGTACTTAGCTTAAGTAAATGAGCAGTTACAAATACCCTGTAAGATTTTATGGGCTCCTAAAAGAGACCTATAAAATTTTACAATGCTCGTCAACAAAAAGCTTTTGAAACTACTTTGTTGGTTAAGCACAACAGCTACACTGGGGCCGCCGAACAGATATAGTAATTAAAACCGCCTACAATTACCACCTCTTTTTAACAAAAACTTTCTCTTGGTAGCATTCAAATATACCGCTCAAATTGAAAGGCATGTTTAATTGTACCAAAAAGATATCAATTCGTTTACTATCGAACTGTCTTACTCACGAACCTTTCTTGGCAATTTTATTAAATTAACAAAACTGCAATTTTTTTAAAATGTATGGTTATTATTTATACTACCATCTCTTGAAGTGACATTATTTATAATGAATTAACAATTCATATGCAAAAATGTTTTATTGTAAATTTCACTTTCACATATAAAACCAATCGGAACAATCTGTGCTGCCTTGATTTTTTTTGTACTATATCTATTTGGCGGCCCAAGTATAGCTATAAATTGTGCTACCGCCTTTGATTGCCAAATGTTGTTTTATAAAAAAATATACAATTCATAGAAAACACTGGTGAACGTGGAAATAAAACTTTGTACGCGACATGCTTTGCAATTAATCTTTACTGGGCTCACTGGATTGTGGAGGCTCGCTCCTTCGTCGCTCGCCTCCACAAACTTTCCAGCTCACCCGTAAAGATTAAATCACAAAGCTTAGCACGTAAATAACTATTATGGTATACTGACTCGTAAACATCTGTTGATTGAGCTCTCGATGGGTAAAGATTCTTCTTACGGGCTAATCCATTATGAAGCCCATAATAGTTATTTACATTGCAAGACCGTTAATTAGAACTTTGCGTTCGAACACGGTACCTAACAAGCGAACTTGTTATCCGTGCAAGCACGTAGGGTTCGTGTAATGGTCGAGATGTACATTGACCGATTGGGTTTGCATGAACGATGAAAAAGAAACCCTCTCTTTTACAACTTCTGGAAGAGATGTTTCATAGACTAACTTATTATGCTGAAGTCGCGCCGATATCAAGTTTCAAGGATGAATTAACGAATGCCTAAGAACACAATACAGTGCTCATGTGCCCATTCACGAGGTGATTTATAAGCGGTGCCCTCACAGCTCGATACCTTTTCGTGTATACCTTTCAACCATACTGTTAGATGTATGGTGAGCATCGATGCTCAAGCATTGCTGAGGCAACCCGAAATAGTGCAGATTCAAAGTTCCTGCCTTGGTCAGTGAACAGGATAGGTAAGATGCAACCGTCATCTTGGAAAATTCTTGAATCCAACATGTAACGCTGCTAAAACATGTTGGAAGATAGCTGGGAAAATGGTGTGTAACAATGTTAAAATGAATATGGACAAAATGTGCATCCGGTTTCTAGAATTCGAATAGAGGGTTTTTTTAATGACAGGACACTTTGGTCATGACAGGCAAACCTACTCTTTAATGTCCACATCCATCCATACTGGACCATACGAAGCAGGAAAGCGGACATTATTCCTTCCACCAGGATGGGAAATGAATTAATAGCAGTTTTCCATCTTGAGCTTATGAAGTTGCATACTGGAACCGTTTTGCAGTAAGATTTGAAATTTAAATTACATTCTTTAGCTGATGCGATGTCAACTGGAGCAATGGTGCTCTTCAATCGACTCAAATATGTGTACACGGGGCGAGGTGTCCGCAGGAACATTGCCTTCGTTTTTAATGTTCCTCACGTTCTCAAGAGTTCTCTATCATATGTATCATAGTTTTGCTTGGCCTTATATTTTTGATATGAAAAAGAGGTTGAAAGATCCCATGCACGTTTTGATGAAGTATCGCACCGATAGCTTGATCGATTATGTTCGTCATTGTTGATGATGATGCATCAAGTCTAGGGTAGCTCAATATGCGCAAGCGCTACGCACCATGAATGACATTTTCAAAAATTCAAAGAAACCTGTTGTTACGGTTGTATTCAGAATATCTGGGATGTCGACAGAAATTTTTAAAAAGATAATTTAAACCAATGGCTGAGAAGAATCACTTGCCATGATTACACTGCCAGCACTGATCAGTGTACAGTTTTGAATATTTGGAACATGCACTCCTCATCACTGAGGAGCAATTAGCACGGTAATCGTCGTAAAGTCGTCAAATCAATGTTCTTTTTCTTTCCCATGTGTAGCAGACTAGCCCACATGGACTGTTTGAACATCTGCGTATGCCTTGTTGAATTATTAAGTCAAATTTGGCTTGCGCAACCGCCGATTTCGTGACCGTAGTTTAGATACAGTGGGTGATGTGATGAATCGTGTACTCGTTTGTTTGGTGATGTGGTGTGCGAGGTGAACATTAGGACATCATGCTGTTGTTTGTAAGCCAGTTGCTTTATCAAGTAAAAACTGTTTGGGGGGGGGACAAAAAATGAGAAATCTCTCTGTATTCCTAAATTTAAATGGACGAATCTTTGTCCATATGTAGAAATGACAGATCGGTCGGTAGCATATAGGTTCCATGGAGCTTTGCAGCTGCACTCATTCAGAAGAACCGATAAGTGAAGCGCCGGTGTCGATCAAGAATCTGCACACCACAATCAACACTCGAGCAAGCATCAATCTCTAAACTTAAAAGCCTACGGCTATCTGAGGTAGCCACACCAAGCGGGGTGCAATACGGTGTGCGGTAATAAGCAAGCGTGCAAACGGTATCGGAGTACGGGGTCGGATAATGGGGGACGGGCTGGATAAAGGGGATGACGGAAAGATCCCAAGCTACGAGGATCCCACAGCGAGGTTTTGAAAAGGGGTAAGGGGACGACGGAAAAGTAAAGAATAACGGAAGAGACCGCCAGGCTACGCACAGCGAGGTCTCGGGAAATAACGGGCGGAAAGGGAATTGGAACTAGGATAGGACTAACTACGAGTAGAACTTACTCTTATATTCCCTGAAATCGGTCTGCTGGGCTGACTTGGTTGGTCCTGCTGGCATCGCGTCCTGGGAACGGACTGAATAAAACGGCTTGAATATAGATGCTCTTGGAATGTGTGGGAAATGGTAGGAGCGAAACGGAGCGGCCAAATATCGGTTAGGGAAAGGACGTGTGCACTCACTTGAGTCGGCGTCTTATCCGAGCGGTTGTAGATTGCATGCTTGATAAGCATATTCACCCTTATACTCAAAATAATTAACTAGAATCTAGTCAAATCTTCGTTACATTACAATTGAAGATATATTAAACAAAAACCAAGCAACTCGAATAATATGATTTACTTGTTTTTGTTTCAAAAAGTTAAAATCAAAAGGCTTTTAGTTGTAATCTTTTGTAAGAGATTTTGTTGACATAATTAAACATGGTAGCTAATGACTAGCTGACTTTGGGGACATTCGTGTTAAAAAAGTATTCTTTTTAATTGCACTAAAGCACACATTAATTTAGTTAGCTGCTTGCCTAACAACTTGTATATTTCACCCTCTCCTTAACAACTGTTGTGTGATATTTGTAATATTGAAATAAATAATTAAATTATGTGCTTAGTTATTTGTACCTACTGTACAAATCATTTTTTAACTGTTGTATTCAATCTGTTTGCTTTTTTTATTGTATTTACTAAATTGTTACCATCAAAGCTGTTGGTGATTATCATTTGAAAACATTCATTTTAACTCATTCTATAATAAAGAAACAATACTCTTCTTATTTTGTTTATTTATATATAATAATAATTTTAATAGATGTTCAAATAAATAGACCATCAAAGCTGCAGTCTACTTGTGTATATGCTACTTTCCTGATGGTCGCCCCCGTATTCTTTTCTAACATTCTTGTTTGGATAACGTGATTGTAATTGGATCTAGATGCTGAAGGAATGTATTTTTTCCACAATATTTCCAACTGAAACTTATATTTTGTAAACGCTACTAAAGGCACTTTATTCATTTCTTTTACCTATGCCCATACATATCACTTACTGATATACGATCGAAGTATAAGTTCATGGGTTTGGTAACATTTTGTTCCTCTTCATTTACATTGCTTATATAAATTAAATTAGCTGATACTGCCCCTAATTCCATATCAATGGTGTCGATACCAGTTGATGTTAAGGCATACATTTCTGTTCTTGAGCTTTCAAGATCTGAAGCTCTAAAAATAACCGATTATAAATATTATAGTAATAGCCGTTTCAGATAATAATAATATTACTCGCAGAGGACTTTAAAATCACTAGTACCATTTCCATGTCGTAAATGCATATGCATTATTCCTATGGTAGGTTCCTGAGCTTGGGATAGACGAACCATTGCCTGCATTTGTCTTCCTGGAAACGTAATAATAATTAATTAGGATACTCAGCTTGATCTACTTGTCGCCTTACCACAATAAGGCCGCGCATTTCTAGTAACCAAATACATAATTCCTTCACCTTGCGCATCTTCCCCAAATCTACCAATATCAGTTCTGTAACTGGCATCCAAAGCAAGCGGATTTCCTACTGTTCGTATTTTGGGAAAACAATATCCTTTCTGAAACGAACCCAAGCCCCCTTTGCATTTAAAAGCAATGAATTCGCATCTTTTATCCTGAGAAGCTTTTCTTCTCAATGTTTCTAGAAAGAGTTCCCAGGCTCTAATGTGGCTGCATGCTGCTTCTCTTGTAAGTGATCCTTCTAAAAAAGAAATGTATTATTACTCTTGATTCAACCACCAAAGGTTTTATGTACATACCAAAGTGTGATAAAACAACAGATGCTCTACCATCCACACATCCTGGTTGTTCGAATCCTCCGTTGGGGAAAAAGTCTACGTGACCGATAGGCTCTAACAATCCAAATCCTTCAGTAAAGAACTACGAAATTAATACTTAATCATCAGTCTTCCGGTTAAAGAAAATATAAAGAGGTCTTTTTACCGGACTAGCGTCTGTGTGGATAGCATCTACAAAAACGGCGTCCCCTCTGTCTAACTTCCTAGACTTTTCCCTGAAATGATTATGTTTAAATAATGGGCTTGCTGCATCTAAACCTGTAAAAGACGATTTTACTATGTTTAACAAAAGTTTTATGCAAGTCTCTTAGTAATAGAATGGTAGCAAGAATTAGGTGTAAACTGTGAAATGTACAAATATATCTAGCTAGCCATGCCTTGATTTTTTAAGCTCATACTTTTAGTTGAAACGCGTGAAAGCAGCTTAGTGTCGTAGCAAACGGAATGAAACATACTATTAGAATTGCAACCCTTAAATCTCTTGATTCTGCATGTCTCAGTTGCAAAAAGACAAATCATTTAAGAAAAAGCTGCAAAAATCTTGTAACCATAAGAATCTAAGTGTTTGGGACATTACAAAATCTTCAAAGAATTAGGAAAGTAAATATTACATGATATGCATAAGATGCAAACTGTCCAACGTCGTCTGGAAAGGTAATGCGTGAGTAGTTGTCTGCAGCACAATCATTAAAATGTCCTTTAACAACTGCGGAATCGGATAGAAACGTATAGGCGTTATGTTTTGTGTTACATAGTCAAAAATTGAAAAGTAAGCATATTAAGGAAGGCAACGATTAATAAGCATAAGGTAGTCAGTAGTAAGATTCGAAGTCTGAATATAGCAAACAGAGATAAATGAAGACCATAATAGAATAGTCAAACATTGCAAATAGTTTTACCTGTAATTCTTCCAATTAAGTGCCCCCTATTCTTAAGTAGTTCAGCAGCACATCCAGCCACATGGGCTCCTAAAGAAAATCCAATTAGATGCAGATTTTCCAGCTTAACTCCTTGGTCGATCATGTGAAGTAGAAGTATCCCAAGTTGTCTGCCAACGACTTCTGTATTTGCAGCGGCATTTGCATATTGCGGCCCTTTTGCACCTTTTTCCCAGTCCACTAGTATCACGTTACAATCATACTGTAATATAAAAACCGTGAGAATTATAGAAACTGTTTTCAATAAATACAAATAAAATTAACAGTCACAATTATTTTTTTGTTTGCATTAAACTAATTTATAGTCTTTTTACCAACTCTTTGGAAGGCATAATAAGAAAGACTACTAGTACCTAGCTTATGCGGATGATGTCACGCTACTCTCAAGAAACTTAAGCCAACTAGAGAAAAACTCGAGAAAACTAGAAAGAAAAAACAATGAATGAGGATAAAATCAAATGGGTTTGCCTGATTGTTAATAACAACGGAAGGTAACGTAAGAAACTGAGAGGTAGAAACTGGAAAGTATGCGTCAGGCTGTAGTAAATGTACAATTGTAACAGCAAATAAAGATGGGGTGAAAGGATGCTTCTAAAACCTTCAATGTTCAAGTAACTACTCTGCGTCATAGAATAAAACAAAATATGGGCAATGTGAACGATATTGTCGTGAACTGACACTTCAAATCGCCCTGAGTCCTAGTTGACGCCTTCTGGGCAGATCAAATGTCCCTACTGGGTAGATCAGCTTTTGCCAAGAGAGTGTGTGACCTCAGACGTTATGTTGAAGTGGATAAATCATTTCATACGCTTTGCGAAGACAAGTCTAAAAAATAAGATCGTACTGCTGCTAGATTACCATGCTTAACCACAAGCACCTTAGCGCGGTACAAAAAAGCTTCACAACATGGAATTATATTGTTTTGCTTCCCAACAAAGCCACTGTGTATACCCAGAGATGTCAACTATTGGATACAGGTTTTTCTTGTACCACTTCAAACATTTTACAACCAATAAATCGCGTTAGCTCAAGTCACATCCAGCCTGGAAGAGTAGTAGTGACACATTTGTGATCAAGTGGTTCAAATCTTTGGCGAAGCATACCTTAAAGCTACAACGCCTGCAACAGCAATAAAGATATTTTAAACAACGGACATTTTTCCGTACAAACAGCAAACACTTTTTGCCGAAGATAACCGTATTGTTGCCGAAACAGAAAACGCCAACCGTTATCCCAGAAAGACTCGTGCACGCACACGCCCATAAAACCTAGACAGCATCAGTATTTATAGCACCATAAACTGAGATTTCTGCGATCACAAACATCTAGATTCTAGGGGGTGTTTCCTCAAACTCACGTACCTTCTCAAGTCTTTTCAGGATAAGACTACTGTCATGTAAGGGAATGCACGCGGAAAACCATCGTCCACTCAGTATATGCTACTGATGCCACCAACTTAGGCCAATTGTTTTGCCAATTTCTCTTACCTTCGTATACAGAGGTTTGTATCTCTTTCACAGTAATAAGTTACACAAAGTCACGAATCTAATCCAAGCCGGCGATGTAGAAAGCTCCATCCTGACGCTTGCAATTTATTTTGAGTGGAGTTGAGAATGTTGTATGGATGTTAAATAACAGGATATGGGCGCTATCCAACAGGATTTTGTGACTGGTTGGATTTGTATAAAGCTTTCTACAGTTGTAGCTAGGGTCAAACAGTTTTTGTTCCGGTACTTTGTCATTGTAAGGTTCATGTGACACCTAGGTCACACCAAATGCCAAACTAAGTCCTCGAAATGGAGTATAAATCAAAAGTTCTTAATCTTAAAAGAAGTGTTGTTAACCTCTTTTAAATTATTCACATTAAACGGTCTATAGGGGTCACCAACGGTCAATAATTTAAAGTTGCAGCGATAATGCAAAGGGTGGACAGTCGTGCCATCAATAAAGCAAATATCACTGCGTTTATCAGACCTACGTAGCGGAAGACTCTCGGCGCTACTCAGAATTAGGATAATCAGTATCTCTAGCCATGCAGTCATAACATATTTAGATTCCCTCCCCATCCGTATTGCTTTTTATGTTGTACCAGTGTACGCATGGCTTATGAGGTATACCGAAAGAACAGATTCATCCTGGGTGTTACCGAAAGCCTTTCACTGGTCAATTAATCGAATAAATACAGTAGTATTTAGTCTTACTGACAGCACTACTGATCTACCCCCTTTGCGGCAGTACTGTGGCTTTGGTTTATTGACTGCTGATGATCCTCTAGAAAACTTTCGAGGTAGATTGTCTAAAAGAGGTTAACATCACTTGTTTCTGCTTCACGCATCGTTTCGGCGACTTCAGTAGTTTGGCTTTGGCCTCATCTACGGATCGTGGGAACATTTTAATAACAATGTGTCTAAACAAAAGTGATTTGTATTAATCGTAGCTATTTATTAAAATTCCACATAATTTGCTAGTGCACCATATTGAAGGTTTCACAGTGTACTATTAAACATTGCTTGAAGGTAAAAAAGTTATAATTTTTTGGTCGTGCATATACAATCAAGGAATAATGCTGGATACCTGTAGCGCGGCTGCCTGATGACTTCGTTCATGGGACCCCAGAGTTCCGGACGTAGGGTAAGTGCGACCGACTAGGGACTCTCTTCCTCGACCTCGAAAATCCCCTAGGACCAATTTTTAACGTTTTAACTGTCAGAATGTAAAACTTATTTAAAGATTGTGTGTTACGTCCTCTTAAACACCTCGAACGGTCGCAAAAGATCTCAAGACTCGAATTACTCCGTATTTTCATTTGTTGTAGAGGGTACTTCTCTGAACTCAAGGTCAAACGTTCATATATCTGGGACTTTATTGACAGTAAGGTGTTAATCTTCGACAAAAGATTAAACCGAGTCGATTCATAATCATCGATACTAGCTTATAAATGGCGTACTTGAGTGAGTAAAGCTTGAAACTGTAAGGCCGCAGTCTCACTGCAGCCACTACCACCGACCACCACCAATTAAAATAATTCCGTGCAGTCCCACTGAAGCAAGTAGTAACCACCAGTTTCATGTAAAATTTTAAATTTCGCGCTTGTTTTATGTTCATTTCCTTTTAAAGTACGCATATTGCCAACTTAGCAAGCTTACTGTTATTATTATTTCCTATTAAATGAGGTTATGTGCATTGGTTTGTTTTCTATTGTCGCGTTGCGTTTAATAAAATATAATAAACCAAATTGGAAAAATATTGGAAATTGGTCGCGTATGTGACGCTAAAGCATGTCCGTGGTATTTAAATTCGAATAAAGACGAACTCTGATCATATGTATAATTCCATTGTCGATTTCGACTGGAGACCACGACTTGTCCTCACACATTTTAAATCTTTTTCAGGTTATGTTGTCAAAACAAAGCGTGAAACATCACACATTGACAATACCAATCACTAAAAACGAAAAACCTGTGGACAGGAAATGCAAATTTTAGTTATCATCATCCTCACTGGCGCGTGCGCATTTCAACCACCGCTAACCACCAACCACCAAAATTCGAACAAGTTGGAAATTTCAAACTGGTGGTCACCGTTTGATGGTAGTAGGTGGCTATAACAGTGGTTTAGTGGGACCAGCGGCATTAATTAATGCGTGTTTAAATTTTAGTTGATGGCAGTGGGTGGTTGACGGTGGTTCAGTGAGACTGCGGCCTAAGAGTAATTAATGGACTTTATTGACCATTATTGCTTAGAATCCTGGCAGTAGAAAAAATATGACCAACCCATATATAAAAAGTAATTTATATTATTTTAGAATAAAACATAAAGCTTACTAATAATGCTCTACTTACAATCTTCAAGTAGGAATCTGTTGCTTCTAATGCACCCTCCTGATTCCATCTGCTCAAATACCCATGGATAATTATTTTGGTCGGCTGTTGAATGTTAAACTTTGATTGGTTAAGCGAAAACGCCTTATCTTCGTAACGCAAAACTTGTGGATGTGAAAATTTTATGTCCCGTCGGAAAAGAAAGAATTTCGTTTCGATGACCTCAGGACTTTCAGGCGTTCTGGTTAGCGGTGACCTTTTATGTGGCATGTCGAAACATCCTACCGTATCTAGAAAAAAATTAAGAATTGCTGTATAAAAGGACCAGAAAAAAAACAAATTAGTATTGTGCAAAATCAGGAAATGATAAGCCAGTAAACTGTATTACTTAACAAGGAAATTGGAAGACTCATACTAAAAGTCGTCATCGTTTTAAATTCGGATCCAAAAGGGAACTTTCTCTTTTAAAGATCTATTCAAGAGTGGATATTTATATCAAAAAATATTTATAGCGCTAGTCAAAACAAAACGTAGATCTACATATACTGTATCTGGCCATATTATTAGGGACATCCAATAATTTGGATGTTAAAAGTTTTATATTGTTAACACCAGAAATAAAAAATTTTGAGAAATGTTTCGCATATGTTTTATTAACCCTTCTTGTATTAACAAGCAATTCAATAAAATAATCTTAAGTAATAAACTGGTATAAATGGCGAATTTGCTGAACATGTCAATAGCTGAAGAGGGTAATGTCTTAGAGGATACTGATCAAAATTATAAGTAGATATTTTACTATTTCTGTGGAGAAGAGTTTCTTGGAAACGTTTCTACGATTATTTTTTACAGAAATAGTAAAATACCTTCTTTATTATTTTCTTTAGTACCCGCTAAGAATTGCATCCTAAACACATTGCTAAACACATTATCTTCTGGTTTCGTTATGTTGATGACATTTTAGCTTGTTTCGACAGTTCTTTTGAGGTTATCAATGAATTTTTAATTCTTATAAACAGTATCCACCCTAATATAAAATTTACACTAGAAACAGAACAAAACAGGGCTATAAACTTTCTAGACTTAAATATCAAGATTAACGCAGACAATCTATTTGAATTTTCCATATACAGAAAACCAACACAAACGGACATAACAATACCAAATGAATCTTGTCACCATAATACACATAAAATAGCAGCCTAAAGATCATTAGTACACAGAGCTTTAACTATTCCACTAACAAAATCAGATTTTAGCAAAGAGATATCAACCATTAAACAACTAGCACATGCAAATCATTATAATCCGAACGTGATTGACACTTTAATTAAACAAAAAGATTATAGGTTAGCTATCAAAAGAATATATCCCATTGACAATCAAACAGAAGACACAAATTACATATCTATACCATATTTTGGCAAAATATCAGAAAAAATTGCACATATACTAAGAAAAACCAACAATTTAACACTTAAACCAACATTTAAAACCAACACTAACACTTTTTCATTTTTATTTAATGCTAAAGACAGAACACATGATATCATGAAATCGGGCATTTACCGTTTAAATTGTTGTTTTTGTAGTTCGGTATATATTGGACAAACACTTCGAAATTTTGACATAAGATATAAAGAACACGTACGTCATTACAAAAATAAACATCCTGAAAAATCGAATTATGCCAAACACCTTTTAGAACAAAATCACACAATGACTCCTCAAAATAATATTAAATTCCTACATTTTTGTAATAACAAATCGCAAATTAGACATTTTAGAAGCCTTTGAGATATACAAACACAAACTCAGGGTACCTTTAATGAATGAACAACTTGAGCTCAGTAATTCTCCGTTACTGGAAGTATTAGATATTTAATTATGATTATTATTATTATTTTATCTAGTTACCTATTTTGTATCTACCTTAGCGACGTGTTTGTTTATAATTGTAATACCTTTGATAATGACAGCATAGCTGTCGAAACAATATTGTCAGGTTGTATTTTAATAAAACTGTGAAACTTTTAATAATCTTTATTTATTTCAAGATACTGTATTGTTTAACGTTGTCAATTTTTATTTATGAAATTAAATAATATAAATAATAAAATATCTAGAGTAATATTTCTCAGATTTATATCCTTTTAATTACCTCCATTGGTTTATACCAGTGACGGCTGGTCAGGGTCGGCCGGACCGTACCAAATAATACTACGAATAAAAATCATTATTTTCTGTAAAATAAATATTTTTATCTTTATTTTATATTTTAAATAATAAGAAAGATTAAATATTAAATTACAATTAAATTAACTAAGTAATAATTAAATTACAATCATTAAAATGTAATGTAAAAATTTATTGTTTACAACCGATAACCCAGCCGATGTGATACAAGCAGTTGCTTTGAAACTTATGAGACAATTCACCACTTACGACCTGTGTTCTAGACATCGTTACAGCGCAGAACTCCGTGTATCTGTTAGCGTAGCTTGTTTCATACCAAGTACGGCCAAAACTTAGCAGTAAAAATACGCGCATAAAGGAGTCGAACTTGTTTGCATTTGATGATATTATTTTATATATTTTCATCGCTTTTTTATTTTGTGATTTTAATTAAAAATAATGTAGAACCATCTTGCTTTAAATGTAAACAGCCTGTGTTGCATAAGAAGTCAAGTATTCCAGTTTAAAAATAAGAAAATTCTTGTAATTCTTTAAAATTATAAAATTACCCCATGTCGCAATATATTGCTGATGTAATTATAAGGATGAATCTGTTAATTCAGATGTAACATGTTAAAGTATAAATAAATTATGCATTTTGTGCTTACGAAATATCGATACCATCTACCGTGTTTGCTACTCTCTTTACTCTGGGGTCGGATGGCCGAGCTTTACTATTAGGAATATGAATCGTAGATTGAAGTTTTTCAACGTTAAAACGGATAAAATCATACATCAGAAACACCATCTCCCAAACGCCTTTAACTACTTTATCATTTTTTATAAGGTTTTATATTAAAATTAATAAAAAAGCACGCCATTTGTTCAGGGTATATTTTTTAATTTCTTAACAATACATTTCTTCAAAGCCAGTGTTGTGTTGATGTGATAAAAACATGTAGCTTTTCTTAAACAAATAGTGAAATTTTAAAGACATTTTTATACATTTTTTTGCCTCGTATATTTAATTTTTTTCTCTTCCGTCACTATAGTTATTGAGTCTTTTATTAATGTTAGTAAGATTTTTCTTGAAGTATTGTTTTGTCTTAAAGTAGAGGTTGCTAATTGTTTGTTAACTTAACACCTTGTTGCTAACCTAAAATCCACCTGTACTTAATTTTTAGAGGGAGATTTATTCATTAGGTTTCGAGACTGTCACACTCAGAACGGCCACATAACCGTCACACTACGATAATAAATAGTATGCTGGCAAGGTGCAGAAAAAACCGATTTTTTTTTCTAGTTCCTACATCGCCAACTTTCTGGAAGTTTTATTTGGCGTATCGCCAAAAAATGTTTAAAAACCGGAAATTGAAGCAGTCTTTTCTATTTTAAAAAACGTTAAAGTTATCTTCTCGAGCATTCAGATTTAATAACCTTAAAGACATAGACAATATGTTTCTCTATAAAATAGACAATAATTTGCTTTAATTTTCAACAAATGATAATTTTAACCTTTAAGTGTTTTAATCTTAATTTGAATTTTTAGTTTTAATTCAATCAGCCTTCGAGAATTTTCGGCTCCTTTAAAGTTTTGTAATGTATTTTTGAAATATACTTTTTTCGTTATTTTATTTCAAGACCGTCACAGACCGCTTTTTTACTATTTATTTTCAAGAAAAACTTATTATTAAAATACCCTTTTTTAATTTTTTTAAATACATTTTACTTGTAATACTACCGAGAAAAAACAGTTTACTAATAAATTGTATTTGTTCACAGCTAGGCGACCAATAAACACCTAAAATTTGAAAACACATCAAAAGTATATGTTTTACGTCAGATTTTTGTTGAAAGAAGTGCTTTAGTAATAACTATAACGTATTTTACGTAACTTAATGCAAGTGTTAATAATTATCGACACATACATAATGACTAGATAAGATTTCTTTACGCTTTGCTCAAAAGTAGTTGCGTGACGGTCTTGAAAATAATACCTGTTTTCTTACGTTTGATAGGCACTGGAATCTACAATGATTGGTAAAGTATGGCCCCCACTTAGATTTGTATTTCTAAAGACTTCTTCTTTTGAGTAAAATTATGCAAATGTCCTGCTAACCACTTCATTTTTTCAAAAGGTCAGACTGAAAGTGCACGGGTTTGGGATAATGGCCCATATAGGCGTAAAAAGTGTTGCTGAGAAACATATCAAAACTCCTCATGCGTGGGTGATGAGCCGGCTGCTCCATCTTAGGAAAATGGCGGACGCAATTGCTTTTACTCTAATATTTCAGAAAATATTAATTTTACGAGTACCAACGTTCAGAATGAAAATGTAGCTGAAAAAATTCCCCACAATTTCATTTTTTATTGAACGTCGTTCCTCGTACGTTCAGTAGTTTCTGAGATAGAATTTTTCAGCAACTGTCATTTGTCGACATTCTGAAAAAGTGCCATTTCTTTGCGCGTTGCAAAATGAATCTTATAAAAGTTAAAGATAATTAAATTTTCTACAAAAAGGTTGTTTACTGAATGTCGCGCTATTAATATTTTCGGAGATCCCTACAGTCCCTACAATAGTGGATATTTTTTGAAATTTAACGTGAAAAAGGTCTTTGGCGGGACTCTTTTGCAGTTTTTTTTAAATTTCTATGAGGTATACTTACAAAACACCTAGACCAAAGTTGAAACTTACAAAATTTCCTACAAAATGTATTATATTATTCTTTGATGTGCAATAAATGTCTGTGACACTTATACCCTCATTTTCATGGTTAATTATATTTTCCAAAAAAATACCCTTCCACAAGTTTTAAGTCGACATACGTTTAAGAACTCATTCTACATGATATTACCTACCTCACGAATAGGCCATTAATCTTTGGTCATTAATTTGTAGAAAATCTCATTCTCTTTAACTTTTATAAAATGCATTTTGTACGTAGGAGCAGCTGAAGTTTGAAATATTTACGAAAAACGCGTGAAGAAACAGCACTTTCTCGGAATGTCGAAAAATGACAGTTGCTCTCAGAAACTAACATTGATGCCCCTAAAATTAATGCTTTCTAAAATATTAGCGAAAAAGCAATTGTGTCCGCCATTTTTCCAAGATGGTGCAGCCGGCTCACCACCCACGCATGGGGAGTTTTGATGTGTTTTTCAGCAACACTTTTAACGCCTATGGTGTGGCTCATAACAAGGACATCAAACGCGGCAGGTATATAGACATCGATAAGACAAACAAAAAATTCCTATAACAGGTTTTTCTCAGAAGCGTAGTTTTCGGAAAGAATGCAAATAAAGACAGGTCAGTCATTGTAAACGATGATGATTCGCAAAATCGGGGAATCCCCCCCCCCATCGCATGACTGATATTATAACCTAATAAAAAAGTAAATGGTAAATCTGGGTCAACGCGTGATCAACACTCGGGTAAACAGATAAAATGAAGGGTAGGTAGAAGGGAAGTAGTAGAACAAATCTACCTTGGCAAGTATAGGACAAAAACGAATATAGTTTTCCAGAACTTGAATTATGGTTTTATGGAATTTTGAATTCGGTCCTGTCATTCCCAACTGACTTAATTACGAAAGATAACCTTGTTATTGAAAATAGAAATATGATTTGACTTGTCTGCAAGTCAAAGATATAGTTATTTACAGTAAGAGTGAGGAAGGTGAAGCTTTCGTTCACGCGAATTGCGTGTTCGTCCACGAAGCGAAGCTGAGTGGACGATGCAATTCAAGTGAACGAAAGCGACCTTACTCTCGAGTGCTGTATTTGGTTTTGTTCGATACCTCCTTAGAAAATGAATCTACAACTTTCGAAAAAAGTTTGAAATTATTTGCGAAAAAATTGTCATTCTTAATATAAATACCTACAAATCAAGGTTGAAGGAATTTGTTGTCAAGGAAACAAACAACAAACAAATTCTACAATTTCATTTAACTGATTGTGACTGTGCTATTATTCTTTTGAAAATGGATAATGAAGATGAATTATTTGTCCCTGAGGACATCCTGGAACAAGCTAATGCGGCTAAATATCAAATGTTGCCTGAAGAATCAAAAGTACGATATCAGAAAGAATTGGAAAAATTTACATAGTGGCAGACGGAGAAAAGGATCAAAGGAATAGACGAGAATGTTATGATGGCATACTTTAAAGATGTAGGAGCAGCATCAGCGTGGTCGCGGTATTCAATGTTAAAGAGTACACTGTTTGTGTTTCAAAATGTCGATATCTCCAGGTAAGAAGTTTTCTAACAAGCTATTGGTAGTTTTAATATAATAAATGGTACATACAGGTTCAACAGTCTTACATCCTTTTTGAGAACGAAATGTAGGAATCATCAACCTAAAAAGGCTGCAACATTTTCAAGAAACGATGTTTACAAGTTTTTGTTGGAAGCGCCGGATCAACGATGGATTCTTCAGAAAGTTGTACTAATCATGGACATATTCGGCGGCTGCCGTTGTGATGAATTATCTAGAATGACGATCAATGATGTACAAGAAAATTTTGAAGACATTAATCCAACATTAGTTGTAAAAATTCCATTCACTAAAACTGGTGTAGCTAGGAGTTTTACAGTCGTTGAAAATGGAATGGGAATAAATTTTCTAGATTTATACAAAAAGTACAAAGAACGGAGACCCATTCCTGATGGACGGCTTTTTCTTCAGCGTCGAAAAGGAACTTTTATTTCTCAAGTGTTAGGAGTCAATTCAATAGCTAAGGTACCAGGACAAATTGCTGAGTATCTGAAGTTGCCAGATAAAGAAAATTTTACTGGTCATTCTTTACGTCGAACCTCTGCGACGCTATTGGCTGATTCAGGAGCAGACATATTAACACTAAAACGTCATGGCTCTTGGAAGTCCAACAGTGTTGCAGAAAGTTATGTCTCTGCATCTAAAACTAGCAAAATAGAGATTGCCAAAAAAATTTCAGAAAATGCACCAGGTTCTTCTACGTTTCATATAAATGAAAATTCCAATATTATTAATGTAGTTGCTAATGGCATAACCGCACAATCGCACGTGGATGTTGCAACTACAGAAGTAAAGCTAAGATCACACACGGCTACTTTTGCTGCAGTGCAGCATAAAAAACAGCGCAGCACAAGTGAAGCCTAATGTGAACTCCCCTGCAACCTTAAAAGTAGCGCATGCAAGTCGGTTGCATGCAGTATTTGTTTACTGCGCGCAGTCCAAAAAGTAGCAGTGTGTGAATGGAGTTTTTAAGAGTTGCAATGGCTGCAAAAAATATATATTTGGTTGAAACTTTTGCAGCGGCTGCGCCTGCAGTATCAATCTACTTCTGATGTGGAGTGTGTGTTTTGTTTTTTATTAAAGGTGTCACCTTTCTCAATAATGCAAAAATTATTTTGTTATGCATTTTTCTAAACGTAATTACGTTGTAAAGATGTTATCCTTTTAGCATGTGGATCTTGAAATTTCATTTTTATAATAAATAGTATAGCGAAATATTTTAATGCAAAGTGGAATCATTTTAATCAGATTTACTTTCATTTATTTAAAGAATTAAATAAAATTTCAAAAACAAACACCCTCGTTCAACAAAGCCTCGTTCAATAAATAGGTATAAAGATAATATTTTTGAGGTGTTGGTGTAATGCATGTTAATAGAAGAAGAATATATATTTTTGGCACATTTTGTTTTATGTACTTAATTGCCTCATATACTATTTCTGCATTATAATTATAAGCACTAATTTAATCAAAAATAAAATTAATAAAATTAACATAAAATTTTACTAAACACATTAGTAACAAAATAAAACCTGCACAGTTATTAAAAACAAATTGAATTCATGGTTAGCCTCTCGCAACTAGTAATGCAGCTGAGATAAGAAACGCCCATCTCTCGTTTTTCAGTAAAAATAAATTATTAACAATTTCAACCAACTATCTTTTAGTTTATGAGAATGATTTTGTTTTGCCAGAGGTTTGTCATTATATGAAGTCGTTCTGTTTATATAAAAGCAACAATATTAGCAAAAGCAAATAAGAGATATTGCCTGGAAGTATTAAATTTTAATCTTGTTGCATATTTTTTAAGCACGTGGTGTTAAAAGAGATGCTGCATATATTCTAAAAATTTATAAATCCATATATTTACACACATCTTTTCAATTATTATAACGAAATCTATAATTCGCCTTGTATAAAGTATTTTTATATTTTACACTATTTAATAAACGCTAATTAAGGCTTCAGATTCAGAGGCTAAAAAGTGCAGATATGCGATATTCTACATACAGTTACCAATACGCCATAGTTTCAGTTTTAAATCTTTTAGGAATTGTCATAATTATTTCCAAGTTGAGATATTATACATTCACCTTAGATTATAAAACTTTTGATGCTGTCATAGTTTTAGACTCAAAAACTTAAAGCTTCGTAACTTTTAGTTTAGTAGTTTATTTATCATTTTATAAATTCATTTATTATCTGTAGCAGTTTTTAATATAGAAGAAAACAATGGCGTCCTGGGTATATCAGACCTGGCCAGAAAAAAGCTTTACGTTCAGGCCACTTTAATTGCTATTTTCAGTAAAATTATTATTAGTATTATTTTACACCCAAAAGTAACGCCAAAATCTATTTTGAAATTGATTAGTCGTTTTAGACGTTAACACACACACGTTTAGCAACACGTTATGCCGAACTTGAATTAAAGACGCATTGCAATATGAACTTTGTGCATATCCAACATCTCTTTTCGAGTCCCCAGCAATTCTCAGAAAGGGCGAAAGTCGAAACTCGCACATTGCATCAACAAACACATTAAGAACATGACTGATGGATCACAGAGTTAGCAGACGTCAAGTGTATCTACAGAAGTATCGCAAGGGCCAACTAAGTATGTCTTAGATGGAGGATCATTACTTCATCGAATGCCTTGGAAGATTGGAATCACATTCGACTTTATCGAAAGATCTTATGCAAACATCACAGTGAAAAAGAATGACTCAGTCACAGTTGTTTTTGATGGATACAGTGTGAATATCCCAACCCTCAAAGAATGCGCACATAGGAGACGAGGTATGAACTCAAAACTATCACCCACAGTGAACTTCTCTCCAGACACTATTTTTATTGGCAAGAACAAATAACTTTTGCATAATGCCGTGAACAAGACCAGGATGATACATCTCATTGATAATCTCCTCGGTAGACAAGGATGCCATATTATTTATGCTTGACAATGTGCTAGGACAAGGTGTTACATCGTCTAAGTGTATAGATACAGTTGTGTTGGGAGAAAATGCTAACTTACTCATTCTGCTGTTGTTCCATTCTTCGGGCAGTGGTTTCCCTTTACATTTGAAAAGTGATATTTAAGTATTCGAGTCATTTTCGACAGTGTATGACATCCCTGCTATAAGAAATATTTTAGGAGTTGATATGTGCAAGTATTTGCTTTTCCTGCATGATTTTATGGGCTGTGATAGCACATCACACATACATGGAACCGGCAAGACCACTGCATTTAAAAAACTTCTTGTAGTAGTGACCTAAAACTACTAGCAGAGCTCTTCTGCTCAAAGAACAAGCCTAAGGACGAAATTGAAGAAACTGGGAAGAAATCCATGTCATTACTTTATGGAGACAAGAAAGATGAAACATTACATGTGCTACGTGTCATGAAGTGGATAGGAAAGCAAGAAATGGTTGATGCCTGCTCTTGGGGATGGTTTGTGCGGAACAATGAGTATTTTCCAAAATTAAGTGATTTTCCTCCAGCTCCATGGGATCTCCTAACTATTATCCGCTGCAAGTGTACAAAGGAATGTGGAACAATACGATGTAGCTGCAGAAAAAATGGTCTACCTTCTAGAGATGCTTGTGGACAGTGTCAGGAATCTAGCTACGTTAACTTCATACACGACCAATATCTTGATTCAGAAGACTCCGATATTGATGGATGAGTGTTCATATTACAGACTTAACACAATTCTTTGTTGCTCATTTTACTTCATTTTTTTTTGTCATTTTGGAAAATATAAATAAAAGTTCACTATTACAGGAGATTTGTCGTTAGCATGGAAAAGTAGACTAGAAACATATGTGTCACGTTCATTTACTTGTTGAATAATTAAAGTAAATTTTAAGTAATTTCCCGTAGATGAATTCTGGCGGATTTTCGATAGATATTGTAGCACATATTATTTGCTTCTGTTACAATTTTTTCAAGGTTAGCTCTATTTTTTCATAGTTTGACCTGACTAATATAATAAAATAACCTTTAGAACTGCTGTGCACCATTTTAATTTAAGATATAGAGTAACCTGCTCATCGCACTGCACTTTTTGAACGTGCATTTTCTTTTAACATTTATATATAAACTATACTCAAACTCATGTCTGTCTGATTGATACCTTCAAGAATTATTCTGTGAATTCCTTCACGCAGCATCTGCGTAAGATCTTTTTTTAAATGCAATCAAAGTAAAAATAGAATGACTTTCTTTTCTTTTCCTATAATCTCGCCTTATTTATGCCTTTTGTATAAAAATATTAATTTTTAAATTTCTTGTAATAACATGCTCATCATAATCAACATCATGTTCTTTTATTTAATAAAATTACTAGTAAATTGATTAACAAAGTACATTAATAGTACAATTTTCCTTCAATTTGTGTTTTAATCTCAACGCATTTCTTATATATAAGATTAACTGCAGAGCTTATTATTTATCAAAAATAGAAATATTTTTAAAACTATAAAATAAAAAATTTAAATCACTTTAGAAAAATGTTTAAAAGAATCACATTAAAGGAAATTCAAAAAAACACGTTGCGATATTTCGGAGACAACAACACTTTGGTAACAGGATCACATACGCTGCTGAAGGTTCATACTAATAGAAATCATTTTTAATTCAAAAAAAGTCGATATTGCAATACGTTCGCCATCTGCTGTTCACTAGATAAATTCATACTTCTTCTACTGCAACTGTGAAACTAAGATGATTGTGGATCCAAACCCCCCTACATTTATTTGTATTAGTTTGGATAGTTAACAGCAGATGGCCACCGTATTGAAAATCAAAGTTTTTTTTTATTAAAAATTATTTCTGTAGTTTAAATCTTCCGTAGCTTATGTGTTTCTGTTACGAAAATATTGTTCTGTCTCCAACATAGCGCAACGTATTTTTGTATTCGCTCTAATGTGATTTAACTTTTAAAAAAGTAATTTTTAAATAAATTGCATCTGCGTCATCTCCAACTGCAACTGTGAACTAGAATAATTGTAGATACAAACCCCCCTACATTTCCATGTATAAATTTATTTAACAAACAGCAGATGGCGACCGTATTGCAAAATCAAAGTTTTATTTAATAAAAATGATTTCTAGTAGTTTAAACCTTCAGCAGCTTATGTGATCCTGTTAGCAAAGAGTTGTTGTCTCGGAAATATCGCAACTTGTTTTTGAATATTTCTTTAATGTGATTTTTTAACTTTTAAAAAATTTTCGCTAGGATTTCAATCTTTTATGTTATAGTTTTCAAAATACTTCTATTTTTGATAAATAATAACAAGCTGTGCAGGGACGTTAAAATTAACGTAGCCCAGGCACCAGAGCTCAAGATTTTGCAACCACCATCATATAAAGATTTCTTATTGGGAATCGCATGGTCATAATTCAACTACATCAGTATTTGTAAAAAATAAAATATATAAAAATGATCATTTTCTTTCAGAAAAACGTCAGTATTTGTTTTTAATTTAAGTCTGTATTTTAATGCATCCCCTTAATAAGAGAACAGCTAATAAACTGTTGCAGTTAGCTTTGTCTTGTTATTATAATTACACCCATATTGGACACAAATTAATGTTTCTTAATTCACACTTGTTAAAAACCAATAAGCACAAGACGAAACACCAAGGAATCATAAAATATAATAATCATAGAATACTGCACCTATGCTGCAGCTGTTGGTTGCACACTGGAAAAGCGTGTTGTGTGTGAACACTATTGCAGCCTTTTATTAGGCTTGCAGTTTTAAAGGGTAGCTGCAGTAGAAAAACTTGCATGTTGCGTGCTGCTTTTAGGATATGTGTGAACACCACGCGAAACTTTTGCAGCCGCAACTCTAAAACTGTGCTGCAAAAGTAGCCGTGTGTGATCTTAGCTTAACAAAGGATGTCGACGATGTTTTGAAAATGGTTGAGTTTAATAATTGTAAGATTGATAAATTAGATATACATATTGTAAAAAATTATGAATTGTTAATTATTTTAAAAATACATTTCTTTTGACAAAATGGAAATTCAATTATGCGTGGATGAAAACGCGTGAGCAAAAATGCGTGAGCAAAAGTAGACGTGAGCGAAAGTGAAACCTTCACATGCTGGTAACTATGGCTACAGACCTACTTTCTAAGGAGGTATCGAACAAAATATTTTTTTGTAGTACAGTCATATAAGGTGAAAGAAGTGGTAAACCTCGGAATGAAAGTAAAAAAGCTGTATTTTTGCATAAACCTTTGTTTTGACGATTTGAAGACTGGCTGAAAAGTCTCCTATACTCTCGTGTCCGCGTGACAAGATATTAAAGGTTAAAGGTCACGAAAATTGGTTTTTCACAATTACCTCGTTTTCTATGCGTCATATGTCGTTTAAACTAAATTAAAGACACATTTAAGCTTTCTATTTCTCTACCCTTTGGTCTTTTAGAATATTTGGGTGAGTAAATCTATAGCAGATTTTAAAAAAATTGCTTTATTTGAAGAGAAAAAGTTCAAAAATAGAAATAATAGGTTGGTTTCCAGAACAATAAATGCCCCCTATTGTTATAAGCAATACTTTAAGTCATTATTTCTGTTTTGAAGGGGGCGTTATAATAGATGACATTCAGGGAGCTTAAAATCAATCTGTCCTTGGAAATAATACATACTGTCCAGTAATTTTCCTAATTAATTTTCCTGACAAATAAAATGTAACATAATGTAACGTTCTTTTTAAAATAATAATACAAGTGTTGTTTAAATCGTCTATTCACAAACAAATATTTATTTCTATACACTAATGAATACACTATAAATTAACGCTATGATTATAAACCATTAAAACTATTATTTACAGATTATGAATTTCTAATATAACATTTATCTATACAGTTACTATTTATTTTGTGAAACACAGTTAACGACTCGCTGTTGACTGTTGACTGACTCTCTTTTATCCGCCGTCGATTATATACCCCCATGTAATTCTTCTAGAAGTCGCTCGAACATACCGGTATACATCGAATACACTAGAAGGTTGAGTGCATTGCGCTGCTGTTCCGGAATGTTCCACAACCCAGTGACGGCCGGAACAGACGATGCGTTGCACTCGTTACAATAATCAGTATTTAAATTTAATAAGATATGATAAGAAAGTTAAAGATATATCAAATCTTCATTAGTCGACCGGTCAAAGGAATTCCTTTTTTATAAATTGCTGCTTTGAAAAGGGCTTTTTCTTGCCCAACTGGATTAAGTTTGGACAATAGAGCTGATATATATCTATTCTAAATTATAAGAATAAGATCTACAGGCCCAAATAGATTTTCTAAAATTTCTTCAACTTATATTATTTATGGAAATAATTATCACATGACTTGACAGATGGCGTTCCAATACGAAAGCTGTCAAAAACAGAAATTCTTCCAATGCGACCGCCACGCCGTGTAAAAGACGTATGACTCTAAAATCGAGGAGGCCGTGTCAGTAGGTCAATGAGCTTTCGAATGACACCGCTCTTAATTATTTACTTCACGACCTTCTAGATTTCACGAGACGAAGTCTCTTATCCGGCCTGGGCATATTTACGATTTTCCATATAAACTTTGTTTCCGAGAAAACGCAAAATTTCGCCGTTTTACAAATGTCAAGCGTTGCTAGTTTACATAAATATTTTGGGAATTAATTAAATAAATTTATATAATTAAATTAATTATGTTATTAAAATTAATTTACAAGTTTAATAACATTATTGAAATTACAATTTTGAGTTTAGGATACAGAGAAAGTTTTTGCAATGTTTCTGTTTGCCAAACAAGGTTTTAGCAATTTTTAAAGAATTATATTACTAAGTTCCTCCTTGTGGTCATGGCAAACAAAGAACTGTGAAGAAGCAATATTTGCTTCTCCAATTATTGGAATTAGAAGTACCTAGTGAGGTTAAGATATTACACGGATTACATTTCTCCAGGTAAATTTTCTATAATCTGTATTACAAGTTTGATTATTTGGTTGATTAAAAGTAAAGTAAATTTGTAGCAGTGGATTTGGACATGAGGCAGTTAACAGAGAATCTAAACAGACTATTGACATTCAATCCTTTCTTCAATGGTTTTTTGCAATGTAGGTATCCTGCCAGAAGGGCTACAGATACTAAAAGAATTCCGTAATCGAGATGCATAGATAAGGTTTGAAGTTCTTTTATTAATTCTGTTATATTTTCAGGAAGTTCGATGTTTAAATGTTAACTGTAATTATCTGTCGAAATAAGGAAGTATATACATCAAGATTATTATTTTGCTGTTGGTGTACCATAACCGCAACGTAAAATTTGAAATCATTTTTCTCGTAAGGTAGAATTTGAAGGAAATTTGTGTGCTTGCCATTACTAAAGCTAACGAAAAAACTACGAAGATTTAAACAAATAACAGGGAAATAACGTAATTATATTATAAAATAAAGAAAACTGCCTTAAAAGATTACAAAAATATAATTTATTTACCATACGCGCAAAATCGTCAAAAAGTAGATAAGCGCGCGAACTTGTCGTAATTTGAAATTCTCGTTTGTGTGTTATATATCCGTCTCCGCCTTTACGTAGAGTCCCACTATAATAATATTAAATAATAAGAATAAGAGTTGGGACATGTACTATGCCAGATTTTAATTGGCTGGATCCAATGTCGAGGAGTACATGATCTTAATCAATACTTTACATTCTAATACACATTTTCTTTATGAAATTAAATTTTCTTAATATATGTATTTTTTATAAGTAAATAAATTATTATTATAATGTTGAATCGAAAGACTTATTGACATCTACGTACATAGATTGTCAAGCAACAATTTGTCAAATCAAACAACTGAAAATTAATAGGTAAAAATACTTTAGAGAATATAAAAATACTGAGAAATCAAGTCGGTTTTGACATTGGATCCACATGTCCTAACTCTTAAGCTAAGTACTCACAGCAGCGGATCCGCAGGCGGATGTCATGCGATTGGTCGAATTGAGTAGATTTGACTCAAACCGACCAATCGTATGACATCCGCCTGCGGATCCGCTGCTGTGAGCAGTGTTGCCAGATCATTAACTCACAAAATAGCCAAGCTGTCAAATAAAAACCGCCACAAATAGCCATCTTGACTTTTTTTTCAACAGAAATCAATGGATTTGGATATTCGGTAATTTTATGGCAATCAGTGATGACAGTAATTTGATGACAATTATGACAATAAGCTATGGTCATTTTACCTAAATATCTCACCAAATCATCACTTCAAGTCAATCTCATCACTTCGGTCAAAACGGAAACTGTTTTATCAATCAACTATCAACATTATATTAAATATCTTGTATATACAACTGGGTAGTTTGATCTGTATGAGGCGCTGCATTTTACGCTCTCAATAAAAAAATTATTTCTTATTCAATTCATCTAGTTCTTATTACTTAATTTTTAAAAACCGCCACATTTTGTAGCCAATAACCAATCGAATTATTCTGTGGCCAAGTTACTTGAAAAACCGCCACTTTGGCTATAAATAGCCACATGTGGTAACACTGGCTGTGAGTACTTAGCTTTATCTTATTTAACCTATTATTATTATACAGAAACTTTATCTTTACGTATTTGGTGGCGCCAGCGGAGAACACCTGAACTAATGGAGTGCGCAGGCCGGATAAGACACTTCGTCTCGCGAAATCTAGAAGGCCGTAATTTACCTTTAATTTTTACTTTTGACGTTTGGTGAACTCTGGAGGTCACATACTTATTATTCGGGGGTCGTTAACATCGGAACTTTTTGCTTTTCTTGATTTAAGGAACCCGTGTGTGAAAACTCGAAGTCATGGCCAACTAAAATGAATGTAGTTAGAATTACATATAGTCGTCACAATCATTTTTTCTAATTATTATACGGTAATTAACGTAATCTATTGACCATTAAGTTTTATTCTAGTTTTTTAGTGAGTAGTGACATACTTTAAATTACAGTCTGTAATCTTCTTTATTAATATGTAATTTGTTAGAAAATAAATAAAAGCATTTAATTGAGATATATAGCCATATTCAGATCCCATTCCGCTCGTATGCGGTAGATGATTATGTTCCTTCTTACAGTTTTATAATCTGAGGTCAACGTTATCAAATAGATTTATTGTTGTATAATATATAGGGTGTTTAATCCACTAGATTAAAGATACAAATCTTCAAACATGGACATATAATTTATTTCAAATGGGACACCCTAAATATTTATGTTTTATATGCTTCAGCTTCTAAGTCCTTACCAACTAATATAGATAATCCATATTTCAAAAGGAAACAGTTTCAAAGCTATATAAATATTAATGATAAGAAATAAGGTAGAATAGAAGTAATAAAATAGCAAGACAGCATCGAAACAGGGATAATTTTGAAACTGTGTTTTTGAAATAGAAAGTATATACTATACATGAATTAGTAGAGACCCCAAAGCTAATGTATATGAAATATAGACATACAGGGTGTTCCATTTGAAGAAATTGAGATTCTTGTGTTCAAAGATTGGTATGTTTGGATCAGTGGATTGAACACCCTTTATATTATTCAACAATCAATTTATGAAAAGATTTAGATATTTATAAACGTCGTGTATTATTATAATTAATAGTTAAGTATAACTTGCAATATGTAAATATTTAAAAAAAAAGTTGTATTTTCAAAAGAAAATTTAAAAAATTGGATTTACTCGAAAACTGTGCCGAATTTCTGAATATACGCATTAACCAAAAATACTTATACTATATAAAGTATAGAATCAAAAGGTGAAAAGATATTCAAGGGTAAAATAAAAAAGTTTAAAAGTATGCGTAACAAACGATTCACCCTGTATATACAAAATATTTTAAAATCAAAGTGTATTTTGTACTTACCAACTTTGGTATTTAACTTTTTTTCCTAACTGTAAGACATGTTATAGGGTCATCTTACGTGAATCACCCTGTACCAACCATAAACACAATGTTTATTGAAAAAAAAATTAATCAGATAACTCGGAACACCTGTTCTTCCTCACTTAGAAATTAATTGATAAATAAAATAATAAAATTAAATCAGTAGTTACGCCACTGTTTGTAACCCAATTTTCATAAATCACTTATTCACAATTACATGTATTTTCGTTTTAGTTAGTAAAAAAATTTACATATACCTACCAGCACAATGTTTGTCAATAATGCCTATAGCGACGTTTTCCCGAGAAAATTTGACACACATTTTATTAATAATAATTACTCTTAAAATTACGTCAATAACAGCTGTGAATTTTGAATATTTATCTCCTTTCTAAACGAATCGAGTAGGTGTTGAGAAAGAATTTCATTTTATAAACAATTTGGAAACCCCAATCGAATCTCTCTTACTTACTCCTAATCATAAACTGTTATTAATAATTAAATATTATTACAATTATTAATGATATTCTTCCACAGATGAAGGGATAATTTAACATGAGGGAGTTAGAGTAAAAACAGTTTTTAACTATCACTGTTATTAGATATAAAAATAACTATTTTATTGTTCAGTTTGATAAAACAAGATGGCCGATGGCAATGACCAGATATTTCGATTTCTGAATACACACTGTATATTTTTGCAGATTTGGATTTTATCCGCTGGGCCGGTTGCTTGCTAAGCGAAGTATGCACCGCTAACCTACGGAGACTTACCATAATTTATTTATTACTACTATATAAAGTTATTATAAAATTCGTGTTGAATTAACGTAAAATTCATTAGTTTTTAACATTATATAAATTGTGAATATCTATTGATAATATTAATTATTTCTAAATTACAATAAAAACAATGGGAACTTGCAACATTTCATTCATATAATTCACAAGTGCAAGCACGATGGGTAGGTACACTTATTAAAGCTCTCTTCCTTTTTACTCACAACACCGACAATACATGCCAGAATATATTTATGTTTCGCGGAAAAGGGGTTAGATAAAAAATAGCGCTATGCAGTTGTAGGTGACAGAAAAAGATGCCACGTCTCGTTTAAATATTATATTATATTGGTTATAGCCCTATTTTGTTTTATATTTTAAAACCATAATTTTAAAAGTTTGCTTTGAAAAATAACATTGGCAATTGAATTGTGATTGTTTATAAAAATTACATTTAAAAACTGCTTACATTACATATCTTAATTTATTGCCAAAGACTTCACGTAAAAAATACACTCAAGGAAAAAAAACTCACCAATTGAAAACGCACCAAAAATACCAAAATTTCAAACCGTCATAACTCGGCGGATTTTGGACTAAAATGGATGAACCTTTGAGACCTAAGAATTTTAAAGTGTCTAGTTTAAGGGAGTGCGAGCGAATGTTACGTAAAGGCCTTTCCGTCCCCCGCGACCGCCCACAGAAAAAGTTTTTGATTAAAAAAATGTCAAACCTTAACAGCTTGTACGGCGTACCAAAAAAATCGTAGACCCTATCGACTGCCAAGGCAATAAAGATCAGTCCTTTTTCTGTCACGTTTTCAAAACTTCGAGTGCCTACGATTGTTTGGCGCAAAGTTATGAATTTTTGGAATATACCCTGCATTTTGTCGGCTGTTTTTCTTCTTCTGTCAGCAACATTATTATCGGTTGAGTTTGAATCTTTTCTTTTCCAAATTCAAAAATGTTTAATTAATAAAAACATTTTTTTATTAACGTTCACTTTTTTTAACGTGTAACCGCCGACAACGTTACCCGATGTGCAAGTGCCTAAAATTTATGTTTTGATTTTTATTTTACTAATGTTGAAATTAATCAGTATCAGAAAGTTATTCGAAGCGTCACAATGCCACAATTAACGGGCATTCAACGTGCACGAATTGTTGCTCTTTTGGAGGTAGAGTTAGCATGCGACACACACACACACACGATGTGTAAAATCCGACCGACACGTGTTTAACACACGAGCGAGGTACGAACGAGTGTCTTAAAGGATGTGAGGGCAATGAAGAGACTTTTTACACGTATATCTTACATTATAAAGTACTAAAAGTATTTTGAAGTTTTTTAATATTAATATTTAATTGTCGTGGACAAACTATAGTATTCTACTGGCATATAATGGCTATCGCATATCATTTTAGGAGAGGAAGAAGTTTACGACACTCGCCTAAACGGCTCGTGTCGTAAACTTCATCCTTATGAATAATAGCCAGCATAAAAACAGCCTTGGTAGTGTAATGTCTGGCGTGCCGGACTTTCACCCAAGCGGCCCGCGATCGACTCCCGGCGGCGGCAGATCTGGTTAAGGTCTTCTGCAGTTTTCCTTAGCTGTGACACAAATGTGGGATTTGCGCTGTCCCATCTGTAAGTCGGCTGCAGCCGCACATTGGGCCTACATAATAATAATAATCGCCCCCTCCCTCCCGCACAAGCTATAGCTTCTGGTGCCTTGGTATAGGTTATGGGTTGTAGTAGTTATTATTATTATTATTATTATATTATATGCTCATTGAATAAAATATTATTACTGGTCCGATCCTCCAAATAAACAGATTCTAAAGATGAATGGTATTCTACAAATTACGTATAAAGTAACTTCCTACTAGAATTTCTTCAAGAAACTTCAAGCTGAATTCAGTAGAATTTGAAGCAATAGAACTTCTAGGGCATGCTGAAGAATTTCTAAAATACGAATTGTGCCTGTATCCATTGTCTATTTTCGACGACTGTGGTATGTGAAAAGGAACCAAGTCTGCTTTATACAAAGCATTTACACCAACTGAACAGGGAAACCTCCAAGGGTGTGTGTATGTTATAGATGGAGGATATTTGCTGTATAGAGTCGTGTGGAGCAGGAGTCAATAATTTTCATCAATTTGTGAAGTTACGTTTCATTTGTTAGGTCCAAGTACAAGGACAGTGCCATAGTTGTGTTCGATGGTTACCCTCAAGAAGATAGTTGCAGAGGTACTAAATATACTGAGCGAGCAAGAAGATCACACAAACAACCTTCAGTAGATTTGATGTTCGACAAAACGATGGTGCCTACACTACCACAAGAAAAATTCCTAGGCAATACGAAAAACAAAGAGCGTCTGATTTTAATGTTGAGGGACAATTTTGTAGCAGCTGACATTCACACAAAGCAGGCACAAGAGGGATTCGGATACACTTATTGTCACCGCAGCAATAGACCTTGCGCAACATAACTTTGTAGTTATCGTGAGTGAAGACGTAGATTTGCTGGTGATCATGATTGGTCGCTGTAGCGGTGTACATTCAAATGTATACTTTCTAAAGCCAGACAAAGGGACAGTTTCACCACTCATTTTTCTCTCCTGACTGCAAACTTGATCGATCGATAGCTAACAACGTATTGTTTTTACATGCCATGGTAGGAGGCTGTGATACTAGTTCAGCCTCGTTCAAAGTAGGAAAGATGAGGTTTCTTCAGATTCTCAGGAAAAACCTTGCATTAACTAAGACTATTGAGATTTTTAAAGACCCTATGGTAGATGCTGATGCAGTTACTGATGATGGCCATCGTTTTTTTGCCTCATTGCATAAATTGGCTGACAAGGAAGCCACGTCATTAAACAAATTGAGGTATAAATGCTACCTTCGGTCTGCATACATTACATCCGCACATTTGGCGTCCCTACCTCCTACTGTGACTGCAGCTCAGCAACATTCCTTGAGGGTGTATTTTCAAGTTCAACAATTTTTTAGGAATGAAAAAGATCCTGAACAATGGGGTTGGAAGAAAACCAAAGATGGTCTGGAGCCAGTAACCACGCTACAGCCACCAGCACCTCAACCCGTTTTGAAACTTATTTCTTGCAAATGCAAGAAGACCTGCCAGAAAAACTGTGGATGCAAAAAAGCAGGCCTCAGGTGCTCCAATATTTGTGTGAACTGCGAAAACAGTTGCAATAACCTGCCGCTTACTGAAATCGAAGAAGACGAGGATGACCCGGAATTCCCTGAAGTACTTGAAGGCATTCTGCAAAAATCATGGAACCTTTGACCAAGAGGACTCGGTTTGACTGAGGAGTTTCACTTCAACGTCAATAATCATTTAATACTAACAGCCGTACTTATAGAGAAATTACACGCGTGTAACAAATAAGAAATATTATGGTTACACGCGTGTAATTTCTCTATAAGTACGGCTGTAAGTGTTTTATAAAATACCTATCTGCCCATTTTATTATATTGTTTTATATGCTCAGTTTTCATACTTATCAACCATGAATCGCTGTTTATCATTTTGTTGTACCTATGTAACCTAACGTTAACGTTGGAGGAGACTGACTTCGTGCATTCGTCATTGCTTTTCTCATAACTATTTTAGGTCCGAAAAAATTACTTACACATAAATAATTGTAGAAAATGCTATCTGCTTTTTCAAAGTATAGGCTACGATAATGTTTACAGTGAAATGCTTACTTTTCGTGTTATGAAGGAACATTCTTTAAAAAATTTGTTTTTTTACTATTTTCTAAAAATTACTGATTTTCGCCTACTTTTCAACGCGCCTTTGCGCGGAAATCATATGTCGTACAAAAAAATGATACCAACAGAAATTGTAGATAATTCTCTCGTCTTTATTTTAACATAGGATAACCTTTTGCGTAAAAAGCTTATTTGGGAAGTTATAACCCAAAAACCAAAAAAAACCTGTAATTTTTAGTGGTTTTTTGATGATTTCTCATATTTGCCGAAAAAAATTTTGTTGGACAACTTCAGATTCGTGTTCAGCACCCCAAAAAACATAAAGTAAGCCAATAAAAACAATTACACCAAAACTGTCCACTTCAAACTACCATTTGACTGGACTAATCTTCCTACTGATATTTTGTATTGCAATCTCGGCAGTTTTTAGAAGTAAGTAGAAAAATGTGAAAAACGTTTAGATAGTTATGAAAATAGAACTTTTATTTTTTTCCATCTTAGGTTTTCAAATAGCCAATTATAAAAATTTTACCCATATCATTAATTTATCATACACTCTTGTTGACAATAAAAATTTTATAACACTAGCGCAATAAACGTTAATTTTTTACACGAAAATCAGTGTAAAAAGTGGCCACTTTTTGTATGGTCGTAGATAAATGCATATTATTTATTTGACCGGAAGATGATACTGCTTGTGACACATAATTGCATTTGTAATTTTCTTTACACTCTGATAAATTAAAAATCCAATATGGTGCCCATAATAAAAAAACGTGATCAATTATTTTTGCTGTTTAAAAAATAGTGAGTTTAAATTTTTTTAAGATGGCTATGACAACTAGAATGTCAAGACATGACTATGTGCAAGATTTCAGAATCTTGCAATAAATAATCAATAAATAGTTTCTGAGATATTAAAAAAAGGAAAGAATCACTAGTTTTCGTATTTTGCTTATACCTAGTGACTTATGTTTTTTGAAATATTGGAAGATGGCCTGTGCAACAAGATGTTAACCACCCTGTACAGCTGTAAGCAAAACGTGATAAATTGTGCACTCAGCAATTTTTTCCAAACAACGATAGTAAGGTGTTTTTATTCTAATAATGATTAGAAATGCACCGGTCAAGTTTGGTGCACGAGCGGTGGCACCCGTATAGAAGAATAGCAATTATTTAAACAGAAGACACTTTTAGTGTTAACAAAGCTCAATAATTCAATACAAATACATACCATAACAAACTTTTTCATTTCTTCTATTATAATGCTGTTGTATAAACCTATGCTTCCATTGCAATGCATGATGCATAGGAAATCGTCGCAAACGTTTTTGCGAATTAATTTCAACACACTTCAGATTTAATATTATAAATATTACTAACAATGCATGTAAATATAACAGCATCTTTTAAATAATTATCAAAGCCAATAAAATTTAAATTTAATTAAATAAATTAGAACAGTTAATTTGAGCGAATTAAACAACATAAAAAAATCACTTTTAATAAACCAATAAACACGTGAACTTCTTAAACATACTTTCGATAATAATACTAAATAATTAATGAATGATACCTCCTGTATAGTGTATCAGTTTTTACTAACGAGCATTCTCTATCCCATTCAGAGCCAGCATTCGATTGTATGTGGGTAATGTATTATGTCGGTTGTTTGGATTCCAGATATTGCTACAAAAATTGTTACTGTGTCTACTTTCACTTTTAGGAAATTAATATTGAAGCAGAAAGAAATTATTGTTTATAGTCGAAAATTAGATGCACTCTATATTTTTTTTCTTTAATTCATTAAATTATGCCTCGGGAAAATTGATGGTATTAGTTATTATTTTTATTATACAATACATACTAATTACTTGTATATTGTTTTGTAATAGTTATTATTGACACAGTAACAGTAATTGTCTGTCTTTAAAAATTGTTTCAGCTTATTGTTTTCTTTCTCTGAAAAATATACAACAACAATACAACTATTTTTGCAAATAATACGCTACTAACTGTAAATAATAACAATCATGGGAAAGAGACTGGAACATGAAAAGTAAATAAAATTAATATGACGCTTTCCAAATTTCACAACAATCTTGACATTTAGCATTATGTAGTAATAAGTGATTGGTATTCGTTTTCGTATTTTAGCTGTCAATTTTAGTACTATGTATTTCTTGTGCACATGTCATTAAATATATAATATTATACATACATATATGCAATATGTAAGTAGTATTGGTTTCATAATGATCTAGGACAGCAAGGCTAATAAGATTCCATTTTTTATTATTTTATCCTATGCATTTACACTGGAAAAAATAGTTATTTAAGATATAAGTGTAAAAAGCCATTCTTTATTGCGCGAAGGGTTTAACACACGACCGAGATACGAGCGAGTGTCTTAAAGAATGTGAGTGCAATGAAGAGACTTTTTACACGTATATCTTACAACGTTTTATCTACAATCATAATGCTTTGCTAAAGTATTCATTGCATTTGATATATATTTTTAAATGTGTGACTTATGTCATGTGTACATATTGATATGATATATTGATGGATGTTATTGTTATATAATGTCAATAAGGAAAAAAAGAAAACAAAGTCATAAAGAAAAAAAGTTCGGGTTTTATGGTTTCGGGATATATGATGATGATGATGGGGCTTGATTAATATTTATTGTTGGGAGTAATGTAAAGTTATTATTATTAACTTTAAAATAATACTAATACGAACTTGTTAAGATATTTATTAATAATACCAAGAACGAGAGTAACGTATGTCCCAAAAGTTTTCGGAAAAAAATCAAATAAATTTTTTTTAACGAAATATATTTTTCAAATTTTAACCGTAATAATATCTTGTTCCTACAACTACTGTTAATCTCTATGCATATTTATAGAACTGATAACGGCCCTCGTTCTTCTATGACACGTAATTTGGTTACCACATGTCTCATGAGTGTTTGGACGGTATTAACATCGACTTCACGCATTTTCTGAAAGATCCTGCGTTTTAGTTGTTGTTCATTTCGTGCTTCCCAGCCACCATCGTAGACTTTTCTGCTCAACAACGACCAAAATTCTTCAATTGGTCGGGCTTGAGGGACATTTGGAGGGTTGTCTGCTTTGGGAACAAAATTGATTCCGTGTGTGTCCAACCAATCCCTTGTCCTTCGAGCGTAATGGCATGAAGCTAGATCGGGCCAGAAGATAATTTCATCGTCAGAATGTTGCCTGTTTATGAAATCTTGCAATTTAGTAAGGCAGTGTCGAATATATGTATCTGCGTTGATTGCTTCACCGCGAACATGTCCGACATAAGGCTCGGAAACACCAGCCTCTGATATGGCACACCACACCAAGATTTTGTCTTCAAATTTCACCTTTCCTTTGAATTTAACATTATCAGGGGTTTGTTGCACATCATCGGTGTAGAAACCATCATTGCCTTTAATTTCAGAATTGGTCAACGTAAAATATTTCTCATCATCCATGATGAGAACTCTACCGGGAAAATGAACCCGTCTCAGAGCGCGACAACATCTGGGAATTTTTTCCAACTGAACAGCGGTATATTTTGGAGCCTTTTTCCGTTTTCGAAAATAAATACCATTTTCGGCGATAATTCTACCAACAGTTGAGCGTCCAACACCAAATCTTCGAGCTAATCTTCGTACTGAAGTTCCCACTCTATTTTTGGCTCTTTCCAGCAATCTTTGTTCTGTAGCCCGGCTTAAAATTCGTGGATGTCCACTTTTTGGTAAGTTTACACATGGTAAACCTTCCTCACACTCCCTTATTGTTTGATAAATGGTTGAAATGGAGATATTTTGGTT